>OW804096.1:79590702-80190702 GCA_942159475.1 Sthenelais limicola | reverse complement strand
GTTCGCTACCAATCACAAAGATGATATTCGCCGCAGCTCAGCGTTCAGAGTTCAGTTTCAAGAAATGTGTGCTTCGATCGGTGTTGACCCCCTTGCATGTAAGTACCGTATGGCTATTCGTCTAAAGATGTTTCCAAGCACCAAGATTTAATTTCAATCAGTATATATGTGTACCCATTTTAAAGTTGGTATGAGATGCCAATTGTGGCGAGGAAGTCGATAACATAATATGGAACTGTATTTTCTGATCCTTCATCGTCCATTGATAGTTTGTATAAATGTATAATAATGGGGACAATCGTGGGAATCAATGTTCTTTATTGGTCAAAGTGACAAAGACCAGCAACAGACTAATGTACAAGACAACTGGACCTGAATATATATAAAAAGCGCCGACGTTCCATTTCGAAACCTTTCTATCCGTTATATCTATTACTTCCAGCGTCCAAGGGTTTTTGGTCAGAGATGCTTGGTGTCGGAGATTTCTACTATGAATTAGGTGTACAAATCATTGAAGTCTGTATGGCCACCAGTCACATGAATGGAGGTAAGTCGAAGTAAGAGTATAGGGCATGTTTTCGATTTCCCTTTTTCAAGATCACTTGCTTTGTGTTGGCTACTGTGCCATTTATATGTACTCATGTTCAATAGCTAAATCTTCGCTCGTCATGAAGCAGTATATTGCCTTGTAACTGATCCTTTCCACCTCGCTTTGGTGGACTAACGCCAAAGCGAGGTGAAAAGGGCTACTCCTCATCATATCATTGCTTCTATTTTGTCATGGAAGCTAACCAATTCACACATTTTGACTATTACTCGTTACTTCTTAGATAATGATAAATGATTCTACCAATCGGTCATTTATCATTTGTCTAGGTCTGATGTCACTGGAGGAACTAAAACAGCGTGTGGCAGCATCTAGGGGAAGGAAAGGCCAAGAAGCCAGCACGTATGTATTAAAGCTGCACTTCCAGCTATTTCCTATACAAATATCAAATTTCACATATTTAGATCACACATACCCTGCCCCACCTTGTCACCAGAGTATGGTTCTCTTTCATGCCGTTGAAGATAAATATTTGAGTCTAAAATGAGTATTTGAGTTTGAGTGTATACCAAATACTGGTCGTGATTTTTAAAACCCAGTACTGCCCTCTGTAGTCGTAGCCCTGGGTCGTAGCCCCGCATAACCATGTGACTTGACTTGACCAATAAAGTCAGAGAATACAGGAGCAGGCTGCAGGCTGTTTACCCATTTACAGGCCGCACCACCCTGCCACCTATTGTTAACTATTGGCAATTCCGAAACCAAAAAATAGCTTGGCTTTGTTTGACCACGGTTTTAGTGATTACAACATTTAAAACAAAACTTTCAAAATATCTAAATATTGTAGAAAGAAATTTGAAACTATTTTTTCAACGGTGCTATTTTGATTTTACTTTTAAAGTTTAATATTAGTCATGAAATCAATGATAAATAATCAACGGATTTGTAACTGTATATCTTTCATTTTTCCACTCAATTTTTGTTTAATGTGAATTTAATTAGAACTTATTGTAGGCCGACATTGTTTTGCTCCTTTAAATATCCTCAAATTACGAGGAGTTTCTTATTCCACCTACTTGACGTAAATCATAAATAAAAAGAGCTGATAATGTAACGATTACAGTTAGTTATTTGATGGTTTTATCAAACTAATGTTGTGGGGCCCTAGCGTCCGAAATGCCGGGGTGGGCCCTAGCGTCCCATTCTGGGTTGGCTCTAGCAACTGTGTCTGAAAACCAGTGAATGTGGGCCCTAGCGTCGGTGGGCCCCAGCGTCTTTAGACCCCGATAAAACACTCATTTTCAAGAGCAAGGTTGACACTTGACCTAAAGACTTCTCAAAATCAGTTCTCAGGTAAAATAAAAAGTAATTATATTTCAACATCCCCAAAGAGATAATGAGTTAGAACCTGTTGTCAGTGAACACCTATACTAAAATCAATCACTCACTCACACCAAATTATTCCTGAGGGTCCCTTATTATGAAGTTGTATGATGTATAAATTTACAGTATTTCACTCAATTTTACTACTCCAATCCTAAGCGTACCCTAATGCAAGGTTCTGTCTTTTAAAGGATTAATTTCTTTTGTTTCAGCTCGGACATTTTAATGGCAATTAAGAAGTTAAAAACGCTTGGTAATGGGTTCACTTTAATACCAGTGGGAGATAGCTACTTGGTCCAATCTGTACCCGGTGAACTCACAATGGATCATACAACCTTACTTCAGCAGGCCGATGTGAGTATACACTTTGCTTTTATAATAATCTAGTTTTAACCACAAGGAAAGAACCAATAGAGTTTGAATCCCTTTAAGAGTATTTTCTGCGCCGAAAGCATCAGTGCTAAATGTCACTGTTGTCTGTTTTTGTATACCCGCAACTGATTCAACCATGCTGCATTTTTTAGAGCACGGGATACGTAACATGCCAACAGATAATGAAAAATCTCAAATGGGAAGAAAAAAGAACACGCCGAGCCTTGGTAAGTTGTAATAATGGGTTTTATACTTCATATAACTATTTTGTATTTTAGAGGTTAAAATTATGTTGCATTAGGTATTTGATCACTATAGGTCAGCAGAGAAAGTCGGTATTGATATTATTTTGCGCGGATGGAATTTTTGATATTTATTTCTTCCGAATATTGAAGTTGTTTCCAAATAATTTACGAAAATCATATTTTATGGACATACCCTATGGTCTTCCGTCTAAAACCCATTTTTAAGTGAAAAGTATGAATTATCTTTTATCTATCAACGAAACTGGAAGAATGAATCAGTCTCTGGAGTTATCATAAGAACCATAATTATTTTAAAATACATTGGATTTCACAATATCTATCGGCTAACCGTTTAATAATGCTATATTAGATATTTTCCACCAAGGTCATGTGGACAACTAAGAATGATTACTCAAATGCCGCCGGGACAAATCAATCAGTGAAACTAACCATGAATAAGTGCAATCAATTTAGGGCCAGTATTTGGTTGAGTTGGCTGGATGTCGAAATTTGAAAACATATGAAAAACTCATAAATGACCCAACGGCATCTCAGGGTACCCCAAAATGTGTTTTGTAGTTAATATAGTATATAATAAATATAAATAATATATTATAATATATATGAATTTGCAATAAACAATTATTGGGGATTATAAGTATCATAAGTTAAGCCGAGCATCGTCCAGGGGTCATCTTCATTCGTCAGCATCGTTGCTCCAGGGTGGAAACTTATATATGGGGCGCCATCTCTGGAGTTAACGGTAGAAACGGATACTGAGAACGTTACGAGCGTCCTTGATAGAAGGAACAGAAGGGCTGCAAGAGTCTTGGGATTTGCCAGTACATACGTATTCTATTTTATGTCGCGTGATTTATATTTTAAAACTTTCTGTTCGTTTCTGGTACCATAGTTTACATTTTCACTACATTTTAGTGTATCATGTACTGAGGTATAATTATTAATGCATTCCATTTCATTAGACTACTATTCGGCCATGTCGTATTTGATTTGACATAATGATGTTGTTATCTACGGAAGCCCAGAATGTTCACTTAAATTTTAAGAGAAATGATGAAACAAAATATGCAAAAATATATTTCTAATAAAGAAAACAAATAAAAAATGTGTGAAAAGACGAAAGTGTAGGAATAGGACTTACACGAGATGAGATCTCACCCCTACGGGCGCCCTTATCTTGTATTTTTTCTTCAAATAGAGTTTGATGTTTTCCACGTGAATATTTTCAGAATTGCCACTTTCTTTAGCTATTCGGAAATGTTTTCTTAATTGTGATCCATTAAGGAGAAGTTGTAATATGCAGAGCGAAATGTATGACCCAAACTACGATTTTGGGGAAATTTAGGACCAAAAATATACTAGATGAATAGTTTTTATCCTCTGCCAACCAGCTGCCAACACATCATACATTTAGTTGAACAATCTTTCTGGCTATCTCCTTACCTCATCTTAACGCCTACTGACATTTTCAGAAACAATATATATGTGATGCTTTTCAGGAAAATGAGTCACAAGTCGCAAAGAAAAATATATTTTTCAAAGTATTTTATTCACAAGATCTCTTTGTAAGAATGTTCTAATGCTCCAAATCGTATAAATACATGTACCAAATATCAAGACAGTGTATCAAATATAACAATGCATTTGTAAGGTGATCCTATAGAGCATATTTAGCTACTTTACTAGTAATTGTCCACCCAGAAATATTGCCAACTGTTTTTTTTCAAAAATAAAAATATCAAACTTAAAATATATTACATTATTCTTATCAGATGACCTTATGTTTACTATAATTGGAATCGGCCTGATCTCATCTTTTCAAACATGATGATATCTCAAAATCGATTTTTGGCGACCTGTGACTCATTTTCCTATAACACATCACCTATTAGGTTTTCTTAGAAAATATGAATTTCTTATGTTTCCAGGGATCATTATTCAATGATGGCTGTTCCAGGAAGATAATATTCATCTTTCGGTGTAAAGTAGTATAGCTAATGAAGATTTTAATGCATACGAAATGAGATTGTAATCATAATCTTTTTTCTTCTATTTCAAATTATTTAATTGCATAATGATACTTTGCTACGCATTTGGAAAGTAGATATCTCAAAAATATTGTTAGGGTGACTATGAAAATAAATCTTTTAATGCTGAAAGGATTGACCTCAAAATCAACAGAACGCACTTAAAAGGCACTCAATTTGCTCAAAATTTTCTGGGGGAGCATGCCCCCCTACATGATGTGTTGGCTCCGCTATTTTGATCTGGAAATATTAATCTGGTAGCTCTTATTTGTACCTGTGTGTATATTCAGGCTCTATACATATACCTGGAAATTTTGGTTCAGGTACCCATCACTTGCCAAAAATTAAAATAGTTATTTAACTTTATATACTGTGTGATTCGAGAAATCCTCACATTTCTGAAAGTCAATTATGAGGTAAGATTACCCCCAGAATGCACCATTTGAGTCCTAATTTTTTAAGGTTTCCCCCGCCGAAGGCGGTACGAGCGCCGAAGGCGCTTGTACTGGGAAACCTTATATAGGTTCCACTTCTCGCCGCCTGTTCTTTGCGCGTCCGCGTTGCCCCCTTTTAAGGAAAACCCGACTCCGCCTGTTCCCACCTGAATTTCCGACGCACTTGCGTACACATCGCGGTGATTTTATGCTCCCGCATATTGATAAAAATCGCTATTTCTACTCGAAATAAATTGCCAAAAACATAAAATAGGTAGTCTTACCAAATTTGGTCATTAAATAAGGAAGGTAGGACAGAAACGGTTCTGTTATTTTTTTAAATACTAGGGCTAGGCTAGCCTTCCCGACGACCTCCCAGGCCAGAAATCGGATCGGTGAACAACGCTATATAGGGCCTACAGAAAACATTTTATAACGTAGAAATTGAGAAAAAAAAACTCTTTCTTCCTGTAGACTAAGATAGGCCTCTATATTTCCACTATAAATAAGGAAGATGGGCCGAAGATGGGAAAGTATAGGCTACTGTATATCGGTAGAGCCTACACTACAGTTTGGCCTACACAGATCCGACATATCGCGGGGAAATTACGCTCCCGCGAAGTAATAAAAAACGCTATTTCTATTCGAAATACATTACCAAGATGTTGAAATTCAGAAAGAGCATGCTTTTCTACACCTACATATTTAATTTCATCAACATTTCTATTCAAATAAGAAAGATATGAGGGTGAATGTTACCATTAAACAATAATTTTCGGCCTTTCCCCTGCTGCTTGACAAGTATGGAATTGACTCTACTGACAAAAGTCCGATCGTCGTGCAAAACTGGGTTGTCTAATATGGCATTCTAAGGCATTAATATATAAAATAATTGCCTAACCCTATACACCATAGGAAAGAAGAATGTCTAAGCTTGCATTTGGTATGAACTATGTTTATGTATTACTTTATTTGATGACGTGAGAGACCAATACAAACTTTGTTTTGTTGACGCAATTGTTGCGCCCGATGCCGGCGACGACGCAATAATGTGCGTCGTGAGGTCTTCTTATTCATGCAACGTTAGTAACGCGCGTTGTATTTCTGAGTGTTTGACAACGCTTTTTCCCGCGCCAAGTCGGGGAAAGGTGTGTGTGTGTTTGAGGGACGGGTGTGTGTGTGTGTGTGTGTGTGTGTGTGGGGGGGGGGGGGGGGGGGGGGCTCTATATATCGGGGGAAACCGTTCTTTCCTTGGTCCACACCAAAATTTCTTGTTATAAACATTTCCAGGGGGTGGGGCATGCCCACATACCCCCAAGAAGGGCTTTGCGCCTTTGGCGCAAAGCACACTCGGCTCCCCACTAAAAACTAGGATTTGGGATCCTCACAGGTTGGCAGCTCTGAATATGGATGAAAACATTCCGTCCACTTCTTGCCCAGTCCTGACATCTGTACTGACAGGGGTGCAAAAACAATCTACATGTCCTTCTGGTAGTATGCTACCTCTGAGTGTGAGCTTTCGGTGGTAGTATACTGTACTGTGCTGCACTGTACAGTGCTGCACTGCGCTGTGCTTGTGCTGGTTCTGCTGCGCTGTGTTTGTGAAGCGCTGTGCTGCTCTGCGCTGTGATGTGCTGAGCAGTGCTGTGTTGCGTTGTGCTGAGCTGAGTTCTGTTCTGAACAGTGATGTGTTGCACTGAGCTGTGCTAGACAGTGCAGAGCTGTGCTGTGCTGCGCCATATACCATATTCATAGCATCATATCTTTATTGCATAATTATGGTTTTATAACTAAAACTTCATTGAGAAAGAAATCCAACACGGCGATAGATCTCGTGAGATATTGTCTCATTTAACTCTCGTTCATACACTTTCTTCTTGTTCACCTATTTTCGTTTTTTTAATTAAATATATTTTTCGTAATTTTTCCCTACCTACTAGTAAGTGAATATTCTGGGCTACCGTAGTTACCTACAATGCTGCAGGCTACATCTGTCTCTCAACTCATATTGTTGTTGTTTATGTAAAGTTAATGTATCCCCATGTTTATGCAGGCGCCTCTTCCCATGTTTTCACTTCTTTGATATTACTAAGATCTTGCTCGTTGCAATCCATCGCATAGCGAATGTGCCGCTGGATTTCAATCAAAATAACCTTTCGTAGAAGTTTTCCCTGAGGTGCAAGAGGAGATTAATATTTTTCATGATTTATCTTTTTATGTTTTTCTTTGGCGCCTCTCCTTTAATTACACGTTGGAGAAGTGAAAAAAATAATAATAGACACATGTTTGCTTCAATTATTGGTTTCTTCTTCCGAAACTTGATCATCAACTTTATTGCCTGCAGAGTCTCTTTACTAAATATAATACATTTCTTATTGTTGGATGGAATATCATCTAGTCCATGTGTCACGATCACTTCTAGAATCCATATAAGGCTATTTCTCTGGGTAGTATTTAGTATTTAGTACTCAACTCAACTGTAAATTATTGCTTGAATATTTTTCTTGGAATTTGTGTGTTTTTCGATGGGTGGTTATTCTGGGTTGTTCGTCCCGTCTCTATCCCCAACCTCGCAAGGTATTGATGTAATCTATACATATAATTATACACTATGCTCTTTAATATTAAAGTCCACTCCCACGCCAGGAGCTATCTCACCTCTCAGTTTTACGTCAAAGTGTTGCCACTGATAGTGCGTATATCTTCGGGCCTCTGCTGACTACCTACAGAGTATCCTCGGGGCCCTATTATTCTCTTCTCTGCTGGTGGTATCTGGTGTTTCACCGACCCCAGATATATTTTCCTGCTGCAGAGTTGAGGAAGCCATGCCCGCGTGTATCGCTCACATCACCTTTTGAGAAGAGTGCATCTGATATGAGAAATTCAAACGAAACGACCTCCAGGTCGCTATAGGTTCATTTACGGACAGTCTGGTATAGTCACAGAGCGCAGGTCAAAGCCTCACCTTGTCTTCACGTCCTGGTCAAAGGGCCACAAGCTAATATGTGATTGCTTGATTAATATAACACCTAGCACTAGTTCCCGATAGATGGTGATCTAGCGTGCCCAAACTAGCATCAATATGAGGTCTTATTTCACTGTATCTATATCATGTTGCTGAAATGCAAGCCGTTGTTTACTATATTTGATACATATATATATATACAGGTTAACTAACGGGTTGATTGAAGCAACGAGAGTATCCCTTTACTCTTGTTGGTTGAAGGAGTGTGAATATCGGGATTCTAAGCAACTAAAACCAACGAGTTAGTTTGATTTATTATATGACTTTAATAATATAAAAATTGACACTTTAAAGTCATATTGTTGAATGTCGTCGGTAAACCTGCTTGATAACGCATTTTTGTTGACTAAAATTGTCCCCATTAAATCACTAGGGGTTTCACAATCAAACCACATGCGATTACCCCACATAAGAATCAATGCGTTTATTATATAATAAAAAAGGACACGCCTTTGTTATGAAAGCAGTGACGTCTATTTAGATTTTAGGCTGTTATATTATAAAGTTGCTCAGATTGGTAGTATAACATTTACATCGATTTACCACTTGGGGTTAGGCTTGTACCTGACTTAAGAAAGGAAAAACGGAAAAAGAGAAAGCACAGTTCCCAACTTTTAGAAGTAATTATCGATACTTTAGCCATGGTCTAGGCATGATTTAGCCGTTTATCTTTATATTTGTTTCTTTTCCTTCTCGGTTCATATGAAAAGATTGGGTCGACATGAATGTAATGACATGTGCGCGTTGAACCTGTTACTAAATTCATGATTGAACTCATTCATTCTTGTCTAAGATTTCAAGAGGATTGAAACTTGTACTCAATAACATTGCCATTGATGAGAAAGGCCACCGATGAGTGTGCTTTTTGATTTATGAGTGGCTTTTGATTTAATTAGTAAGAAACTCTCAAATTGTGATCTGCACTTAGATTGGGACGAATGTATCGTGTGTATCGCCCGTGCAGTCGCAGACAAGATGGCTGGATGGGTTTCCTTGTTGATGGTATTTCAGTTAAAATCGTTTTGACTAAGAAGTGAGAATCCCTTTAGGTCCTCTTTATTTCCAAAGTGTTGGATTAGTGTATCGCTTGGGAAACATTGCACTTTCAGCCAACCGATTTACGGTCGACGCGGACATAATAATTAATTGAAGAAAATGTTTTTACATATTGAGAAAGAAAAGGTCGCCGGGCTCAATATTGAATCGGTTTGTTATTGTCAGCACTATCGCTTAATTACGCACGACGCCAAATCGGCCGTATCAGCGCCGAGTGTATCACAGGCTTTCTACTGAGTACTTACTCTTCTCAAGGTGGTACTTCTCAAATAGCCAGCCGGTGGTTTTCAACCCTCTGCAATATGTGGTTTGTGGCCAACAAGGAAGACATAACACATACAAGATCATTACATTATATAGGAGAACCCATACCTTTTCCTCTGCACTGATATCCATCGCAAATTAATTGAAAAGTAATCTCATGTCATGATGTTTGATAGAGGATTTTCATTGCCTTAGATCGAAGTGGCCATATCATTCACTCAATCTTGCAACAGGATATATTTCAGTATCAGATTTTTTATCAAAGATTCTGAACAAAAGAGAAGCCCCACTTTAATTTGTGAAAAGGAATACATTTTGTAATATGTATTTTTCCCCTCGCACAACACTTCCTGTGCAGAGGAACTTTCTAATCACTACTGAAGTTGCCGATTGAATAGGTTGGAACTTTGAGGATACTCTGAATTATGAGCAGCAAATGGGGTATAAGGTAAAGTTGTAGAGAAGCTGTCATTCCTGCATACGTAAATCATCGTTAAATGGTCAGATTACAAGTTAGATCGCATGCTGAGGTAGCGAAAGTTGATGTATAATCCGCATCTTCTCGCAAACTCACAATTTTATTGTTTTATCTATAGAATTTTTGCATTTTCGCCGTGCATCCAATTGCGCTGCTATTTTTAGCTATGAAATTTCAGTCATTCATTTTTTCGTTGTGTTCCTCCCTCTTCTCTGGACCCCAAGGATTTGCCTCTATTTTTTTTGCTAATTATGTGTTTTATTAAACTATGAGCGTCTCGCTCTTGCTCCCATTTGATCTCGCTCAAAAGTCAACTTCAATCAAATACCAGCGCCATGTTAATACTATGTTGGTATTATTTAACGGAATGAATGAATCAAAAGTTCAAGAGTTTGTTTGAGATAGAAGAAATAGAAACAATGTGGATTGACCACTGTGACTGAGTTCTGTTATATCACCCGGCCGTTATTCCGAACTTTATCGTATTTAAGTATAATTGTACAATATCGCCATGTTGAAAAGGGTAAATATAATATAGCATCATTTTATCTTTCGCAGAAAAGATATAATCTTGAGGTTTAATATGTTCGACGTTCGCGGTAGTAGAATAACAATGATGTTTGAACGTGGCAAATGTGTACTAGAAATTTCCCTGGGTTAGATCCCCATAACACAAGCTTGCCTGTCTTTTCCTATTAATCCATGCATCAAAACCCAGTGGTATTTTGTAAAAGGGGATTAGGAAAGGGCCGTCGTTGGAAGGTGTTATGGTAAAAGCTCTGCATCCAACAATCTATCAGTGTTGGTAAATGGTGCTCTAGTCCTAATCGATTATTCTAGTTGTTGCTTATGTGTCCTAACTCAGTACATATTGCTCACATTTTGGCTTTTTAGAGACATATCGTACCTTAAGGAATGTGTTTACTGATAATGTCGCATACATTTGTGGATGCAATACGCTTTAATTGAGATAGTACTCAAATCTTTAAAAAGAAGTTTAAAACAGTTGTCTTACAATTCACAAAGACATGACTACTCGTAAAAGTACATATCATTTTGTAAAAGAAATTCTTATCCGTTTTTTATTCTTTAGCGATTCTTCTTCACAGAGATTGATTTTTGAAATACACAGTGTGAGCTCAAATGCCATTCTTTGATATCATATTACCAATCATGCAAGAGAATATTTCATTATTAATTTTATTACGTTTAAATTTTTGTAGTTTGAGATTAAAATTTGAATTGCAGTATGCTTAGCCACGATCAATTTCACCCTAAACATAAGAGTTGTCTTTGCTTGACGTTCGACTTTCAATCAATAGTTCCTGGTATTTATGATTATTACTTAAAGGCAAACGCTACTATCTAGTGGAAAATGAAAATAAATGTCATTTTTCTGAAACTTTAGTATTTGATTCTTGAAGTGTTTCTGGTCATAAGGATGGAAAAAAATCATTGGGTAGCCGTGCTCATTTTTGAATTACAGTGCTTCAAAATTTGGCATCTCAAAAGTACCAATGACGACCAAAAGGGGGGCCCATTTTGCAGTACCTCAACTTCATAGTTCATATTTACTATTTATATTCACTCAATTTAAGTAAAATTAACAGTTTTAGAGAGAGTATTATTTGGCCAATAATTCTATGCCTCTTTTCTATAGGGTGCATTGTTGTTTTTATTTTGAAAACAACAAATACATAATGTGAATTTTAATTAAAAACTCGAAAAAACTCAATATTTTTCACCATTTTTATAAAAACAATTTTTTTTCCTCCCCAGTGAAAATAAATGTCATTTTTCTGATTCTTTAGTATATGATTTTTGAAGTATTTGTGTTCTCAAAACTGAAAAAAAATTAATGGGTCACCGTGCTAGTTTCTGAATTATGGGGCTTTGAAACATGGCTGACAACCCAAAAATCTGCTGCTTTCAAAGTGTTCTATGTTTCCTAAACATGTCTATTTCAGACAGCTACAATTATTTTTTTAACGTGATGACATACATTTTTTTCCCTATATATGTAGAATATTACCTGCACTATATGTGTAGAAAATTCTGGGACATTTGGAGTATCCATTTTTGTTTTATTCCCAAAACCGTGAAAGGAAAATGCAGCATTTCCCAATAGACTTGCATGCTAATTGGGTACAACTGAGAGTACCCATAGCTAGCTCTGTTTCCCAAACATGTCTATTTCAGACAGGTATTAAAAAAAATCAAACGCGATGACATATATTTTTTTTCCTTTTTATCTGTAGTATATAACCTGAACTGTATGTCTAGAAAATTTTGGGACAGTAGGAGTAGCCATTAATTGTTTGTTTTATTCTATAAAATCTGACAAAATGGGCCGTTTCCTCATAGACTGCAATGCTAAAGGAATAGTGCGTAAAATGCCCGTACATTTGGTATTATGGTAAAGGGGGGCGGGGCAGTGAATAGTAGCGTTTGCCTTTAAAGGCAATACTGCTTAAGCCCGCTAAGTCTCACAGTTTATCAGAGAGAAAACTCTTTTGTATTCACCTTGATCCCTTCTTGACTTATACCAATGACAATGATAGTATTATCGCATCCTCCCAACTACAGGCTGTCCCTCCTTTTGCTTACTGCCTTGGGAGGATGTATTATCCTTATTGAAGTTGTGAGCACATGCACCCATAAGATGCATCTTTGACATCCATGTTCATCTGAGCTGCTAGGTTGGAAGCCATATTAAACAGGGCAGTGGTCGTTGGCGTTGCCCCAAGGTGGAAAACCGAGTTGGTAGGTCTAAAAGCCCAGAGCAGGAGTTCCCAGAACCCGGGTAGGCCATATGAGTGACTGCCTATCATTGTCCTTTCCCACAAGGTAGAACGTTCTCATCCATGGTCGAATGGGAGAGGAGCTGGCTGCCTGTGTCTGGAACCGCAGAGCCTTCAACCACCATGCCATCTAGTGATTTTAACTCTTCTTTTTCGATATATATATTGCTTGTGTAATGGTTGACTATAATATAGTTGACTTTAATAATTATAATATGGTTGACTATAATATATTATATGCTTCCCACTCTTTGGGTACTTGGGTAGAATTTCATAGGGTAGGGGACTCTTTCTCATGACTTCACTCCTCACCCACCACTCCCCTCCCGGGGGCTCTAGGGATTCCATCTCTCAGTATATAAATAGGGAAGCAACCTCTGGATGGCCAAAGTTTTACAACCTGACGAATGAAGCAGAGAGTATTGAGTGTGGAGGGCTTCTTCCTCTCTTTCTTCTCCTTCTATCCTCACCTTTCACTGGCAGAATATTTCCAGGACTGGACAGTGGAGATACCTGCAACTTCCCATTTTGTGGGCCTCTACAGGTTGAGCCAAAGTTTTCTGCCAGGCTCCAATTCTTTCGTGGATTCCAGACAGTCTACAAACTTGCCATAACCTTGGGATACCACTTTCACCATCAAACAAAGACACGGGTCATCCTGCAAAGGTCAAGCTTTGCTGGATTTCGAGTAAGAAAAGCCTACAAAGGCAGATTGCCCTGCATGTGTCACCTTTCCAGAAATTCCGATCGGGTTTTGCTGAAAAGTGGAGGCCAGGCCTGGAAGTCTGAGACAATGAATGTTAAAAACACCATTTCTGAGTATGCAAGTAGCAGCTGTGGTCCTTACTCTGTGGTGTTTAGTGAGAAGGCCTACACGCCTGCAGACTGAATATGTTGAGTCCCGAGAGGGCGGGGATGGACCTACCCTCAAGCTCTGCACTTGTAGAATGACTATGCAAGAACATATGGAAAGCTTTGTTAGCGTTGACCGTAGCCTTAAAGAAGAACGTAGACTGACCCACCTGGGCAAGTTCCCTTCAATGCTTGTGAGCTTGTGTACATATACCCACCCTCTGTACGGTAAACAAGTATGGGCCCAAGTGGGATGGACCATTCGTGATCATGTGTCACAGCAGGGGCAGCACTTATGACCTGGAGGCAGTCAATGGCTCAGTGAGATAGAAAGGTAACTCTTCTTAAAGAAGGGATCAGGAGGATGAACTACCATGCTGATCCCTTTATTGGTGTGCTGGACAGAACTTCATCTACTAGAATGTCAACTCTATTTAATTTCAATCTTAGTGTAGTAGTAGAAGCCCCATGGCTTAACGGCCTGCCAATGCTGCACTTGGCGAATACCAGACAGCACCTCAGAATGACACTTCTCTGTTTTGAGCGTTAACCCTGGATGGTGCCTCTCAGACCTTTGCCAAAATGCGATTGTCAAAGTCTACTGACCCATCTGATCTGTATTTTCGGAATTCCCGTGTCTCAATTCCGCAGAACTAATGCCCTGGTACCACCAATCTGGCTTGGTCATGATCGTTCTTTTAATGTTTTGGGAAAAAATGATAGAAATTGAATGCCTGGGACTGAATGGTCCCTGCATCCATCTGGTCATTTTATTTTATCTGTTTTTCCATCAGTTTTTCCCACAAAAGCTAGTAATTTTTATATGGGAGTTATATGCTGTATGACATTCACCTCTAAACTTTGAACAGAACATTATTCACCATCTTCTCCAGCTAGTAAATTGGCATATGAACGATATACTTTTGAATGTGTGCATCGATGTATTTATTACATCTTTGTTCAATCTTTCGACTAATTTTTTTTGGTGATGCACTGGAAAACATCACCTGCTGTACCTAATGCCCTAGTACCTGTTGTATTACTAGCAAAACTAATTTAATGATAATGATCACTAAATAATACTATATATATATGTAGCGTATTTCTCCAACGCAATCAGTTCTGCTATTAGCTAGGAATCAAACTCAACACAGGTATTACCCGAATGTCCATTTATTCCGAGTTTCATTGACCCGTAGTGCACAAGCTAACAAGGGTTGGTGTGCGGAGACCCTACACACATGGAATGGGTGTGATTATGAGGATACAGCACTAACAAGTAGAACATACTATAGTGTTGTCATCCTTATAGCTTGGATACACATCGAACATATAAGAGAAACTATAGCTTCTAGTATTCATAAAAGGGTAATACAAAAGGGTAATAAGAGGGAACACAAGCTTTTGATAAAACATATAGAAGTGACTCATCACTTATGAACATGTATACCCATGGCGTGCAGAGCAGCCTAGTGTTACTTACTAGCAACAAAGATAATAGACATAAAGGCATATACCCTACACTATTTATGCTTTTAATAACGTCTTATGAATATCACAACTTTACAATCAGTTATGAGGATGGACGCTTGTAAGTAAAAAAAAAAGCTCCGATAGTTTCTGGAGGTCAAATACGGATTCTTTCTTATCCTTTGGCAAATGACGGCACACACTAACTGATTTTTCCAGGCTGGGATTCTTTTAAAAAGGTGTCTGTGGCATGTAGATGACCTATAGCATAAAGTCATAAAACTCGCCTTTGTAAAACGAGAAAGACAGATTTCTTAATGGCCCTCGCGTTGTCTATCTTTTACTTGGTTTTTGAATTAGTATAAAATAGCCATAAATATGCCCAGGTTCAGGTGGCATATTGCCCAACACAGGTGCACTTGTATTTGGAGAGAATTCTAGTTTTACGAGGGCGAGGTTATCGGGTGTTACAAAATCAATGATGGAAACTGGAATATTTCCTGGATATTGAACTGAGTATACATGTGTCAATTCAGACTTCAAATTCATTGGAAATGCCTGGTCTATAACTTAATATCGGGTGTTACAAAATCAATGATGGAAACTGGAATATTTCCTGGATATTGAACTGAGTATACATGTGTCAATTCAGACTTCAAATTCATTGGAAATGCCTGGTCTATAACTTAATACGGTATATCTCCCGAATAAAAGGAACTCTCTATTATGTCTTCAGGGAGAAAGAAACAGTTTTTAATGTTAAGATTTCCTTGACATTATTCATTCATAATAATCCACATAATGAGTTAATAATAAAAGAAAATCGTTTTTTTTAGGATTACATGGTGAAGGAAGGCCTTTCATGGGTGGACGAACAATCTCGCCCCGACACGCAATATTGGTTCCCCGGACTCTTCCCTGATGCTATAGCTGCTTCCTGAGATGACGTGCCTTTATGGGCTTATTTAGTCCTTTGTTCCTCATGTAAATTTTCTAATAGAATGTATTTTTGTTTTGGGATGAGCGTCATAGAAGAAGTACTTTTCCCGAAAATGAATAACCTATTAAATATATTATCGGCCTGAATGAAATAAAAAAAAATGAGTTAAATTTGGGAGTTTTTATTAAGACGGTGACGTTCGCTAGTTTGATATTATTCTCTGGTTAGAATCACCTAACTATATAACTTATTTCTGTCTCAAATTGGTGGAGGCGTCGCTTTTTTGCACTAATTAGTTTGCTAACTCATCATACCTGTCGAAATGAAACCGAGCATAACATGGATACATTCAGATTAACGAGGGGAGTTTACGGGATACTCCAAATTACTTTTAATGATGCCCATCTGCTTAAAATATCCATACATCGAGATTTTAAAATTTGATTAAAATGATTTGAATTTTGCCACTTGAAGACTAAAAAATATCTGTTGTGTTTAGTCAATTCAATCAATGTAAAGGTGTATATGTATGTGAGATAGGACTGAACATCCATGAAAATGTGATGCTTATTTAGAAAAATAAAATATGTCCGCTTCCTGTTACTTTGTTCTCAAAGTGTTCATTCATTTGTCCAGGTAGACACCTCTGAAATCAAATCTTCTTTTCAGCATGTGGTGAAAGATTCATTATAAGTCTACCACATGAAACTGTTATTAGTAATATACAGATTTTTATTTTTTCAAACTTCCAAGCACAAAACGTTTCGTGAGAAGCGAGCAGAACTAATTAAAATCTATTCGTTGTATAGCTAGTTTATGATATCTAGTTTACTAAGATTATTTTATACGATACTTATGCTACTACTACTTAAAATTTACTGCCTTTTAGTTTTACATAGCATTACAAAGTAAATATTGGCACCTAACGTATGCGTAAATGTGGAAATAGTATTTTTAACAAGCTCAATGAATAAAATGATTCAGTTCCGCCGAGTTTCTGTCTAGAGCAAGTTTCCGTTTAACAATCTAATAGAATGCAGACGCCAGTGTGAAGGCAGAAAGGTCGTTTATGATTTCGGTATATAATAGAAGCGCTGCTTAGTTGTCCACTGCGCCCCCTTCGGGCAGAGAAATGGAACACAGTGGTTCATTCCGCGAGTGTGACGTCAGTAGGTGTCTGTACAGAATGAGCGAACCCCTACACGCTCACCACGCGCCCAGTACCTCATCTATGCCAATGAATTACACTGTTCCGTAGGTCCTAGCCGGGCTTCTCCCATGTGCCTAATTGGATTGATAGGTTTACACCGGTGCCTAGCCGGAATAAATTGGTAGGCCTATCCCCTCCAACTCCATCCTTATGTTATATACTTAATCACAAAATGTTTGTACGCATCAGTGAAATAAGGAATGTGATTCATTAACCTGAAAGGACCTAAAATGACAGCTACATGTAGATCCATTCGGGTATTAATCAAAGCAGAAGTCAAAATGCCAATAGCATTACAGACACTAGCTGACTGGTTTATGCATTCAAAGGAATTACATCTTTAATCCCAAACAGTTGAAAAAATAATGCAGGTCAAATTCATGATCCGACCTGAATCCAAGGCATCAGCTGACATGTTTTTCAATCTCTCAGAAAAGCAAGAAATCCTTTTGCGCCGACTTGGTTGAAATAAGCCTGTTCTTGTCACATACAGGAACAGAGGTTCGGAGGAAGACCACCGCCATGGTGAGCCGATGAGCTGTTTTGTGAAATGAATTGAATCTACCAATAATGTATGTAGCTCTTAACCTGAATGGAAACGAACTAAAAAGGGGGTTTACCAGTTTAATGCTTGGCTTTATTGACAGAAAATCTAACAGCAGGTCACTTATTTCTTTCTCTGGTAAAGATGTTAATTTTTCAGGCGGTGCACTGAGCACAAACTCCGGACTTGTTTAGAAGTTAATCGACTACGGATCGGGGATAACATAAGAGGGTGTATATTATATTGATGGCTACAACACCTGTGGGGAGTATCAAAGTGTCCTTCCATTCAACTTTCATTAATGGTCATTTATTGCATTGTGAAGGTAGTTATGTTACAATGGATCACCGCATTTTCCTTTGTCCCTATAATGAAGATGGGATTGTTTCATTAGTCAAACGTAGTCAAGAGAATGACAATGAATTTCCATGGAGAATGGAGTAATTTGAAAGCTGATTACGGCGCATTGATATCAATATTACGCTAGACGCGCACCCTGCCCGTATCTATGAATGTGTCTTGATTGATATGAAGGTGGGTCCGGGCGCGAAGGCGTAGATCTCTGTATAAATTACAGTGAATGATGACCATTTTTCTCCATAACCATTCCTATTTGAAATCTTGGATCGATTCACATAGCACGTGAAAGAGGATGTACACGAGTGTATTCAATAGAAACGTTCAATAAAAACGATAAAACCCGATTGCATTTAACTAAATTCAAATTTAAAAGTCAGTAAGGATTCATTTCTCTTAAATTAAAATAATGTAAGACATTAGTGGGACGGCCCTAGGTGTTGCTAGTTTAAGATCAAGGGTTATATCCCTTTAGTGTCCCCTAAGGAAATTCATGGATTCTTACTCGAATTTGCCGTTTTAAAACGCATGCATGACCAACCATGTTTTAAGTGTATATGATATAACGAAGAAAAGGTTTCATATACTTGTAGTTTCAAGTTGGGAATTATCATAGGACGCCATCTGGGAAACGTGACCAGCAAAATGTCGGAATTATCAGTTTCTAAGGGCGAACCTCTTTAGGATTTAATAAACGATATCTATATGGCCTAGAGTAGAATTAATTTTTATTTAGAGAATCGCACTCCGTGAAGTGTTATTTTAAAAAGGCAGATTAATTCATACAGACACATTATTGTTTCTATATAATTTTGTATTATTTGATTAAATTATTTTGAGCCGACACGTACATGTACGTATGGACAGTTCTTGGTGTGATAAACCGTTTGGGTTGGTGCAAGCAGCCGCCAAAAAAGAACATTTACCCACGCGTTTCGTGATTTTGGGAATATTTCATTACCCCGAGCTTTATTGAGTAGCATTAATCTTAAAACGTGGAGGTGAGGTTCACAATAAGGTCTGAGGGTCTGGTCTAAAGTTATTGCGGCTTATTATGTTGAAGTAAAAGTTTTCCAATCACCTTATGCGCGTGATTATGTGTAGGCTACGTTAATTTTCTCCCCTTATGAAATATGTTTGGAGTCGAATTTCATTGGTGACCTTAGGCAAGTACAAACTGAGATCTACCTTCGTCATTGCTTAGATTATAAACTACATCACAGATTCCTATTTCATTCTCGTCCTGGAATGGACCAATAATTACTCTAGTCCCCTATGCATTTATATATATGTTTGCCCTCGATCGTGAAATTAATAGCCCAATCTGTCTATTGTACTAAGACTCTGGGGTTCTAATGAGAGGGATATGTTTCCATCTCCGGAGGGGTAGCTCCATGTTGATCGTTTGAGTAGCTTGTAAGGCATTACTGCCTGGAGGTACAGCAAGCAACCGGTTCCTCCACGTCATATTGGAGTGAGTTGGTCCTGTCTCACCACGCGCTCCCTATTAGTGGTTGGTATCCCGTTACAACAGATGTTGCTAGCTCTGCATGTAGATACTATTCACAGCCCCATAGTTGCCTTCAATTGCTACACCGATAAGCTTTACGTAGATATGTCGATTGTGCAGTAGCTTGTTCGATTAGTGTGGGCTTTGCAGCCAGAGAAGGCCAATATGTACGAACATATTAAAACATTAACTGTTAAATTAAAAAGAGCAGTTACATTTAACTGAAAATAATATGATATGCATGGATTGAGTGATATAGGACACAGCCCTTTCAATAATTCTACCATGGTAAGGCGCATCTATATAGCGATTAAAAACTAACACGTTATTTACAGGATATAAATCAATATTATACAGCTATATAGCCCAATGTATTTTTTCATACGTCAATCTCCTTCTAATAGTAATTGTTATCAATAGATAACCTTTCCATGTACTTTCAGTAAGAAAATTTAACCATGCACGATGAGCTCGATCACGCGTTCGTGATTGTGTCGAAGCTACTCAAAGTCACATTTGGCTAGAGGTAATTATGTTCTATCCATTGTTTCAGTGCAAACTTCATTCAGTCATCGTAGGTAATATTATACCCGAACCCATTTTAATACATAACAAGAATCTAATTATGGAATATCTGCTGGGATATGTCAAGTACAAGAATAATCATGAAAATCAGTAATTGGATGTGGCAACCAGTAAGTCTAATAATTAAAACAATACCCCTGTAATCACATGTTTACATTTCTTTGCTGTATAATTATAATATATTGCTACTGGAAGCGGGTTCGGTGCGAATCATTCAACTGTAATATACAAACGACACACATGATATCCTGTTTTTTCGACGTCAGTGTGTTGTTGTTGATAATTTATACATTTTACACAGTGGTGATGTCAGTGGATCTATACTCCCTGGGTTATGGGAAGTTTTAAAGTCCTACTGTACACATTGGTTTGACAGGTAATAAGGGAAAAATCCACAATAATGCGTGTGTAATTACAGAACAAAAATATTATCATAATATTTTTGTCCTTCAATTACACACGCTTAATTGTGGATTTTTCCCTTATCCATTTTTCATATAAGGAAGCGGCCGATGACCAGTATGCTAGCCACTATAATGACGAGATAAATCAAGTAAACGCAAAATGCATGCTGTCTGGATTGCATGGCTTATCTAATAAAGCTTGGTCTCTTTATGTCTGAAATCGTCGGCAGTCTTTAACTTTCACGCCAAGGTTGTCATTCTGCTGCAAATATTTTGGAACCAAGACATTGTTACATCATCATCGACGAAGAATATATCAATTTATTTTTGAAAATATCACGCGCGTGGTGGTTATAATGATATTTCACAGAGCGCAGTCCTGTATAATGATATGTGGACAGAATTGTTTTGGGTTGGACTTGGAGGCGGCATTGAGATCCAATGATAGTGCCAATGTCCTCCCGAAGGTGTTCTTATCCCCGAAACTGCAGTGCATAGATTGCATGATTGTTGTTGAGATATTCTTATTCAGGCCTGCGGTTTTAATTTTTAACGATACAAAAAGTTACAAAATACAATTTCCCGGCCACCAGATATTTTCATGTGTGCCTGGTCATCATGATCGAAACATTATCAATTATATGGAGAACCAGAAAAATAGTTCGCAAAGTAAGAGCCTAATTATATCTTGATACAAACTAATTACTGCTCGTAACAATAATGTTTACATCAGCCGCTGTTGACAATATATGTTCATATAACTTATAAGCATGACTATATCACCACGCCAACTATCTATTAGGGATGTTATGAGTTCATTTCACCTCCACAAATATGAACACTTTAAGAAGTTAACCAATGCCAGATACGGAAGATTTAACCTTCGAATCATAGTTGGCTCTAAAGCCTGGGTTCCACTGCCACGCTACTTCTCCGCTATTACTCCCCCGTTTCATTGGTCCCGCTACTTTAGAAGTAAAAGCTGGGTTCCACTGGCCAGCTACTTCTCCCACTACTGCTCCCGCTTCTTGATGAAATAAGCAGGAGAGTAACAGGGAAAGGTGCTATTGGGCCCCACTACAAAGCCATGTTACTTCCCACTTCTTTTGGAGCATTTTTGAAGCATAGAGTGCTCCCGATTTTATCAAACATGTTTGATTTAAAGTGGCGGCTACTTTGCAGTGGGAGGTAGTGGGACATAGCGAGAAATAGCAGGGGCTGAAGCGGGCCACTAGCACCACTCTATACGCTACTTCTCACGCTACTTGATGCGTTCATTTCTATGTGAAAATAAAATGTTGTCTGCTTACATTTCGGAGTAGCATTAGAAGTAGCAGTGGAAGTAGTGGGGCAATAGCACCTATTCCAGTATACCTTCAATTGCTTGCTCCTGCTTCTAAAGAAGTAGGAGCAATAGGCTGTCAAAGAAACAGGAGGAGTAGCCGGCCAATGGAACCCAACCTTAACGGGAAGTAGCCGTTTCAAATCAAACATGTTTGAATTGAAGCGGCTACTTCCCGCTACTTGCTCACGCTTCTAAAAGTAGCGGGACCAAAGAAACGGGAGTAGTAGCAGGCGAAGAAGCGGGGCAGTGGAACCCAGGCTTAAGTTCTTCTAATGATTCTGCAACAAACAAAATATAAAGCACGCTTCAGACAGGAGCCGCCGTTGCAATGTTGTTCTGTTTGACTGCTACTTACTTCCACTTTGTCAGCCAATGAAAACGTTAGAAGCGCCGGGGGAGTACAATGTATATCGCTTGCGACATTAATAACCATCTTCACAATATCCAAAAGCGTATTCAGCAATATCTATATATATATTCGTATGTGTTCGTTGGTACCTTTAATACGATAATCAGTTGGTAGACCAAGTGATGATCATATTAAAGCCGAAACACCATGGGTATCTATGTATACATTTTCTAAGCGGGTAAATCATATGTAACAATTCTGCATATATGTATTTTATGTAATACTCATCTGATAAGGAAGAAGAGAGCTATTTTACATGGACTTTAATCATAGCAGACACCTTGCATGGTCAGCGCCATTGCTATAAGTCATGTGACTGGGAGTGACGTCACATACCCTCATACCCACAACATAAACAATAGCCTGCAGTGCCTGAATGGACACTCTCCTATCTTTCCTCAATTGATTTGAGCCATATTCATATGTAAATGAATGATGCACTATATACAGTGAGAAGTATATATGTATGCAGTATAAAAAGATTATAAGTACACCCTCTCTCCCCTGCTACCCTGAAACTGAATAATAGCGCCGACCCCTATAATTATATATGGCGTCGGCGACGGCAATTGTTTTTACAATTCCACTCCATGTCTTGACCCACAGTAGCTTTAACACCTTTCCCTGCATTTGTCAATGGCATATATTTTCCCAGCCTAATATATATTCTATATTTATGTATATATCAATGCCTGAAATGAACTGTTGTACAAAGATCAATGTTTGTTTACATGTGACAATCCTGCATATGTATTCAGACAGAGAGGGACAGTGACGTCATCAATAGTTGTAATTTACCACCAGTGGCGCTGTTGCTCACCAATATGTCTGCCTCCTTGTAAGAGAGGAGGTGACTTCTTTTCTTATGGTTTTGCTGGTAAATAATGATAACGATCACTAAAATATGCTGCACATGTACTCCTATGACTATAATGTTTCTATTATTTGCAAAAAAAAATCTTTGGATTCCTATATTGTGTTTCGGCTTTAAAGGTATACCACGGAACACTATATCTTTGCATGCCGAAACATCTAGAAGTGATAGGCAAGGTTTAATTGTCTATGGTAATGCGAAGGACTATTAAAGGATTAGTAACCAACATTGAAAATCTATGCTGCATAGATTGGTGTAATCCTAGAGGAGGGTTTATCCAGAAATGGAGGTTATTATTCGTTTTAATAACCTCTATCTATCTAAGGTAGTTATAATAGACTGTACAAGACAGTTAAGTACTATTCATGCCAGACACCGATCGGTCGGTCATGATCGTTTTGTTTGTAATATTTAAAAAAAAAGGGATAGAAATTGGATGATTGGGACTGAAGCCACAGCCACCGGCATGCATCTATATATATATTTTTCTTCTGTTTTTTATCAGGTTTGTTTTCTTCAAAATTTAAAAGCCGATCATGACCAAGCCGTCCAACCGATTGGTGGAACAAGTCATTTTCATTTGTAGCCATGGATTTTCATTTGTAGCCACGGAATTTGCTTTGTAGCCATGGGTTTTCCTTTGTAGCCATGGAAAGGAATAGTGAACTATAGAGACTGGGGCTTCTACCAGGAGACAGGTGCTTCAGGTATCCGTGTGTGAAACAGGTACTCGGTGTTCTTATTCCTGGCTATAGCCTCTTTAGTTTGAGTGAGGGCGAAGGTCTTTGGTGGCTGTCAGGCGCCACTGCACGAAACTAGACATGTGCCCGGGGTAATTGTGCCATGAAATGCCCATAGCTGAAACATTATATACACATTGTTCTTCTGGTTGTTGCCAGAATGCTTGGATAAAATCATCACTCATTATTCTAATTAATTGTTAATAAATGATTAGCTTTATCAAATTAATTTAATTAATTCTTTCAATTTTATAAGGTGAAACATGAATGGCTGTTGAATTTGATGCAGGCCTTGTTGGACGAGATGTTTGAATGCTATGTGTAGACTGATTTATCTATGTAATGGATAGTTCCACGGTAGCTTTACATCTTAACCTTTCAAATTAAGATGCTTTCGTTTCCCCGACGATGAAGTAAGCGCAGGAATATGTTATCTAATCGAGATATAAACTGTGATACGTTCGATGTCAAACTGATCCGGGTTCAAAAGTAAATTTGTTTTATGGCCTATGAAATCAATAAGAAAACACAAAGGATCCATGTTTTATCACGAACCCGGAGACCAGAGACTTTCGTTGTTCGTTCTGTGAATAGATTTGGTACACGAATGTTGACAAACCGAATGAATTGAATAGTAGTCATTGATCCTCTTTTAACCGTATTTACCTCATTCGCGACATGGCCACTGTTTAGTGATTTTTTCTTACAAAGTACCAGGGAAGATGGTATTCTTCCGAGAGAACAGAAACCACTTTTAAGTGTTCGACCATTCAAACAGTTGTTGAAGGAACAACCAAAGAAATGTGTCGAGTCACAGATGGCGAAGCAGAGAGCAGGTGTATCCATACGAAGAAGTCAAAAGTGAGAAATAGCCCGAACTACGTTATTGTATCGCAAGTGATCCAATGCCATCGGCCAATGTCATGAATTGGCGAGCAGGAGGTCTAGGAATGGTCGCAAGCAATTGTTCCCAGAACATCTTCAGTCCCAACTAGCTTCAGTATGAAAGCTTAATGATGTCAATACCAATCTTATTATTCCAAGACATGACGTCCATTCGCTACCTAGGTCAAACATATAAGACACAGTCTGATATGATTCGCCTTGCCTTCACGATGCATCTGGAATATACTATTGTGGACACATTGATTCATACAGATAGACTTGCAGAAAGGTTTCTTCTCTTTTTCTCCCTTTTTTCCTTTAGAATATTTATACAGCCAATCTTCCGTAAAATGACAATTGAATCATAGACAGGCATGCAGAGTGTATACAATGAATGTTACAATCAATGGAGTTCATTTACATATCAAGATAATGGACTGACGGGCAATAATTTGAATATTTTTTGATATTACCATGTCGTGCGCATGCAAGCTATTATGAAAGGGAGTTCACGATTCCTGGGTTGTATGCCATGGGGTTTAAAGCATGCGCACGATTCACTATTATCACATTATATCGATGTCACTAAAAAGGTTGATGAAATCATTATAAGTGGGTTAAATCAAAAGGTAGCATTTCAGACCTACCAGAGAGCTGGATTCGCCTGAAAAAAAATTACAATGTCTAGTCCACTCATTCAATTTCAAGGTGAGGTCATCTTTAAGGTTATGATTGAGAATCTGTTTAAGCGTTATTTAAATTGTCAGGCAATGACCTTTATGGATGTAAGGGGACATTTGGGGCTATTACATACCTGTTGTCTAACAAGTTTGTATTCTATACTGAATGCGCGAAGCATTTGATCGACGATGGGTAATCTCTTCCATTACCTTGAGGATAGGAACACCTGTGTCTTCGTGGCGGTCCTTTCTAGATGTGATACTTTCGCTCAAACCGTAAACACACATGATGTATCTCCGTTTCACTTTAGCCTTTCGATCATATAGGAACTTGGATTAATAAATGGACTACTGGTCACAAAGAATGAACGTGTTCTTCTAGTATTGAAGGAGAGGAAGTAGAAAAGGAGAATGCAATCAATCAAGAGGAATCATCGAGGGGGTAGGGGGTTGAGTGGGGCTACGACGTATTCAAGTTCAATAACCATCTATACGTACGTATGTATGCATATTTATAAGCTCTACTTATTTAAGGTATCAGTAAACGGATTTAAGCCCATTTTGGGGATAACCATGCTATGGATTCATAAGTATAGCCCCCAAACCCAGTTTTTGTTATCTTTGTTTGTTTTGTTCCAAAGTGTTTTATTCAGCCAAATATAAAGTAATATGTAATGTCGATTAAACTGTTCTCAGTCTGAACTGATCTTTAATGATGAAAAAAGTATTCGAAGAATAGACACATAACTATGCAATTGTTTAGAGCAAATAATTCCACCACGACCCAGCTGATTATCAGTCTGTCAACAAAACTTCTTCTCAGGGGCCGATAACACTAATTTCATACATCGTTCCCTCTTCATCACCAGATTTGTTCTGTCACATGTACCTCAAATGTAGAAAAGTTCGTATCAGTATACAATAAACTTGACAAGGACTAGTATTTATATTTGACTTCTCTTTTCCAGTCCGTGATACAGCTGTATATTGCTTTAATGTACTAGTACCTTCAACAGGTTAACCGGTTGTGAGCACCGTTTTCATACTTTGTTAACACCTTCTAATCACTTACCACCCTAAGAGACCTGGGCGTATATTACATTCATCTATTTTCTAAAGACTATATAACCACATGTGACTATTCACTATAAATAACAGTTTACAAAGTTCCATAGAAGGATTCCCACTTCATCCAGTTTCTTTTATGTGCCGCATTAATAAAGGAACAGTTGTACATCGTTTTCAACTTAAATTTAAGTTCTTTTAGGAACTTAAAGAAACAAATATTATTCCCTTTAAATAATCTGCATTTGTAAATGTAGAACCCTGCATACATTAAAATGTAATTCCATGTGAAATACCTTTCTTCTAGGTTCGGAACGCCAATGGAGATCGCGTTCATGTTACATGATATCTCGCTATCTAGGCACTCATTCACCTTGGCCCAATTGGTTAAGCTATGCCAGAAGTTACACGACATTTCACAATCAATAAAAAAATGAAATAAATCATCGACTGCGTCACAATATTTGCATAGGTTTGACGTTTTGATTCTCATGTTTGTTAAATGTACGTTGCACACTATCAGTTGAGTTTGTTAATGTCACTGTACTGAAAAGCCTGCAGCCTCACATTTCTTGTGCAATGGAATGGTACACGGTACCTCCCAGCTGATTATTACTAATTACACATGAACAGAAACATACACTGTAGCAAAAGACCGTGTCGTTGTACGTTACAATCGTGTGGATATACTCATAAATTTACGCGTGGCAAACTTAGGCCATGGCAGAGCATAGCGTCAACGTAAGATTTACATTGGCTGTGGTTTGTTGCCCAACCGCGACTAATCCTCCGCTAATCCCTTGCCCAAACAAGCGACCGGAACAGGTGACGTCACCTAGGTCTTGGGCCATAGTAATTGCACTAAATAAGGCCCATGACGTGGACACTTATAGAAATATAAAGTTCTACCCTTTATCTGGAATGTGTTGGTTACACAATTTGGAACACTTACAATTTTAGAGCCAAACTTTAAATTTAATTTGTTTATACAGAAAATTGAAATCACTGATGTAACCATGGCAACCTACATCTACATCGTGATGCAAATGTGATGACTATACATAGAAGGTCTCAATTCAATGTTACTAAATGTTCTTTCTACCCCATGGTCAATAAACCTGAATTTCTGAGAAGGAACCTTAGATCCAGAAGGGACGGGACCCCTGTCCTTGTCGCACCCTTACCAAGCTCTAATAAGTTTTAAAAAATCCCTATTGTATAACATCTGCTCTGTCTGGAATGAACTACCAAAAGACCTTAGGCAAATAGCTGACTTTGTTACTTTTAAGAAATTGGCAAAAGAGTTTTTTGGTTTGTTTTAAATTTTCTGAGCTCTTGTTATTTTGACTGAATTATATTCTCACCTTACTATGTGGCTTACTACGTGTGTATTACCCATGTTTTACTTGACAAGGTTCTCTAATTAGCTATTTCACTCGTCTGGTCGACCAAACATCAGGTGACGGTGGAAGACCACCTGAGGGTGAACCGATGTTGTGTTTAAAAATGTGAGTGTGAAATGTACAAACAACGTTACCTGAATAAAGATCTTGAATAAAAAAACAAAACGACTAAGCATAATGTTTTATTCGTCATTATTTGGAAATGTCATCACTCAGGTAATATTTCGGGCTATATTAGCCATTTAACTAGTATTCCAATTGCATTTACATTAGTTTAATTTGCTTTCATTTCTCCCTAGAGCCAATTATTTGAGAACTAGACTTATTACAGAACCTACTGTTTTCAAACTACAGGATTACCAAGAAAGGACATAGGATTAAGAAGTGGAAGGCTAATGGTGGGCAGCGGGCATGTCAGGGGGTGGGGAGGACAAAGGAGACAGGGGTGGGGAAGAGGATAGAGAGGTGGGATGGGGAGGAGGAGGGGGAGGAGGAAAGAGAGGCGGGATGGGGAGGAACAGGGAGACAGGGGATGGGTAGGAGGGGAGGAGGAGAGAAATAGCCAATTTTTTTCCGGTATCGGGCCCGATATCGGTAACCCCATATACAAAATTCTGTAGCTAACTGAAGATATCAGTCAGCCTGGCTATTGGTCCGGGTATGGCCGCGTGTGTGTGTTTGGAGGGGGTGCAAGGGGGTTGTGTATATATTATATATATATCATTTTTGTTCCAACACATTTCATACATATATGACGATTTTTACGGTGTTATCATTAGCACAGAACTATAACCCAATCCAATGGGGAAATTAGTGGTAAGGATAACTTTATGGTTAAGGATACAATAAGGATAGGTTAACAATAAGATATAACCATCTATAGTTAATGATACCTCATGCAGAGCGTCCCTAACATGGGGGGGGGGGGGGGGAGGTTCTGCATCCCCCTAAAAAAGGGGGGGGGGTCAAGGCTGTAGAACTTTTAATAATCCATTTGCATCAGAAAATCTACTTACAAATACACATTTGTAAGGCTGCCTCAATAGTGTTAAAAAAGAGTTGCCATGAACCTATTTAGGCTGCCACCAAAAGTTTCTTATAACAGATTCAATATATATTTAGTTAACTTTGATGATTTTGATGATCATTATTCAATGATCGTTGAATTTTCTTTATGATTATGCATATGCAGAGATACCCCGTAGAAAGTTATCAGTTAGAGACTGGAACCATTGGACTAACGTTTCTTAAATATTCAAAAACTTAGTCAGAAATCAAAAAAGACTTTGAAGTAGGCCTATAATAATTCAATCGAATACATGTGTGCCATTCATCAATTTATTACATACCTCTGTGATTTCAGGGGTGCAGTCAAATAGCACCTATGTGCTATTTGAGCCAAATATCCACAAGATTGATGGAAAGTAAAGTAAAATACTATTAAAATCAAGTTCTATTGTTGATTTAGTATGTAATAAATACCTAATAGCACTCTGTTCGGTTTGTAATCGATCTCGACGTTGGGTCAAATCGCACTCCACCTCCACCTCCATCATGCCATTAGGTATAGATATATAGTATGATAATGTGTCTGACTTTTAGACAACTTTCCCAAGATTCGCACATTTTAAAAGATTTGAAATTCTGTGATTATTATGTTTAATTTCTTTTAGGTGTTCTATTTCCAATTATTATAGCATAGGTATGATGATGTTTTGCTACAAAATGTTGTTATTGAAAATCTGAGCTGAGCTCCAATACTTCACCTTCAGAAATGTAAATGTGTATCAAATGTAGCCTATAGATGAGGCTTTTTGATGGGAATTTTAAGAGCTGCTATTTTTTTTAAATACAGAGTGGATTAAAGGAAAATGCTTTTCCTCAAAATGGTATAAAAAGCACATCGAATTGTGTCTTAATTAACCATATAAGAAATATTTTTACATGCCTGTTTAGCTTAATTTTAAAACAATATTGTGCAAATGAAAACAATGAAATCAAGAAAATAAATAAAACTGTAATGAACAAATAAAGATAACTCCTGATAATCTTAGTCGGATATAATACATATATACACTAGCTTGGATTTGTATAAGTTATAAAATCATAAACAACTAGTGTCACAGTTGTTATTTTGTTGTTGTTGTTTGTATGTGACTTGTCATAATGGATACCAAATTTGATAGTTTATCTTAAACCTTTTTCAGAACAGTTTATGATAGCCATCGTCAGCCAGAAAGAAGACATCTGTTCTGGAGAAGAAACAGTTTTTTCCTGATCAGCCAGCCAACTCAGTCTCAGTGGCATAACTTTCCTATAGATATGACCAAGACCTCATGCTGTAGTCCTGCTTGCATCAATTCTCTTCAATATCTACACCAATGACCAACCAAGAAGTCAGGGCACCAGATGCCTCATCTATGCAGATGACCTTGGTGTAGCGGCCCAATATAATGACTTTAGTGCTGTAGAGGAGAAGCTCACTAATGGTCTCAATGACCTAACACCCTACTATGAAGGAAACCACCTCCGTGCAAACCCATAGAGACACAGGTATGTACATTCCACCTACGAAACCAGGAAGCCAAATGTGAACTGAATGTTTCCTGGTCCAGCACCACGCTCAAAAACTGTCACTATCCAATATATTTAGGGGTCACTCTGGATTGTTGCCTCCCCTTCAAAACCCATGTTGAGAAGACAAAGGCAAACGTCTGTGCAAGGAACATCATCAGTAAACTGACTGTGACACACCCTGTGATAAACAGCGTTAGCCCAATGCTACTCAACTGTTGAATATGCTTGCCCAGTATGCTAAGAAAGTCAACCCACCCATCAATGCACACTGCCACCTAATCACTGGATGTCTAAGACCAACACCCATAGGCAGCCTATACATACTATCAGGTATAGCACTAACAGGAATCCAACGCAGTGCAGCAAGCTGTAAGGAACACCATCAACAGATGAGCGACACCCAGTGTTTGACCAAACCCCAGCAAAGAATCAAGAAAGTGCTTCCTAAACAAAGTCCAGCCCAATGAAGTCACCAGCACTGAAGTAGCACTATGGGAAAGGAGGGTTGCTAACCTCCCAATATCAGCATCAATGACAATCAGTGCTACAGAAGATCTACCATCTGGAGCTGACCAAAAGTGGGCTGAATGGAAATGCCTCCACAGAATAAGAACAGGAGTTGGCCATTCCAAAGTGACCCTAAAAGAATGGGAATACCAGGAAGATGAGGAGGATGTGACCTGTGTACCGTATGTGGCATGGAACCCCAGACAATGAAGCACTCCTGGAATGTTCCCTGTTTGAGGACCTAGCCTCATTCAACCAGAAAGCCAGGGGAACAGGCATATGAATGTACATGCGAATCTAATAAGAAGAAAACATATGGAAAATGGTGAACTCATGATAGAAACTACCTGGCTGCAGTAACCATGGAAACAGCCAATTCCCTTGAAAATGAACTGAAGTGATTTTAATTAACTATAATAATTATTTCTAGGCTATATTCATATTAACTTATTATGTTAAATCTTGTAACTAAAACAAAAAATGATTGGATTTGAAGGAAATTGCCTGAAATTGGATGATGAATAGGGCCATAAGAACTATGTTTAATTATACAAGGCAAGGCACATTCTTATTGAATCCAAAGTAACTTTTTTGAGAGTGTAGAATTAAAGAAATAATATATATGAGCAGTTCTCACGAAATGGGCACAATCCCTTTTTCCATCTTTACCGACCTATAACTTAGCTGATTTATTAATTAGTGAAAATTTAATGCTCCAGATGCATTCGTCCCTCCATGACGATTCGTGCCATATATACTTTTATATATCTAACATCAGTAGGAACTAGATCCTCAAAACAGTGTTTTTTGGGGCCCAATTGCCATTTTCAATTCATTTTGAGGGCCTAGGTGAGAACGATTGTCCCTGGTCATCTCCTTCCTTGTTGCCTCCTTTCTCATCGCTATTGAAGTATGTAATAGGGAAAATAAAAGTTTATAATTATATATCTGTAAATCATGATCTTTTCACTTTGACATTTATAAAGACTTAATCAGATCAATTCATTCATTACAACTGTTCCTTCCTTATCATATTGTCAAAAAAAACAAAATGGCGACCCTACCTGCAAGTTGTGGGAAGATCGTGTGACGGACAAACTACTCGTATCTCATAATCCTGTGATCTCTGGGGACTGTTTTTATCGTTAATCCAACAGGAACATCTATCTGTCCACACATATCGCCTTGGAACTTATCCATTAATTTCCAGAAGTGAGTTATATCGATTCTTTATATCATGGTGATCACTGATCGATATTAGGTGAAACAAACGAACACTCCTGCCTTGTTTACCGCCACTAGCTGTCACACCTGGCTGTCATCATAGACTGTCAGTACTGACATGTACCTTACTGTCATGAAAAGGGCAGCTGACGGTCCTACAGGCAACTCACCCATCAATAAAAAGCATATAGACTCAAAAATGGAGTTGGAAACCATTCCTGAGAACCTTTGGGAAGCAGATCCTACGATTACTGCTCAGGATGCCATCAAAAGCCTTGCGGTGAGTCACAATACAGCTGTGCGATACATAGAAGATAATCGTACTCTGTGCGGCAAGGTAGCAACAAACTTGACTGACGAAATCCTCGTTAATACCCAACGGTTTGAACTGTCCAAAAGGCTGGAAAGGAAATTAGATGAACTTGAGTCTAAGGTAGATACACTGACATATCAACTTGAGCGTCAAACAATAATAAACAATGAGGTTGATACGAAGCTTCGACAAAACTGCATTGTAATGAATGGTATACTGGAAAGAAGAGATGAAAACTTGGAGGCTACATGTACTAAAATCATTAAAATGGTTCTCCCCTACTTTTCTACCGATCACCTTGACGAAATATATCGTATCGTCACCCACAACAAGAAGCATGGCTCAAGACGACCAGATGCAATTTCGGTACGTTTCAAGAACCTTAAAGACAAAAAAGCCTTCATGCAACAAAAAGCAAAGCTGTTTGATCACACTAAGTTCCCACCCCAGCAATACCCTGCACACGCCCACTGGTCATTTGAGGATGATGTCAACCCAGACGTCCGTCGACATCGCAGTCTACTACGCCAAATAGTGAAGAAAGCTACAAGCACCAATGTTGATGTTAACGCACGAGTCAAGGGAGATAAGATCTACATAAAAGGTCGTACCTATGATGAATCCCAAATGAGCCTCCTCCCTGAAACGGTCCAACCTGGCAATATTAAGGTACAGAAGGTAGCAGGAGGTCTAGCATACCATAGTATCCATGCCTGGCCATCAAACATGTTCCCGTGTCGCTTTAAAGTCCTGAGAATCCCCTTCACACCTGTGGAACATGCATTCGTTTACTTCAAGGCGTTGAAGAACGGTAATGATACGGCTGCAAGAAAAATTGGAAAAATGAACGACCCATACCAGATAAAGGAAATTAGTGGCAAAATCGACACTGACAGTGACTGGGCGAGAAAAGAAGAATCGTATATGCGCTCTATCATTAAGGCTAAATTCGACCAAGACAGAGATCTACGAGCCAAACTACTAGCCACGGGTGACATGAGGCTTATTGAGGCTACACATGATGAAAGGTGGGGATGCGGCGTGTATCTAGGGAGTCTACACTTAAAAACTGGGACTTGGAAAGGCCAAAACCGCCAAGGAGAAATACTAATGAAGGTACGTGAAGAACTTAAGGAAACCTACAAGCATGAAATCACCAACCTGACCATGTTATCTCCTCCACCGAAGCCTGTTGAGTGGAAAGACCTGAGTCCGCGAAGTCAGGGCAAGGAACAGCGTACACGACATTTCCAACAATTCCCATCGCCACAAGAATGCCGAGCCAATCCTGAAGAAATGGAACATGAGCAGAGTGCGGTAATGGACCTTGAAACAGAAGAAGACGACGAGTTAATTAATGTGACTCTCCGTCATGGCGGACTTGACGAACAATCTCCGCCCAAAGCTAGGAGTACGCCCCACCCATCCCTACGTAAACAACTAAATCGATCGTCACAAGAGTTAAATGACACTATGTCTAGATTACGTGAGGCTACGACCCAGAGAACATAAACACTCACATTATTGAACCAGGTAGATCAGTTTTCAGCCATTTTTTCATAACATTTCCATGGTGTAAGAGTATCCAAAAATGGTAAACATCGCAGCACCCGTCCACATGTGCTTCTTCACGGAAGTGAAACACCGGAAGTGTGTCGGCAGTAAATGATGTTATTATTCGAACCGATAATTCTTGCAAACCAGTCTGTGTAAAAATTAAATTATAAACAGGACAAATTACCGTTACTATAATGTATCATACTATTATATTGTTTCCTCCAATTGTGATCGAAACATAATTTCATATGATAACGTGAGTGCGGACTTATGCCAACTTCCTGTAATGGCTGCCATCGACCAGGTTTCTCGTTAATTGGGTTAGTAAAAAAGTTCATTTCACTTCTAGCTCTGTTCATATGATACCTACGGGCACGAAGTTATGTAAATATGTTTGTCCCCCATGAATCAATCTCTACTGAGAATTTGAGTAACCTATATGTCCGATGAGTAAATAAAACTAGTGTTTTTGAGTTATCGATCTCATCACCATCATGTCCCCGAGCCTAGAATGGCACCTTCTGTTTTTATATATGCTATCTCCAATGATTGTACTTGTTTTTATTCCTTATGTTTGTTCGAAAGCTTCCTGCTATGTATTAGCTCATGTGAGCTACAAGTTTTGCCATGCCAAAGACCAATTATTTTGTTTAAAACGTGATGGTATTGGATAATCTAGAAAAAATTGTACAACTGTCTGGAATGGGTATTCTTTCGTTAAATGCAAGATCAATACGAAACAAGGTCATTGAAATAAGTGAGACTCTACTACAGGGAAACATTGGCATACTATGTATCCAAGAGTCGTGGCTCACAAAGGTGGATAATGATGAAATTCTAAATATAAACCCAGATTATAAACTCTATCGGTTCGACAGACAGTCAGAAAAAGAAGGTATCAAGAAAACTGGAGGAGGATTATGTATATATACTAATGCTGACTTCCAAATTGATCAATGGTTGTTATCTGAAACAAATGTGTGCTCCTAATCTTGAATCTCATTCTATTATTGTCAAACCTGGGCAAAGGAGAAAAATTATCCTTCTTAACCTATATCGCCCTCCATCAGGTGATAGGGCCATGTTTATCACTGAGTTAAAGCAACAACTAGACGGTATTAAACTTAAGGATAGGAGGACTAACATCTGTCTATGTGGAGACATTAATATAAACATGTTAGATGACCAATCTCAAGAGGCCTCTGATTTATGTAGCATGTTGGCTGATTATCACTTGCTTCCCTATATTGATGTTCCAACTCGGTATAGTAATAACTCCTCAACCCTTATCGACATTATATACACAGACCACCCCCATGTTAAATCGTCTGGTGTTGCAAATTATAACATTTCTGACCATTTATGTACTTTTATCCAGTTAAAAAAATCAAAAGAACAAAAGGTGACTACTATCAAATCGGGTAGAAAATACTATAGGATTGATGATAACAATTTGAGTGAATATTTGAATCCTCTCAATGAAAATATTAACTCCTTCGGTATAAACACTCTATCGACTGATGATATTTGGCTGGGTATAAAGAAATGCATTAATGATTACTTAGACGATAAATGTCCTATTCAAGACATAAAAAGCACAAGAAAAGGCCGATTTACTCTTCGTCGAGATATCATCTTAATGATAAAGGAGAGGGACAGATTATTTAAAATAGCCAGGAACACTCGCCTACAAGCTGACTTAATAGCAGCCTCGACCTTGAGAAAAAATGTTGCACGACTAATAAAATAATACAAACGAGAAGAAATTAAAAATCAGTTAAAAAATTGCCCCAAAAATAGCAAAAAATTCTGGAGAAATATTAACATGCTCTTCGGATCAGGGACCTCTCCCCTTCCCTCATTGTTTATACATGAAGGTAAAGATCTAACAGGGCAAGATGCTTGTAATGCTCTGAATGAATTCTATGGTAAAATGGGTCTCGAATGTACACACAACGATGATAGTTTCAAGAATTATCTCTCTGATGACATTGATGTACTCGCATGTAGTAATATTCTTATAAAAGAAGAGTCGATTATAAAATACATACAAGAAATAGACAGTAATAAGAGTAGTGGGTTTTCGTGGATCAATGCTGACACTCTGAAAAAGTTCTTAATTCGCTTACCTAAGCAGATTACCATGCTTTTCAAGAAATGTGTAAATCTTAGTCTAATGCCAGCTGAATGGAAAGAGTACTTGGTAAAACCAATACCCAAGTCTGGTAACCTTCAACTTTTTAATAATCTTAGGCCCATTGCTTTAGTCCCTATTATGTCTAAATTGTTTGAAAAATGTATTTGTGATTCTATTACCTGGCATATGGAGAGAAACAACTTATACACATCTTTTCAAGGGGGTTTCAGATCGAATCGATCGACTGATCTTAGTCTCTTTGATTTTTTCACTCCTGTTATAAATGGCTTTAACTCTGGTAAGGTTAGCATTGCTAACTACTATGACATTTCTAAAGCCTTTAATTGTATTAACCATGACATTTTGTACGCTAAGCTAAGGTATTATCGATTCAACCCAAAAATAACGAATATTGTTATGAACTACTTACTGAATAGAATGCAGAGAACTATGTTAAATGATTTTATCTCAACCCCAATAACCATCAACAGAGGGGTACCACAAGGCAGTCACTTAGGACCGATCGTATTCCTAATCTATATTAACGATTTACCTGTTTGTATAAGGAATTTGAATTTCCCCTCAGCTGACATTAATATGACTATGTATGCTGATGATACTGCCTTGAGTGTAACGAGTATCAATGTAAATGAATGTGTAAGAATATCTCAAGAGGCCACTAATAATATTAACATCTGGATGTCTGCCAATAAGCTAAAATTAAATGAAAAAAAATGCCAGATCCAACTGCTTGGTACAAAACACAAGATAAAAAAGATTAATATAGCAGCTTTAGGCAGTATATACCTAAATGGTCATGAGATTTCTTGGACAAAATTGGACAAAAATTGTCAACTATCTAGTATTTAAAGTTGATTCCACATTATCAATGAATCATCATTTCACTAGATTAAAATGTTCTGCCTCTTTCAAACTTGTACAACTACAGAGAATTCGTCATTACCTAACAAGAGAAATGACTAAATCGATTGTGAAAAGTCATATATTATCGATATTAGAATATGGTCTGCTCTTTGTTGACATGACAATAAGTGACATTAAACTAAAACTGCAGCGAATATTGAATAGGGCTGTAAGGCTAATTTACTTGAACGATAGAAGAGACATAGAAACTCTCAGTCGACTCTGTAATGTTGGAAAGTTAGGTAAAAGATCAAAAATCTCGTTACTAAGAATAATGAATATTAAAAAGCATCTTATTCGAGATATTGGTGACAGACCAACAAGACTTCATGAAGGTATTGTTTTAACCACAGCTATTCCAAATTCTGAAAAAGTTAGAAGAACCCCTCACTTCAACGGTCCACATGAGTGGAATAAATTACCCTCACATGTCCGTAATATGGAGTGGAAAACAATGAAAATGTTCCTAAAGAAGAACGAACTGTGGTGGATTCAATAATCTTTATTATTCACATTTCAACTGCTATGTAACACGAAATACCTGTTTTTAATTATTCAATAAGGAAGATTCTATCATTATGACTGTTGGAGAAAAAATAACAAAAAAAATTGGTTGTACATAAATGATTGTTATATCATGACTGAAACTGATTAGAGATAAAAAATAGTGATTATATATTATCACGAAAGATATGTGTCGTCAAGCGACCTAACCCATTGTATCTTGATCTGTAATAACTATCTGAGACGGTATAATGTTTTCAAAGTCTCATCAGGTATGGTAATTAATTGGTTAATAATACTGACTATTATAAATTAAATGAATTAAATATCTTGATGTATAATAATTAATTTTTGCCATTGAGTGTGCATGAGATTACCATGTTCGCATCGGAATGTCCTCAATAAAATTTATTTAAAAAAAAAATATTGAGATTATTACATGCTGATATGTGTGATGTGTTACAGAGAAATGAGTCAGAAGTCGCAAACAAATGGATTTTGAGGTATCATCATATTTAAAAAGATGAGATCAAGTGGATTCCAATGATAGTAAACATTAAGAACATCTAAGGAGTATTTCTATATTTTATCATTGATACATTTGTTTGAAAAAGGAGTTTGCATTATTTCTGGGTGGGCAATTACCAGTAAAGTAATCAAATATACTCCATAGGATGGCCTTCGAAATGCAAATTCATATTATTTAATACCCTCTCCTGAAATTTGGTACATGTATTATGCAGTAAGTCACTTAAAGCGCTAGACCCTCCAAAAATTATAATATTCCAACAAAGAGACTTTGTGAATAAATCACTTTGGAAAATATTATTTTTACGATTTGTGGCTCATTTTTCATCACATTTATGAGCAATCCCATGAGAAATGGATCATTACGTTAAGAAATAACAGGTCATCCAGAGTCTATAAGACTTATTTGAGATAGTTTTCCTCCCTCATACCCTTCTCCATCCGCCCCTCCTCCCTCATACCTTCCTCCCTCACACCCTTCTCTCCCTCATACCCTCGATCCTCACACCTTCCTCCCTCACACACTTCTCCCTCTTACCCTCATCCTTCCCACCCTTCTCCCTCATATACTCTCCTCCCTCAGACCCTCCTCCTGCATACCCTTGACCCTTACACCCTTCTCTCTCACACCTTCCCCCCTCATACACTTCTCCCTCATACCCTCATCCCTCACATCTTTTTCCTTCACACCCTTCTCCCTCACACCTCCTCCCTCATACCCCCGCCCTAATACCCTCATACCTCCCTCCCTCCAACCTCCCACCATCCTCCCTCATACCAATCTCCCTCACACCTGTCTACATCAAACCCATCTGTCACAAACCTCCTACCTCACACCCTCCTCCCTAACAGCCTTCTCCTTCACACCTTCCTCCCTCAGACTGTCCTTCCTCAGACCCTCCTGTCTGTTCCTGCTTCCTCATCCTCCGCCTCCCTCATACCCTCCTCCCTTAGTCTGTTCTCCCCCAGACCCTCCTCCCTAAGACCCTCTTCTCTAAGACCTTCATCCCTCATGCCCTTGTTGCTCAGGCCCATCTCCCTCCCACCCTCCTGCTGCAGGCCCTCCTCCCTCACACCCTTCTCCCTCGGTCTCTCTTCCCTCCTCCCTCAGTCTAATATTCCTGACACCCTCCTCTCTTAGACCCACCTCCTTCACACCCTCCTCCCTCAGTCCCTCTTCCCTCACACCCTTATCCCTTATCCCTCCTCCCCCTGTCCTTCCTCCCTCAGTTCTTCCCCCCTCTGACCCCCCTCCCTCAGATCCTTCTCCCTCAGACCCTTATCCCTCAGATCCTCCTCCCTCACACCTTTATCCCTCAGACCTTGCTCCATCAGACCCACCTTCCCTACACCCTCCTCCCTCAGTCCCTTCTCACACACCCTCCTCCCTCAGATTGGCCCCCTCAGACCCTCCTTCCTCAGTCATCCCTCCTTCAGACCTATCCCACTCACATCCTCCCCCTCAGCCCCTTATCCCTCCTCCATCAGTCCCTTTTCCCACATACCCTCCTCCATCAGATTTGCCCCCCCCAACCTTTTCCTCAGTCCCTCACTCCTCAGTTACCTCTTCCTCCTGCCACATGCCCTCCCTCCTCACAACAATCCACCCTCAGGTCTCATTGAGCATTGCGCATTAGACAAGTCAATCGTCATGTTGGGGCTGCGTCGGAGTAGTAGTATTGGGGGTTGGGGTTTGGACTGACTGGATATGTGATATAGTCTCACATATTGTATTAAAGTAAGATTTCCAGCTGAATAAAACATGGACCATCCTTTTAGACTCTTTCTTTCTTTTATCCTACTATCAAATGAAGATTTGAATTCTGTTCATGAAAAAAAGCTAGTACATACATAACCTCCGTTTTTCACCACTTAATGGACTTTTTTCGGAGAATTTCATCTTTGTATTGTACTATGTGTGCCACTGTGGTAATTTGTGTTAAATAGGATTATTACAATTTGTTATTCTCTTGATATACATAACAAGGAGCATTTTTCTCCCCTTTCAACTAAAAAATATGATCATGTAAGAGCTATAAAAGATGTTGGGTCTAAAAAAAGTGGGTCGTTCAGCATAGAAAGCTAGAATAATAATAATCAAGTCTACATTATGGAAATGATGATGAATGGGAAAAATGTACCATCTGAAAAATTGGTGCAATATAAATTAATATAAACATTAATTCTTAAATAATTTTTAAGTGAGACAATAGTTTGGATTATGCTAGATGATAGGTTGCAGAACTATTATATACCCAGTAATACAAGGGGAAGGGAGTTAGTTAGAAACCATGACCAGTACAGAGGTTATAGTATGTTTGAAACTGTCTGGCTGTACCAAGGGAGCTCAACTGTATACACCTGTCACATTCACCTATAACTCTACAGACCTGCTTGCATTTGTTTAGAAATGTTGGCTATATTGTGTGAGGTTCACTATAAGCCATGTAACAGTGAAAGTGAGGAAATGTACAATATATAGGACCATATATCTCAAAGCAATACTGATCATGGATGGGGTAGTTGTGGTAGGGTGGTTGGGTGGTATGGGGGATTTGGTAACCACAATCATAACAAACAATTGAAGTTGTAGGATAAGCATGCTAGAAGACTCGATGCTGTACTCTTAGTGAATAGGACGTGGCCTCGGCTGCGCCTCAGCCACGTCCTATTCACTAAGAGTACAGCATCGAGTCCTCTATCCTACACTTACTTACTCACAACTTTCGGAACTCAAGGGATTAGAATAGAGATTGTCCCCGCGGTATTGCAATACATGAATTCCCTAGGCCTATATCCAGGGGTTTTCTGATGCAGGAACAATTGTAATATCTTTATGGTTAGTGCAGAGCACACTCACTTAGTAACTATTACTAAAGGAATCATATATTTCTTAAAAACAATAGCATTAATAAAGACCCAATACATACGCCCCAGTTCATACAACCCGACTTATATATGTGATCCACATAGAACATAATATAAGCATATAATTCGATAGCATATAATGAACAATTCCTCGAATTAGTCATCATCTGGCTATCTTGGGCTGAACATTGTAAGTTTTAAAAATTGCCCCTATTGTTTTTTCATACATAAACTAGACATATTGCTGCTAATATAGACGAAATTGGGAACGTGAATGATACAAATTGTGGTCAGGGCAGCTTGGCAGACACTGTGACCTTTGTTGGTAAGGGCACAGGGGAATGGTACATGTTTCAACATTTAATGAAGATTTAGATTAGAAATGAATAAAATCTTTTACAAATAATGTTTCAAATTATTTTGTACTTTACTGATAGGACTCGACATAAGGGTCGTAAAGCTTTTTAGTTTGTGAAAATATTCCAACTAGAAGGAACGTTACAGCCGCACAGCATCAGCAGCAGCAGCACAGATCACTGGTCATCAACCCTCTGTTATGCTAGGCCTTTATATTCCTCTGTTACAGCAGCCGTGGGCTTCCAATTAAATCAACCTTACATAATATCATCAAGAAATTAATTGGAAAGTTGACAATAGGGACTTTTTAATCATACCAACCTAACATTTCAGAATAATGAGTTTTTTTCCCCCAAATTACGGGCTGCATTTTTAAAGTGGTTTGGATAGGAAAACCTCCGTCTTTTATATTTAAAAAATATGAGAAACTTCATATATGTCACATATGATACCATCCCACTAGGCGATTTTTCTCGATTGCATCAGAAAATACTAAGGAAAATAATCTCAGATAAGTTTTTGAAACTCTGGATAAGCTGTTGTTTTTCAACCCAAATGATGCATTTATGTCGGAATTGCTCATATATACGATACTACGATACGACGGTTAGGAATCCAGAGGATGAAAAAACATTCTCCAGATTGGAAGTAATTAAACTAAATCTTTTTGAAACACATATTTCTTTACATAGTATATTGCTACAGTTAGCTTAGTTGCATTGGGTATGTCGGAATTCTCATATAGTATAACGTACACAAAATCATAATATCAACAAATATATATTTGTTGTACCCGTTTGATACCTTAAGGAACGTACTGCAAAACTTAGTTAAAATTCACATTAAATTACATCGAAAAAATGCAGGTGCCCGGCATGCGACCTGAGACCTGAGACCTGAGTTTCTCACACAACCCGAACACTACCAACAAGTACAAAGATATTCAATTCAATTTACATTAGACACAGAAAGTATATGGATCTTCAATTAATGTCAAATTCTCCCCAACGATAGAATAGTCTATGATTGATTCCAAATATCAAAGTCCATATTGTCATGTCATGTTATGATCTATAAACAACACGTCTAATGTAATTAACACGAAAGTGGGAACATTAATGTGAAACTGATAAATATGGGTAGGTTTAAGAATTTTTCATTCCTTAATTGTGGAACAATTATGGAAGTCAAACTCAAATTTATTTAAATCATTCTCATCACCTCCGGGTACTTACAAATCAGAGAACAGGTGTGAATGGGGTTTCTTGTTGTGCTGGGTCTCCTATGCATGGTTCACTGGCCTATCGATTTGATTAGAATCTGATTGTAAATGGTACTTGACTTTATTTGACATACTCTGTCTACAGCTCTGATTTTCTATTATTATATGGAATAATATCAGTTGCTAGGTATCCAATTTCCGATAACAGAAGAAGCACTGAAGGAATAATTGCGTGGAGATGAAAAATAATTATATTTGCTGAATTCATTGTACTTTAGTTATAGGATAGCAGCTCTGAAAGGACAGTTTATTGTCAAACTATTTGGAAATGAGGCTTGGATTTTGTATTATTAAATAAGTTGATTATCCTTAACTGCTATACGCAAAGTAAGATGATACGAAGAATTTAAACCAGCAACGAATCTGATCCCACATGCAGTTACAGTCTGATCGAGTTCTGATTAAATTGTTGATGTCTTTCTGGAGGCGCAAGTGTCAGATATCCTATCGTTATCCTAGAAATAAGGATCTAAGTATAGTTAATAGCCAGATATAAGTATTTATTACGATATTTTGCATTAGCCTACTTTATCCAAGTGTTCATAAAAGATTCTTTCTATTGAGTTGAGGGGAATAAGTCTACGACATTTTTGGAACGTATTCAAATACTCTATCCTGTTCAGAGCTACTCATACGATCAATTTAGAGCATCAACGCTCGAGCCTAGTTGTGAGGACATTTAAGTTTAACCATACAATCGATGGGTGTCTCTAAGCGGGTCCCTAATTAAGATAGTAGTCGTTGTTCATTGAGTGCTAATAGATTGATTACATTAATTGCCAATCAATGGAACTCATCAAGGATGATAAACTCTTAAATCATGACAAAATCTGTAAATGAGACTGGGGCATAATACCCGGAGAAAGTTCTGAGTACCTGGCCGCATGCGCGCTCTGACGTCACAACCTTACTGCGATTGGTCGACGCCTAATAGCGGCGCTGTTAAAAGGGAGCTGCATCGAGACTGGAGACCAAAGCTTGTTGCTCCTACAACTGTGAGCTACTCTCGAGTCACTTTGCATTCTACTCTCCTTCAAAGGACCTACACTGTGCTTTTATCGCACCACACCGCACAATCATTACAAGTAAGTCAATCATTTTCTTTAGCAGGCATTTGGGAATATTAGCCAATACTCATGTTTCCGAGTGACGAGCTCCCTTCTGTGTCCTCTCTCCCGGGTATATGTACATATCTGACGGGTATAGCAGTAATCAGTCTCATGGGCAATGAGTCCCAGTTAGGAAATGATATACGGAAGGTTGTTTGTTGGCTGGAGGTGTAGGGATTGCTCAATTTCCCGTGGACATATATACATTTATTTATATACATGTGTGGATGTATACCCATACATCTATTACTTTATCTTTAGTACGCGTGTCTAAGCATCTGAGTGAAGAATACACAGAGGCAGCCTTTTGATGAAAGGTTACTAGACCTGCAAGCCATGCCAAGTGATTTCTAAAATGTAATACCCATAAAGGCTATGTATCCTACTGAGGATTAACTTTGTATCTCCACTGACAGTGTGCAAGTCCTTTTACAATATTCAATTCGTTCTTTTTCATCAAAAGGTAATGATTCAAACATCTCCCGTTGTCAAAACACTTCTTTAAGTCGTACCCTTTCTTTGTCAAATCGCCCATCACAAGTTCCGAATAATATCACCTAGCATTTTATTTGATTGTCGGTAACTAACTAGGTCGTCAGCGTTCTTCAGAAAATCCGAAATACCAGACTAAATCATATGGCATTCTAATCAATACGATACATTACAATTATGATACGGAGGTGACAAGAATAGTAAATTACAACCTGGCATTTAGAAGCAGAACAGGTATGTGTAATATTCGATTCGCTGTCAGAAAAGCTTCAAATCTTCAGCTTCCGGTCCCAATGGGTGTTAAAATGATAACTCTGTGTCTGTGTATGCAATTAAGAAGGTCAAGCGCTCTTTATTCTTCAAAACACCCACATGTTACTTTGAAACCTGATGGATCAAAAGGTCAAAAAATCGAATGACCGCCAGTGAGAGTAAGCTGAAGCAAAAGAAAGTGCCAAGTCAACATATCCTCTAGTTGTATTAAATCCTACCAGGTTGTAATCTCCTGGGGCCTGGTATGTAATTGATGTTATCAATGGTTCAGTATTCTGACCTTTCGGCCACCATCGGTAATGGAAGTTTAAGTGACGGCTATGTCATAACCAGATCTATATGTGTGGTGCTGTGATATATGGCTATGTACATGACTATACATGCAAACTCTCAATATTTAAAAGTATAAGGGCTTTTCATAAGTTTACACCTCATAATATATTATATATATATATAATATATATATATATATATATATATATCATATATAGTATCATTTTCTGTTGGGGCATACATGTGTACACTCTGCATGATCTACCCCTCCTTTCTTGATATTGTAAATTAGAAGTTTGCAAAGAACTAACAAGCCGACTTAATGATGAACTTGCAATCATGTCCAATGGACATAGATGCTCGGGATGCCTATGGTATAGAGGGCCAACTTACTTTACAGTGGTTGGAATTAGAACCTTCATTACTGATATCAACCAGGCAAGTTAGGTGTCATACTATATGAACTTTAAGATAGGAAACTCGAAGAGCTAGGTCTTCTGATGGGACCTGTCTGCCATCGTAATCTATAGCTCGGAAAAGGGTTATTAATAAAATGTAATGGTAAATCCAAAACGTAGTCATCTGGTTTGTTTCACCATCATATTGAGTGTGAAATTCCTGAGCCGTCCTTCTCCTATATCCAGCAACAAAAACGGTTACAAAAGTAGACCGGTCATTTCAAGATGAATTTATATAACAAAAGGACTTTACAATTAACCAAATAATTTGCTATTACCTCGTGAGGCAGGGAAGATGTTCATTAAAATAGGGAAAATAAGAAAGTGTGCGATCGCCGAAGGCCCGAACGCTTCTATACGTGTTATCTATTACTTTTTTCATCCAGAACATTTTCGAATATCAAGGTGGTCTGACAGAATAGCATTTAAAGGCCAGTCTAGAGCTTATGCTGACAATTTCTCTCGGTACTCTTTATATCTCTATTTCAATGGTAAATGAGGAACAGTCTCATTCATAGATTTCCCGTGGGTCGGTTTCTATTGAAGTGGAATAAACCCTTGCAGTTAACGGCTATGAATAACTTTCAGGATCTTTATTTAGTATAGACTATATTGCGGAGTTTCCAAATCATTGTCGCAGATTAGGATGTTTTCGAATTCTGACACCCTAGTTATCATGGCATTCTTGATTGAGCTAGCAGGCGATTGTACTTTGAACATACTTTTGAACATCAAAGAAATTAAATTCATCAAGTGGTCGTAGACATGCAATTCCATAGTTCCCCACTTAATGATATTATAGTTATCAAGCTGACATGCTAATTCTGCCAAGATGTACCTGGTATATATGAGGTTTTGAATTAACCATTATCATTGTATTTAATGCTGATGTGGTTTCAAGATGTAGACCAAGGTATGATTATAAAAACACTGTCAACCACATATATATGCCTGAGAAATAGCTGAAGCCGGTGGTGACAGATAAGTTTGTTTGTTTGTTTGTTTTAATTTTTATTGTAAGCTCTCACACATGTATGACATTTTCTATGTTTACAAAAACGTTACCTTGATATACACGTTAATTACAACATCAATTAGAAGCAGATCATACAAAATTAAGAGTCGATATGTCCATAACGAACATCTACCTACATAAGGACTATAAAATTTGTCCCCAGCCTATATAGTTGGTCGAGTCTCTCATATGTGACTGCCGGAACCCGTTACGTTCTATCATTGATGTTAGTAGTGGATAGATTGAAACCACTGGATCTCAGTGATAGAAAATATGCTTGGTTATCACTCTGACCGTTCGAACGACTCCATATCTTGCCAAAGGAAATATGAACTATGGGAGGCTCAATGTTCGACATCTGAAAGTCATTTGTTTCAGGTATAAAAGCAGCCACCGATCACGATTTTAATTTTCTTTTCTGGTGTCAGGGAGGAATAACAGTTGATTACAGTTACGATGGCCCGACTAAACATGACCTCAATGTTTCAAACGAGAAATCTTTTTGTCAAGTACACACGAATATTGTGTAGTGATCTTCTCGTGAAAAAGGTTGATCACACGTCGAGCTCAACATTTTAGACATTTATGATTATAATCGCTCGCCACAATTTGAGTCTCTCACAGCTACTTCAAACCGCTCTGAATCTGATGGAAATGTGTGTGTGATTGTTTAAGGAGTATCCCTTGGCCTTGATGATATGCTCTTCCATGGACTTTCCTTTTTTCAGCCTAATGAAATAATAATTATCATCACGGGGGATGGTATTTCGGCCTCGTAAAATTTCGCAGAGGGAAAGTACAACACTTGCGGTGTTTGATTAACAGTTTAAATATACTGTTATACCTTATACCATAAGGCACCATGCCTAGAATCTTCATTTTCTGCTTTAAAAAAGGACGATTAATTTCTTCTTGTCCCTCTGGACGTATTATTACTGTTTATCCTTTATGTTTCGTCCGGCAGTGCCATGTCCATACTATGGTCCCGAGGAGATGTAACTTTGTAGATAGTACCCTGCTGAGTATGTGAGCTGTCCCGAGGAGGGTGACCTTCTGGACTTCTGGGATGTTGATGTTGCCGGGGAATCTTTTGGTGTGTTTCGCCAGGCCTTTCCTCACCATTCCTAGTGCTCCTATGACCAATGGCACTATAATTATGTGTTTTCATACCCCACATCTGTGTTACTTATTGTTATATTTATTATCATTATTATTATCTGTAATTCTCCGTCCTTTCGCCCTATATAGAGCCGGGTCCATATCATGGTCCTGAGGGGAGATGTTACTTTGTAGATAGAACCCTCCTGAGTATATATATCTGAGCTTTTTTAGGAGCGAGACCTTCTGGAATTCTGCACGAGAGTATAGGTCTTCCAGCTAGACCTTACAATGAACATGAAATAACACAGTAAAATACAGAAGCATTTGTTCTACAGTGACTTACTTTATCCCTGTCAAATAGCTTTAATACAAGTACTAGATATATCAACTAATGATTAATTAACATAACATTTTACTGTCTACTTAACCGTGGTGTTTATAGAATGGGGTTTTGTTGTATCGATCTTATACATTTTTATAATCATTATAGGCTTTTATAAGTAAGTAATCATATAATATGGAGTCGGTCACAATGTCTGTTAAGGGGGGCGGGTCCACCGGCTGCGGTAAGCTCTGCCGTAAGCCTTGCGTTGGTGTTGTGATGGTGAGAAGTGGCGAGGTCCTGCCTGCATGGCCAGTGATTCATGTAGACAGGACCTTCCATTCAGGTCTTTCCTCTCCGCCTACAGAACCAGCACAAACCATCGCAAGGCTTACCGCATCCAGTAGAAGCCCCCCTTAAAATTAAGCTGCATCCATTTGTAGGGAAGTAGTCAATCCAATGCTTCATTAGAGGACGGGGCTTTACCCCCAACCCCACCCACCAATTTGGCGTCTATTTTGTAACCAATAACAGACACTTAGGTCCCTGAGCACTTTTTGTGGACCTTTAAGTAGTGCAGCCACTAGCAGAAGGCCATAACCTTCAATGGCAGCTTAGTGGACGTGTCGCAACACGGGATGCATTTGTTTAAAAGGAAGGGTAGTTCTAGAATGCATTATATATATAAGTTGTCATACATGCCCCACTTTTAATATATGCTAACAGTTGTTAAAGTAATATTATCGATCTAAGAAAAACTCAAGGTTCTTTCTAGTTTTGCCTTTTTCTGAACCATAAGTTGGTTAATTATTTCCGGGACTAAGGAAACAATTATGAACCATTAATCCACATGCCATGCTCCATGAGATTCTACTTCGCTGTGCATTTAAGAGTAATATTGGTCGCATCAACTGTCGGCCTTAAGAGGTTTCATCAATCATCAACCGATTTTTATGGTATCTTCCCCCGGAGGGCAAAGTTCAACAAATAGATGCGAGAAGGCGTTGGGGCAAATGGAAATGGTGGAAGCCACAAAGGATTGAGTTAATAGTCAAACCAGCAAAAGGTACTCCCATACCTCATTCCATCAACACTGTAGGTCATAAGGCGAAACTGCTCAGAATGTCAAAGTTAGTGCAAGGCAATATGCGGTTTACTTGTGCATGTGAATTTGAATCCTACTTCATGTTTTCTTTTCTGTGCGCCTTATGTTAGAAATTCGCATTCCTAGAATTGCTGATTTCGTGATATTGGAGCAAGAAAGAACATGACCCTAGATGCAGGGCAGGAAATAAGGCACAGCACAAGAATATATTGATGTTTTACGTGACCGAGTCACAAATGCCATGCATCCCGATCATTTTACTAGCATTGTCAAAGTTAACTCAAGAATTTCCCATTATTTATAAGTAATGGAAAATTCTTGAGTTTAAGGTACGTTCCTATCATTCTTTTCTGCCATTGAAGTTTCTGATACTTAAAGGAGGACCGTTCAAATTTAATAGTGCATATAAGTAGTATATGTAAATGGGACATTGTGCCCACTAAGCACCGCGGCATTTGCTCGGGTGGCTTGTGCATAGGCCAACATGGCGAGGAACAAAAACATTCGCACCACATATTTTGACTCATACTAGTGGTCACTGCATGCATAAGGAACTGTATTCCGAGGCTGCCGTTCTAAGCAGTATAATCCATTGCTGCCGACAATGGTTAAGACATGTACAGTATTGGACGACCCCCTTTAACTCACTTCTCTTTATTCGCATATATATGCTATCACCATACTAAGTATCTACGTTCATCTTGAAAAGTAAAGCTTTGCCCTTTTGACGAAATGACCCGATAAAACGTGCCACGGTTTTTCTGAGATTATCACTGGATGAACATGGAAGGACAGAATATCACAAAGATGATTTTGATACCAACCCCCATCCAATAATCCTATAAAGGCTCTAGTCAAACCAGATAAAGTTGTCAAGAGCAATACTTAAAACTCCCATTCCTCCATCAGAATCCAATGAGTATCTATCAGAAACATTTTCCCTGTCGCTTTTAACAATTCTACATTGGACAATGCGGCTGTCGATGTCTACTAGTTCTCTACTGAATACGAAACATTGATGGCCAATACTTTCTTGGGAACATCGAAAGACAAAACTACTACCAATATTTTAAGAATGAAATATTGTTGTTCTTAACATTTATTCTATTGTAGAACAGAAATCCCCTGAACCGATGGTCTCGTCCGAAATAAAACCGAATTATCTCAGCGGTACCAGAGACCCTTAAATACAACCATTTCAGCTGATATTCATAATTTCACTCTCGCAAATCAGTTCTTGATACCCTTCCCATAAATAATATAAAATTAGTCAAATACCCAATCAAGAGAAACATAATTAGGAGGGCCCTGATCTCTTCTGTTCATTGTCCATATTTGTTTTCACCATGAAAAAACGAATTAATTTACACAATTCCATTTGTTTGAAAGAATAAGCTTTTTCTCAAACATCTGTTTTGATCGCGGGCAAATATTGGATTACTTAAATCCCAACATCCATTTATGCTTGAACCATTATGGTAAGGCGTTCTGTCAGTCATTTTGTGAAACGATTCAGCCTATGATCTGACAATCAGCCATGTCTTCTTCTTGCAAACTTGTGTCACAATGTTTTCTTATAAAATAGCCCACACTGTATTTCTCAGAGAAATAAGTACCATGCTCATAACTTGAGAAGGTCACAGGGGTAATGGTTCAGTAAGGTAAAAATGATTTCTGAAAAATCAACTTCATGGCTTCTGGCGAGAGTATCCTCCCTGACGGATAAAAACTGGTCCAATGGGCGCGCCACAGGTTACAGGCTATGTGGCGACCGGAAGGACACTGAGGAAAGTTTTGAGCCAGCAGGAAACGAGGATATAAACTCTTTAAAAGAATGTAAGGAAGCCCTTATTTGAGACGACCCACACCGCCACACAGCGGTGGTAATTTGCTAAAAGCATCCTGATTCAGGGCGCAAGCGCAAGCTAGCCCAAAGTGCGCGTGTGCGGACTGAGCTCGATGGCAAGTGTTTTGTGGCACTAAATCCCGGAGGATAGCTATCTATATGGTCGGGGTGGGGTCAGGTATATATTGCCGGTGGTTCCTTAATGCTATCGGCCACTTTTCTATCATGCTTGCCGTCGTCATCCCCGTGGAGGGTGTGATGAGAAGGACTTGTTAACAAGGGCCAGGCCATTGGTTCATCAGCGTCTCGGAAGTATTCAAACATTGGAATGCAAAGCCCGTGGTTTCAGGCCATAATCCTGAAATGAGTTACAAGGACATGCCTATTGATAAGAATACAAAAATGATATTCCCTAAAGGGGTCGTCATATTAAACATCCTTGGGGGAATTAAGGAAAAGCCCCCACACCCCACACAGACAGCTACCTACTTGAACACTTTTTTTTAGATATCATGAATCACATTTAAGTTTCTGAACTGTTAAGATTTCCACTCACCGTCAATTGATTGATGGAAACAGAATATTGTGTGATTGTCTCTGAATTGGGTGAAGGACGCGAGATGTGATGGGCGGTCACCGCATGCAAAATCCGGTTTCGCATGGGAAAATGGCAAATTGCGCGAGAACTTCTATGGGAACGCCCTGCCAAAGCCCTTACATTCTTTTAAAGAGTCAATACTTTGAATAGAACTAGCACTTAGTTTCAAATTTGGAGGGTTGCTTCGAGGTGTCTTTGACTAAAAATAGAAAAATATAAATATTCTCGAATAAATCTCCACTTAATACGAGTACTTAATTATACCAGTATATATCCTATGTCTATTTCAGAATGAAGTCCATCTGTTTGGTTGTTTTCGTCGCCATTTGCAGCGTAAGCCTTCTTGTTAGTACCTCATCGGGTCACCCCCTACACAACCAGCTAACAGACAAGGAAAGACAGGTTAGTCATTATCATTATCCGCGTATAATTGAATCACATCATCTTGCTTATCATTTACTCCGAAGTGTCTTCTCGACAAATCCCACCATTATGGACTTCAAAATTAGCTCTCGTTTGGAGCATTTTTCATTGCCTATTGTATGTCGGATAATCGTCAAGAAGAGAAAGGCAATTCTAATGCTTCTAGTAATTCGCTTTTCGTTGTATATGAGACACCCAATGGCATGAGTCTATCTATTCTGTCTGATAAGACACGGCTTATATGTTCGTTATATTCACAAAGAAACATAATACTCCAAAGGCGTTTACATCAGATAGAAAGAATTATTTTCATATCTCTAAACAAGTGCTCCGATGCTGAGGTTCGGACTTTAAAGAAAATGCATGCTGTCTGGATATGAAATAAAAGATTGTGGTAAAAGCCAGAGACTATGTTCATAAAGATATAGATACAGGGGTCTGTATGAAACGCGAGAAGATTAGGAACCGAAGCTAGTCATAAACATAAGACGTACGTATAGTGAATTCAACAAAGCTGGTGGGGATGAGGCATAGAAAGTATTGCGTATAAATCGTTATAGTTTGTGCCTTCTATTCTTATTGAAATAATCTGGGGGTGGGTATTGGACATTTTTTGTGTGTACATGAAATGTCAAATCGATAAATCTTACGGTATTCCTGTACATTCAAATGTATTGCCAAATATGGCCTTTGGAAATCCATTGTAACGTTCGATATGCTCATACTATTGTGTGTAGTGAAAGGCTAGTGCGAAGACCATTGTCCATCCATCACAGCCTTCTGGCTGACTGGGCATGGTCCTTGTGTTTCAAACAGTTCATCGCTTCTGAAAATGTAAGGATATGATTGGTGGAGGCAACAGTGTCTCTCAGCTATGCCCTCCGTAGGTGTAGGAACGCGACCTTGGCGGACAATATACCAGAATCTTCCCGCGAAGTGAGTGCCTCTCTTCACTGACCTCTGGGACAGTTGCACCATCTGGCGGCCAATAGTTGAATTATTATTATTTTTGCATTAAGTTATCTGCTCCATGACTTACACCTGAGCCTGGAGCCTAGGTCACACCTGAACGTTATTTGCTATTGGTGGCCGGGAGGGGATGGGGCCCCACAGAGGATGAATAAGTGTTGAATGACATATACATAATGGGGCTTGTAACTTGATATATATATATATATATATATATATATATATATATATTAATATAATGGCATTATCGAGTAGAGCGCTGTAATGGACGGCCATATGTATACACTGCCTCACCAACTAGGATTACAAAGGGAATAACAACAATGATTATAGCTGATGGAAACACATTTCCAAGTTAAGGGTATAACATTAAGCATACAGTTTTCGAATAACACTTTTTAGCCATCAATATTTATATAAATAAACTCCTGAAAATATCTATAAAATAAGTGAGGGCGATTGTAAAATTGATGTTTGCGCCAGGGCTAGTATGTGGTGAGGGAAACAGGTTGTAAAGTCTTATATGTCAACACGCAGTATGTCAAATAAATAGGATAGAGTGGAGAGCGGCGGTGCTTCTTCTCTCGCTTTCCTCCTTATTACAGTCTCGTCTCATATCTTTAGCGATTTGGGCATGTCACGCATGTGCTTTGCCATCTAGACGAGGGATAGTGATGATTTGCATGCTATGGACGTCAAATAGTATTTTTATACATATTTAGCTTAGCATTTACGATTAATTATTTACAATATTATTAACCTCGGTTGTTGTCGCTTTAAGGTTGTTTCCTGTTTGTTTCCCCCAAGGGTATATATACATGTATATTTAGATGGCCACAGGGACATGCTTATATATATATATATATATATATATATATATATATATATATATATATATATATATATATATATATATATATATATATATATATATCGGTGGTTCGAAATCTGGGCACATGTGAGTGGACTACCATTGCAAGAAATCTAGATAATCGGAATTCAGAAGTTCATCATAGGATGCGATGTAAATGTTGAGTAATCGGGGGGCCTTTTGATCTAATTTCAAAAACCAATAGATATTTATTTTCTGTGTTTAAGAATATTTAAGATGTGTGGACTTCAGAGCGATGATTAATTCATGCTAAAAACAGGCAATTTCTGCTTAGTTGCCATCTTTTAATCTGTGTTTCCATTCGTTGAAGGGAATGTTTAGTATTTTAAATGCCAGAGGCCCACTCACATTGTTCCACCTTCCATAACGATAGTGGTAGACTAGTGTCACATGTATACAGACTTCACTCCAAAGTAGTCTGCCGCCGACTAACCACAATAATCCCTATCATGTGACCCAACTTCGTGCAGTGCGTTTCCCTATGTATCAGGCCCTTACGTATAGTAGCAGTCATAACTTCCACCGGAGAAATACCGAAGGAGTGGCCATATTCTGTACATAATACCTTTTGCTCGGTGTCCTATAACAAGTCAAACCATCCCCCAATCGACGTAAATAGGCCTACTTGATATTATGTATATTGAAACAGGAAGATTATTATTTACTTGCATGCACATTATTTTACATGTGTAGTTGCAGCAATCGCGGCGTCCTCCTGACTTCACTTTGAATCCACCCACGCAGTGCTTAAATTAGAGTAAATATGAGAAAATCATTGCACCGTATAAATGATGATATTTTCTGACATTTAGGAAATCACACATGCCGCAGCACGCATTATGAGAATCGCACTCGGGGATAATGGAATGCAGGCTGGAAAGAGGAACGCTGGCACACTAGACGCTATCTTGGGAATGCCCGATCTTCTCGACGTTGGCAGAAAGTGAAAAAGGTAGACTGTCTCAAATTAGATAAACCTCAGACTTTGTTACTTTGTTTAAGCGCGACTGTGTTACTACTTAATCATTCATACTTGTCTCTCCTATCTACTATTTGGTGGTTATATTTGAGCTAGACAGAAATATTTCAAGAGAAATATTGGATTTTCCTCTTGGAGTAACATGAACTTGTTATCAAATTGTGCATGAGTCAGATAAGTCCATGCTTCCATAGTTTCTGTTAGGATATGTATTTAACATAATTAGTCTACCTCCTTCCAATCGTATTTTCTTTCTCCGGTGTGCCAGCCATTTCTCAATGTGGACGTGAACGGCCGCTTGAATAGAAAATTATTGAATCTAACATTTAGAGGGACAGAACATTCAGAGCTACCGATTCCCTTTAATTGATATAGACAACTAAGTAGTTATGGTTTTCTATTTCAGTTTTCCTGAAGTCCTTGTGTCTTTGTAAAGATGTCCGAACATAAAATTCCTAGTCGTTTGGTTTGCCGTCTGCTTCGCTTGAAGGGCTGCTATAGCAACACTGCAATTTTTACTCTGATGTGTGTCTTCTCAAAAGAATGAGTGCCAACAATACTTCGAAATATATCGTTGTAAAATGATCAAGTTGCTGTACCCGCGTGTCAACTATTTATGTTGGAATAGGTTACAAAGAGCTTAGGACTTGAAATAAAAAAATATAAAGAAACTACGCATCTCTTATTTTTCAGTCTGTTCACTTCCGTTTTTTTAAAGAACCACAACTTAGAGAGATTTGTTTCTGGTTTCCCAAAAGTCTAATTTGTAAATAACCTCTTTCATTTTCAACTTAAATGATGTATGTGTATTAAAGACAAATAAATCTATGTTTTGTTAAGCTCGAATTGTCTGTCTAATTCATGTGAACACTATTTTCTGTTAACATAAGGATGAAAAATGACCAATTTAATTCTTTTCAGCATATAATCCTTATCAATAATGAATTAATCAATATTAGGTGGGAATAAATTCATACACACTTGATTTGCAAGAGTAATTGTTATCCCGAAAGAACTAACATGTAATAGAAGTATATGATCAGACTATGTATAAAAGCGAATTCAGTGCTTCAAGAATAGCAATGCAAATGTCGTCATTCCTTACAAAATGCTAACAATTGAACCTTTACAACTTCTTTCCATATGCATTTCGAGTGCAACACAGTGAACACGGACGGTTTAGTATCCACCATTAATGCACACACTGCTTCAGAAGGATGTTTATAGGTATACACCCACACTCGAAAACTGAAGATTCATTGAAAAGCAAGAGCAGGAAAGGGACCGAACAATGCCAGGGTATACAATAGGTTATCAAGAGGGGGATTAATTACAGCTGTCGCTATCGAATTGGATCCAGCGGGGGCCACCTGTGTTTTTAAAATTCCTTTTCACTTTGTGGGTCAATCAAGGTCCTAAAGAAATGGAGGGGGAACTTATATATGGATAGTATTCTGATATTCAAAGTACTATCACAGAAATGAATACTTATGTAATTTATACGTAACCAATGATGCTCTGTAATCTTTTCTAAGTTTAATGAAGACATATCTAAAATTGCGAGAGATGGACCTACTTAAATTTAGTTCCCTTTAGACACGAGTGTTCGAAGGCAAGGATTCATGGCCCCCACCAATTAGCTCTTATTTTGGCAAGGATACAGAACATTGAACACAATTTAACTTCCCCAATTGTTCGCGAGCGTAACGTCCTCACTTATCTAATGATTATGATAGAGCTAAGGTTTAGGGTAAGGTAACCATGCTACGGCTCTGACTGTGGTATACACAAGTGGGAGGGTCGCCGGGAAGGCTAAGGGTGAGGTTAGTGAGCCCATTTGTTGTCGTGTGTGTAGGGATCAGTAAGTCAGTCATTATTACCCTTTAATTCCGGACGAAATTGTCATAAGTTTGATAATTTGGCGCATTTAATCACAATTACCATTATGCAGCACACGTACTTTAACGTTCTGAATTATACATTATTGGGTAGGACGTATAGAACTAATTGGTTGGAAGCAGGCTTTTTCAACCTTCTTTGTTACGACTCAAAATACATTATATTTGAATGCATTTTACTTTCCTTAATTTTTTATTAAGTCTATAGGCTCGAAAACCAATACATCTAAATTAAGCTATACTAAGTTGATGTCTTGCAGAGACATGTTGATTTCTGCTGATGTTAATTTACTGAGGGGAGGGACGCTCCGTAATGCTAAGATTAAAAGGACTGCTCCGTTGGCATGAGAAACCAAATACTTTATTTCATGAACTTTGCCATTCCATTCTTCAAGTGATTAGTGATTAAACAAACGACACTTCTTAGAAATTGGGTCCAAACAAGGAAGGTGAAAGTAGATTTAGAATTTAGAATTAATTGAGAATCGATATCGCGACAAAGTACACGTAGGATCGCCTCCCCTTACTGGTTGCTCCATTGATATTGACGACGGGAAAAATATACAAAATACCTCCTCATCGCAAAAGCTATCAATGATAGACACTGTAAATGTATGTGACCTGACTTCCGAATTAGTACTTCAGAGTATTATTCATGGCGTTATTCATAAAGCGTCCAGACAATGGATATAAATTATGAACAGACTCCTCGGTAACGAACTTTTAAGACAGCTAAATATCAACAGGACACGTACATTTACCAAAAATATATTCCATCTTTCTTTTGATCACTTTTCAAATCTTTCGGAGTTTAAGGCAATTAAAAGAAGAAGTCTTCCCCCATTCCACCTACTCCTTCCTATCAAACAAACCTTTCCCCGCCCCAGCATGTACTAACACATTCCTTCTCAACCTCTTCCACCACCTGAACACAAACGCTGCTGGTGTAAATACTGCACCATGTCCCCCGGCTCCTCCATCTTGTCTTTCAGGATAGCTATCACACTAATTTCAACCATCACTCCAAACAAAAGGTGGATCTGCCCCCAAAGGACAACCCATTTTAATCTATCAACAGTCCATTGTGGACCAATATCCCTTACATGGTCGTCCAGCTATTGGTATTTCATTGATTGAACTAAAAGAAATTAGTCATATGCCACTGACATATTGAAGTGACTCTTCTATATGTTTCATAATATTTATATTATGTAGTACGCTTTAAAACTCTCCTATAAGAGAGGTTTACCTTCAAGAGAGTTAATAATTATGGATTGGAAAGTAGCTATAATTATTGATTGATTAGTACCTTTACTGCCATATATATAGGACAAAGGAAAATACACTTCTGTTGCCAGTCTTCAAATGAAAGCCCTTACTTATAGAGTACAATAAGCATTTTTAATGACAGTATTTCCAGAGGGGGAATTACCTCATAGTGGTAAATCCATGGCTTAGAATCGAGGATATTATAGCTGTTATAACAGAATGTAACATGTGCGGACGTCTACTTGGGCCTATAGCACATTGTCATACTATAATATAACAGTGTCATTATAATATGGTATATTAAATAGTGTTAATTGCACCCTTTACGCTATGCTCTTGGGCTGTAGACTGAACATGAAGGAACATAATGCTTTCACCAGAAAATGTATCGTATCATAACACAGAACCTATCCATTCACCGAGTTCCAAAGTGCTCAGTGAAACTAATCACCATACACTACACACCACGTCACATTCATCAATGTGACCATTATCTATCATCTGTAAGAAAGAAAATATAATCGGGTTGCGATCCACTTGTAAAACTCAGAAAATAGTTCCAAATAATAAAGTGTTAGTTATGTTCAATCGTCTTAAGAAGGGAATAATCCAACTAAATTACATGTAAGAACTTTTTATATGAATTGAAGTATAAGCCGCATACTATTTACAGCAGAAACAGAATAATGCGACTTTTTTTTATTGACGCTCGTACTGACCAAATTCTATTTCCAACAACAAATTCTACATTGCCTGCAATTACGTTTTATGACCACTCCCTAATTCCCTACAAAGGCTTATGGGATCTACCACAGTTAAATTTGTGTGCATTTATTTTGAAAACATTAGGAGTTGAGGATCCTGTCTTCAAGTCTTCCGATTTAGTATGAAGTAACAATTACAAAAAACGTATACATATATTGGGTGATTGATGATAAAGATGAGATGGGAGGTGAGTACGACTGGTATGATAATACACACTTCCAATCACAATAAAGTCAGGTTTGACCAATTTTCTGAATGATTGTATGCCAGGTATTTGCCAGGTACAAGATTCCATATTGAAGCTGTCTTGAATTCAACACGTTAATATAAGTCTTTTTATAACAAATTTACTTTTCAGCACCAAGACATCATGTAACATTGTTTTCCTGTTTTTTTTTAAACATTTGAAGAACACCCACCCATGATTTCAGCCTATCAGCTTTGCCACTGGCACTGGGACTGAGTGAGAGCAAGTATCACCATGCCCAGGTGTCATGCAAGGGTGTTAAAGCTCTATCCCCAGCTTTAAAAAGTAGGTTGCCCCATAAATCATCAGTCGACTTTTGTTTTATACTCATAATAATATATATCTATGTCCATCTCCCTTAATATTTAACTATCCAATCTTTAAATGTTTAAAATTTCTTATTTCCCGGACTGATCAATATATATATATTAAATACAGTTTTCGAAAGTTTAAAGCTATGTCAACTATATGTCTTAAAGGTTTCATGTATGTAAAACCAATATTTCATGACCTTCCGAGTCTTTTCATCATAAGTAACTCTCAAAGCCACACTCTCGCAAAAAATATACAACCATGTCCTCCTGTCTCACCTAGGTATTTAAATGGCATATCAAATACTGAAAAATCGCCGATATTCAGATACATAATTTGCATATTTTCCGTTGCAAATTAATCGTAAAAATTTAAGATATTATACATGAAGGAAACCAAAAAATACAAAAAAATTATATTTCTTTTTCTCGGATCTAATATTTATAATTATATTTGTTCAATGAGATCTGAACATGCATTATATGGTCTAATATGGCAGGTTACAAATTTTTCTTTATATATACATTAATGTTATCTGCCGTATAGGTATAGATGAAGATTCTTCTTCTATATCAAATGACTAAGCCGAATGTCATCTCATGACCATGAAAGATCAATGAGTATTATCATGAATCCAAATGTATTACAGACAAAATGTGATATTAATCTTGAATTATAGCTGGGAAATTATCCCACTATAACCAATATTGGAATCTGCATGACTCTTTCTCTCATTTAAAATGTTAAAACTCTCATCAACGAGCCGCTCTTATATTTATTTGATGTATAACTTTAACAATATTCCTTTTCCTTGGCAATGAGAACTATCACACATGTGAATATTGACCAATAAAATTTCTTTAAAAAAAAGGAAAGGACGTCATCGTCTGATTTGCACATAATATATGTAAAATATCAAATCACAGGGAGAGAAAGAGAGACAGAGACAGAGAGACAGAGACATTGAAAATGATATTTATCGTTTCATTTGGAGATATTCTGATGAGCTGAATTTTAAAAAAAATAATAGAAAACAATATTCGGATCCAATGTTTGTAATAAACATTCACCTTTCTCACATCAATTAGCCTACCAGAGAATAGTAGACGTAGGTCTATAAGCCTATAACTGCCTACATTTCCCATATACTGCTACTCTTCCAAGTTATTGGGGGTCTCTGGTGTATTAATTAAAGAATTCATTCGGGCTAGCCGCTTGACATAGCCTGAGAATATAATTGCTTATTTCCCCACTTTGTTCAGTATAATTATATTTATGATAAACGCATGTGGCATCAGATCTTTATTTATGTGCCAACGTCTCAACATCCATCAACGTCTCGACATCCAACAGCAGACGATATGTACTATGAACAACATGAACTATAAACAACGTGAACAAAGAACAATATGATCACAATCACAGTAATTATTATAAACAACGCGAACAAAGTACAATGTGGTCGCAGTAACTCGGGAAACGACATCTGAAGGACTGATTAAATTTTTACCACATCTGTCTTCATTAAGCGTTATGAACACTAAGAACTATAATTCCACTCGCACTAAGCAACTCGTATAAATTGTCACAGAAGTTTATTTGTAACATCATTTATTTCCATTTTCATTTCAAGGGCACCCTGGAAGATCTATTTGTAGAAGGGGCTGGCCCGATTTTGTATGCTATGTGTCTGAATAAAAGTTGTTAATAATAATAATTTTTAGCAAGTGGAAAGGTAGGTCTATATGTCTGAATCCTTTCAGAGTACTGTGCTCTTTCATATACTACTCGCGTTCCTGCTATAGACGGTATTATTGTAGGTGTCCGGTGTTTCCCCCGCCAACATTCTCCCCGCCGACAATCTCCCCGCCGCAATCTCCCGGCCTCCATTTCCCCGCCTTACACTTTCCCCGCCCGTCATTCTCCCCCCCCCCCCAAATTGCCTCCCCGCCGACATTTACCCCGCCAACATTTTCCCCGCCTATTTCTTTTTCCTACAGAGTAGGGATCTTATGTTATGTGTCTGGATATATGAACAATTCCACCAATTGGTCGTCATTTGGCTGAAAATTCGTGACGGGAATTCTGCTGAAATGGGCACAGCAGAATGGTACATATTTAACATAAATGACTATTAAATTAGATTAGGTATCGACATAAAGGTCATAACGCTTTTTAGTTTGTGAAAATATTCCAACTAGAAGAAAAGTTACAGCCAAAAACGATTCAGTAATGGTAATGGTAATGGCAGCGGTTAGGGTCACAGGGCATTGACCCTCTGTCCATATATAGACATATAATCTATTATATTTAGAATTTATACAAAAATATATCACATTGCTCCCCTCATTATCCTGTTAAGATGACTCGAATACTTGTATTGGTGGTTTATGAAAGTAGATGTAAATTCTGTTTAAGTATTTAGAGGCAAAATTATTAGGAAAAAGGTTCTCTATATGTCGTCCTCACAATACATGTATAAATAATGTCACATAATTATTATGTCACATAATTTATGTCATCGTAATGTGCCGGCACGTCATTTAGGGAATAATGATACCCTTCAAACCTTTCACATTTATTTCAGATGCTACTGATACAAGGAATTAGCAGTACAAATATCCCGCTCAAAATGCCATAAGAATTTGCTCATTTTTGCAATTATATTGTGTTATACCCTAATGTGACCATCTCGCGATCATTGCACAATAATTATTGTGTGAAAATTGTGTAATTGTGTGAAGAGAATTAGAAAATAAAAACAGTTTAGAATTCCACCAAATACTATTCCTCTACTTCAGTCACTTTGCTGCGTTTCACATCATGATTTTTAAGGTCGATTCCCACTCAACCTGTACAAATTTTTATCATTTATTGGCGGGGAAAATGTCGGCGGGGAGAATGTCGGCGGGGAGGTTGTTGGCGGGGGAATGACCGAGAACCATTATTGTACCATGTGTGCGCACATTGCGGGCGTATGCCTTCCTATTCACGCAAAACCATTGCACATCTTATATTCTATCATGTCAGCCATAAGGTGGCACTCCTAACCATTTACCACTGTTTCTATTATGCTTCTTTATTACTCTAATATGTATGTATGTATAGTGTTTATTTCCAGATTCGACATAATTAAGGACAGATAAGAATAATAGTAACAATAATTCTGGAAATGGGTCTCCCTTTCTATGGTAGCCTTAGCTCTTCCAAGGGGTCCCTTGTACATTAGTTAATTAATTACAGTTTCCATGTAGAGTATACATATTTAGTGACATTAGAGTTAGGTAAATTATTGTAGGGACATTTCCCTATGGTTTTATATAATAAAGTTGTTGTATTACATTTGTTGTTCATTATCTTATTTTCTAGGACCCTCAGTAGGTGGTTGCATTCTAACGAACACTTCACATACTTTGGGTTATTTGTGTCCGTGGATGGTTCGGCGGAGTCTCGATTGAGGTTCACTTTCCCATCCTTCGGTTCTACATATATATGTTGGACCACAATAGTAAATCAATTGCAGTACAGTAACACAACCTAAGCGGTAGACGGTTTGCATTCTGTAGAACACTCTTGTCCACTGCCTATTTTGCCACTGGTCCACATACGGGCTGGAGGCATTCTGACGAACACTCACCGCTGCGTATGTAGGCCGCGGGCAATTGGACCATCTTATTTGTCCTATCTTGCTACATCAGTTATCTTCAAGATGTTCTTAAGTGTTAAATAGTACGTTGGCGAGGGAAAGAAGAAAGGTGGTAGGCGTCATTATAAGTTTTCAATGGGGATAGCCTCTATTGTTGATGCAATTGAGGTCGTGGCGGCGGTTCTTGGGCCCCTTCTCTCTGGGTTCCAGAATAGGAATAATATTCTGCTTCTAGGAATGTTTTAAATTCGTCTATCGAGGAGCAATGTTTCCCTTTTACTGGTAATTTATTATAGAGGGTCGGGGCTTGTACCATGAAGGATCTCCGTATTCTCTCAATTTTTGTCTTAGGGATTTTCAATGTTTTGCCATTTGCCAAGTTTCTTAGATTTAGATTTAGACCTCTCTGATCTACATACTCCTCGCTACAGCTCATTCTGAATGCTAGGCCCAGGAGGTGGGATTCTCTCCTTTCATCTAGAAATGGGATGTTGTTTGTTTTGTGTTGTTCTCTAACACTATCTCTTTTCCCTAAACCATATGCTATTCTAAGGAATGAGTTCTGAATGGTCTGAAGCTTTTGTGAAGCTGCATCCGCAGTGCTTATATTGACACGGCCCCCTTGCTAAGGGATCCCGTCTGACGTCATAGGCAACTCAGCTTGAGCGACCACGCCCATTCCGCCTCCAAGGATATCTCTATGTCGTCATCGCTGCGCCAGCCAATCACCGTCTAGCTCAGCGCGACACACCCACCTCAATGGTTCGTAACGGGCCACTCTCGCTCTACTCGCCTAGCAGGCAACACCCCGCACGATTTTCGCGGAAAATTTGAACTTTTATGCTGTGTTTTTCACAATGTCTGATATTGTCTTTTTACTTACCTTATTCTTCAATTATTACTTCTGTAATATTGTTAATATGTTATGTATTTGTGGATATCGATTGGGATATTTGATTATTAAACAGCTTCTGGCTGTTCTGGCCAAACCTATTCCACTTGTCATCTCTTTATTCCCTAGCAATCGTTGTCATATATCTGTTAATTTTTTCTGAGCTGGAGCATAGAATACATCACAGAAGTCCATCACTGGGCGCACCATCGTTGTATAGACAAGTATGGTATTTTTTGTGTTCAGTGATTTCCTAATTTTGGCTGTGGCTCGTAATCTTTTAGTAATTTGGTTTATTTTCCCTTCGACATGCTTATTGAATGTGAGTGTTTGGTCTATAGTAGGCCAAGATAGCAGTATTCGTCAGCATAGTCCAGATTTGCAGAATTCAGGTTCAACTCAATACAGTTTGTGGTGGGCTTTTTGTTATTTGTTTTCAAAACGATGTCCATTACTTGGCTCTTTTTGGTGTTTATTGAGATCTTATTAGCCTTGCACCACATTCCAACCATATTTAGGTCATTCTGTAATTCTTCCTTAAGGTTGTTATCGAGGGGGTGGGAGTGATATAATACGGTGTCGTCGGCAAATAGTTGGATTTGTGATTTGCCTATGACTCGATGGAGATCATTCACGTATAGTAAAAAGAGAAGTGGTCCAAGTACTGTTCCCTGGGGGACACCGCATTTGACCTCTTGCATCTCTGAGTATTTCCCATTCGTTCTAACCTGTTGGTAGCGGTCTGAAAGGTAATGTTCTATCCAATTTATTATTGGAAATGATAGCCGAAATGATTTTAGTTTTTCGAGTAATATCTCATGATTAACGGTATCGAAGGCTTTCTTGAAATCAAGATACACAATCGAGACGTGTTCATTATCGCATTTCTTCCCGTAGATAAACTCAAACAATCTTTGGTGTGCCTGTTCCAGGGAGTGGGCAGCTCTAAACCCATACTGGAAATCATACAAAAGATTGTTTTCTTCCAGATGGGGGTAAATGACTCCATGTACTACCCTTTCTAAGATTTTTGCTGGTAGTTTTACCAGGCTGATAGGGCGGTAGTTTGAAGGGTCAGATACTGGCCCTGATTTGTGTATGGGGGCTACTATTGCCTCTTTAAAGTTCTGTGGAACTTTGGACGTTCTCAGGGAGACGTTACATAAGTGAGTGAATTGATGCGATAAGGTCATATATATCGACTTTAGAACTCTTGTCGGTAATAGGGGGATACCAGAGGATTTCGAGGTTTTTATTTTCTGAATAATTTTGTAAACGGTGTTTTGTGTTACCTCCGGGAACCTGAGTAATGGAACGTCTCCATCGTTCTCGACTTCATTTCTTTTACAATTTTGGTTTGGTTTTGGTTTTTCGAACATGTTTTCTAAAGACTTGGTTTCAGCAATTGTCAGGGGTTGTATCTGGGCAGCTAGCTTTGGCCCTATCTCAGAGAAGAATTTATTAAATTCTCTAGGGATATTTTCATTTTCTAGAAATTCTCCCTCGCTGCCCTTGAGCTTTATAATACCGTCTGATTTGGTTTTATCAGGGGCGACTAAGGGTTTGAGTATTTCCCAGAATTTCCCGGGGTTTTTCAAATGTTCTTCTAGCTACCTCAGAGAGGTCTAATATGACTTATGTATACACCAACCAGCTTTTGTGATGTGTCACAATTGGTTCCAACCTAGCTGTTAATAAAATTTGATAATCCTGACTTGTTCGGACTTGTTCTGGTTGTTTTTTCTCCTCCTCAACGCTACCAAGCATCATTACTTATGTTGTGTCTTAGTCTGGGCCAAAATATAAAAGAAGTTGTAGTAAATGTACATGTATGTAACGGTCAATTCTATTTTTTTGGCGTCCATAAGGTTTTTACATAATAGCTTCAGGGACATTGACTTTAGACATGATTTGTACAATTCATCAAATCCGCCATTGAAAATGCCACAATCCGAACCCTACTTTTGGGGGTCTAAAACAAATATTTACAATTCCAGCTTCAAAAAACCTCCTAAAATGGGCCATTTTTACAATGAGCCACAAAAAAATGTGTGTTTCTCATCTGAAATGAATATAATGAATGTAAATACGTAGATCAAATGTGTAATAGTTCTGTAGCCAAAACACTTTTACATAATATATAATGTTTTTTTTGATTCTATTTGAATATTTTATATATTTTTTTGATAGGTCTGTAATAGTCAACCCTAGGTATACCGTGCGTATGCATATACATTGTCTTCTAAATCTTATAATTATTATTAAGGTTGTTTAGGCGAATATGCATTCACATGATAGTAGAACTACTCTAGTTTTGAAGAAAACCAAAAAAAAATATCAATCAACCACCATTTTCTGCTGATCAATGAAATAGTAAAGGGACATACACTATAGTCAACTTTTCTGCATACCATGCGTATGCAATATAAACAGCCATATCTCAGCAAATTAACATATTTAACATTAAACATTTATACATAAGTTAGACCCTTATTCAAGGTAATAAACAAGGTATCTCCCGTTTATGTTGCCAAAACACATTTGAAATAATTATCAAGATCATGAGACACATGCCATGCGTATGCCTATACCGTGCATATGCAAGTAAAGGAGAACTGGGAAATATTAGACAATTATATGTCATATTTGAATAAAATATGAAAACAAATGCCAAGGCATTCTAGCCGCTTTAAGTTAAGGGAGTCAGACCTTCTATATGTGGTATTTTTTCTATTTAATCTCATCCATATATAGATATTCAAGTTTGATATTCCATGTTGATAACAATAATAATAATAGGTACTCTGAGTAGACAATAATAAAGAATACTACAGCCTAACAATATCAGTTGTTGTGGGGTATTGTTATATATAATGCTGAGATGTAATGATATAGTCTAGGGCTAGCTGTTAGTGAAGATTGTTTTTATATAGGCTATATATATATTGATGAAGCCAACACTCACTCATTATATAATAATGCAATATAAAATAGCAAATCATCAATGAATATTCAATACCTGTGTATCTAAAGGAGACGAATTAGACCAGTTCCATATAATAAATGAATTTGATGGATATGTTCAATTAACCAAAAATACCTAACCCATGTATATGCCTGAATATGCATACCGTGCGTATTGAAAGAGAAAACCCTCTGGAAATAAATATCTAGTTCTTGTATTTAATCAAAAATTGTATCAGTTATAGGGGTCATACTAAAATCGTTATCCATAGAATGATACATTTATTATAAAAGAAATCAACTGCTGTTTAATTGAATTAAAAAGTTTAGTACTGGTGTTTCTCATGTGTTATACCGTGCGTATGCCTTAGGCTAGGAGCTTATAAAGTATTGAAAAACTCTATGAATTTTTTCTCCAATTTGACAATGTATGTCAGACACACTTAACTACAAAATAAAGCGGGGGAATAATTATTCGTCATTGATATAGTAAAGTTAATTGCAACTATGTAACATATACTTAAAATACAATGATTTGCACAAGGAAACGCCCTCTTTTCGAATCCATAGTTATTATCTAAAATTAATTCAATCAGATCTCTGCCACTCTGAGACAATGATACAAACATATGTTTATCATATTATGAAAAAGAAATCAAGATATGAGTAGACTGATTTAGTAAAATTAGCAACAATTTGAATAAATCACATGGCATACGCACGGTATATTTACCTTGGGCTTCATTTAGCCCATCTTCTATAGCTCAGTTAATATCCAGAGATAAACTTACCAATTTATGCACAAAAATCCCTCAAAACATCTACTTTCCTTATATAACAATTGCTTCTGATTCAGACCTATTTGAAAAATGACCATTTTTTACCACCCTGGACGCCAAAAAATTAGAATTGACCATTATACATATATCTCATACTGTTTAAATGAGCATTAATACTTTTTAAAAAGAATTTCAAAAAGTATCTCGATGTAGTGATACATTCATATAATTGTTCAATGACTTTCCAAAGGCAAATGAAACGTATCGCAACTGCGAAATTTTGTCAATAACTTTTTTCAAAAAGTCAAAAACAAATCTGTGCAGATTAAAATAGTTGAGATGGTTGAATGCTCAAGTCTAAAACCCCCTTGGCTCGGGGTTGTTAATCTCATTTCTCTAGGTATGACAGGCTACATCAGTAAAGTATTCTCTTTACATGGGAAGGGTTTAAAAAATCATTTTCATTCAGGTAATTGAGGTTATGGGTCTGTAGTTAGTTACAATGGATGAGTCACCACCTTTGGGTATATGAGTTAGTTTTGCATTTCTCCAAATTAGGATGGACTTGTTCAGATTTTAGGATATAGTTAATAAGGTGGGAGAGGCGAGAGGAAAGCAAAAGGAGGACACTTTCAGGACATTAGAGGGCACGTTATCAATAGCCAAAAGGATTTTGTTCAGGGACTTAATTGAATCAATTATTTCATGTTATAAGCAAAAGTATGAAGCATTTCAGATCCACTATCTTGGAGTAGCTGGTAATTCGGGAGGTTTGTCTGGTCAAAGCTGGCAGCCATTCCTTAAATACTTCTTGGGAAATAATTGTTGAAATAATCGGGCATATCATTGTTAAGAGAATAATTGTTGAAATAATTGGGCATATCCTTGTTAAGAATAGTCTGTTTAAGTCTATTAACGTCTGTTTCTGTTCTATTAGCAGGCATAGTGGAATTCAGCTTGCTCCAATCACCTTTTTGGAATAAATAAATAAAATATGGAAGACAAAACCGTAATTGACAACGACCGACCACTGAAAACATAATGTTGCAAGGATATTATAGTTATCCCACAAATAGAGAGAATGGGACGAGCCGGCAATAATCGAAAATTTATTGGACGAGATTCGTCCACATAAGCACGATGCCGTAGGCAGAGTGCTTATGTGGACGAATCAAGTCCAATAATTTTTTTGATTATTGCAGGCGAGTTCCATTCTATAGTTATTATATGGGCATAAAACTTGGTGCATGAAACTATTAAAAGTGCATATAAGTGGCCAAATTGGTGACAAAGTAGTTCATATAGGACGCGTCCTATATGAATATTTTTATAGCACCCCACTTATAGCACCTCTCATATAGAATGCGAATATAATAAATAGTATTATGTGTCATCTATAAACCATAAATATGAATCAGTTAAAAAAAATGTAATGGTAAGAATCAACTAATCGATGGTGTTGAATGTAATCGGTATGACTATTGTTATGTTGTGCTGTATCCAACTATACATCTAGTTCATCAACCAACATCAAGACTTATCACTATGTATACATTCTTTCTCATTTGCAAATTTCTGATATATTATTTGAATGTCACACAGGGTATTGACTGAAATTCTGAAATTTGGCAATTAAAAGATAACAAGTTAAAACATTCAGCAATTGAACATTCAGCTATATCTGCGCATATTCGGGCACACATAAGATCTGATGCTGCAATTCCAGATTTGTATTACCCTTTGAAGATCTGCGTTAAAGTCACATGTAAGAGCGAACTATGGAATATAGAAAATTGGGAAAGTTCGATCTTCCCTTCATCAACACAAAGATTGTACAATTGTTGTATAAACCTACTGTGCTACCAATTCTAGAATATGGATCGAGGAGTTATATGTGATTTAGACCCTATACACATCTATGAAAGTATACAAAAGACCCCAAACAAGAGGTTTAGAGTCTTTTTCAGAGACTTTTAGAGGAAAAGGTACCATGGCTTGCATACAATGGATGGTCTTTTTCCCTTTTGTTTAAGGAGAAGAGCCAGGGGGGGGGGGGGCGTTTCATAAGTTAACGCAGCGCGCGTTCGTTATGGTAGCGATAAATTTAGCGCGCGTTCGTTATAGTAACGCAATGTTAACTGACGTCAATTTTGGCCCTTAACGCGCGCTATGTTTGGTAACTTCGATTCCACTGGATAGCTTGTATCTGCGCTTATGCTACGCTATTGTCAGATTATGTTCCTGCAAACCATGCAATCATCCACAAGATACAATCTGTGCTGAACAGAGGATTAAAACTAATTGATACTGACAATCCCCTACCAATTGTCAACATTAGAACGAATTATAACTTCCAAACAATTGAAAAAAAGGGTTGCATTGTAATTTTAGGTCGTTATGTACATCCGCAAAAATTTTGACTCATTTGTCCAGGAGATGCCACGACACGGCAAGCGGTACGCCCATTATTTTCATTTTCCCATAAATCCTTAATGATTGTATCAAGTTTATGACGAATGAGACATATCACATTGTGAAACTTCAGCAGAGACCCTCCGTGATTAAGGGTCTCTGACTTCAGTCAATAAAATTTATTAAAACAAATTGGGTCGCTTCTACACAGTATGCATTTCTTTCGCTTTTCACCCGTTTTTATTTTTAACACAATACAAGCGCAGTGCGATTCTACTGGTTCGCTTGTTTCCTTATGAAATCAATGGCAATCTGTTGGTCCGCTCTCATTGCGCTACTGACGTTCCGCTAATATCTGACCCGTTTGATTTGAGCGTAAGTACATGACGCTCTTTCTGCCAGTTTAATGTCATACACCCCATACATCCATGAAATAACTTTGATGGTTAAATTATGGAAACAGATGATAAACTCATCTTTAAGACTAAAATGTGAAATGGGTTTATGCAAGTACTAGTTGGACATAACTGTACTTTCGGAACAGATAACTCACAACTCAAGGTGCAAGTTGATTATTTAATGTTGAAACAAAAGAAGAAGTTGATTAAAATCTAAGTATAACTTAATGAAATATGTGTGTGAACAAGCGAAAGCAAATATGAACAACTGGATGAGACATATGTTTTAATATAAGTAGCTCACCCAATTGTTATTTTGTCGATGTGTAATGTTAATTATCGGGTATGTGAAAGCTGCATGAACATTCTAGCTAACATGTTGATATTACCTATATGCTAACATGTTGTAATCATCATCATTATTAATGTACTGATTATAGCTGCAATCTTAGCTATTACGGCAAACAAAATGACTGAATTCATCAATATGCTGCTGTTGTTATATGTTTATATATAAGAATTTGAAGTATAGAAATAGTCGAGCGAAAACAGATATACAAATAATAAGGCCTATAGCAAAACAACTGGACAAACTTATTCATTCTTACTTTTCTCCCAATGCAAATCTTATTTCCAGCGATGTGCAATACAAAATAAGGTTTCACTAGTTCAGGGATGGCAATCAGGTCTTTGCTTAAACCCGACAGCTCTACATTTCATAGATAAGAGCTAATGTTAGATTTGCGTGAACAAATCATGGTGAATGAAGCAGCTCCTGAGGAGAAAATTGAATAGTGATAGTTAGTTCAATTCCCGACGCGAGCAAGTACACTCTCCCAAGCGATATCGTTTAAAAACATCGGCACATCGGACATCGGTCATTCAAGGGCGTACATTCTGCCCCTCGTAATACAGAGGGCCAGTGTCATCCCCACAGAAAGCTAATCGTAATTGTCCCCGTGCCTCCGATCCGAGGGGAGGGGGTTCGTCATGCCGTGGTGATTATGTGGGGTGGGGGAGGGGGTTCACTCCTATTGTTGCAGGCCTTTATGCACTTGTCAATTGCAACCCCCACCCCCCCACCCCCCCACCCCCGGGGAAGTGGGGGAATGGTAGGGGAATGTCTGAGAAAACATTCCCCCACCCAGGGGGAGATTTCCCTTAGTTTACAGCAATATCAACTGAAGGGGTGGGGGAATGTCTGCCAGTGCCCACTCTATACCTTGGTTCTCAAGAGAGGAATAGCATTGCATGAAATGTAACACAAGGGGGAGGGGGGAGGGGTTAGTGCTGGGGTTAGTGGAGGGGTTATGGGAGGGGTATGGAGGTGTTATGGGGGAGGGGGGGGGGGCCTGGGGCATTAGATGCACTTGCTACCAGTCATCCTCTAATTGGCTTCACCCTAGTCCATACAGTATTTTGGACAGCAGCTACAGAGGCATACTGTATACATGCAGATTGCAACCACTATCTATACAGTGTTTGAACAGCAACCACCCCTATATAGTTTCTACCAGTGCCCACTCTATACCTTGGTTCCTAAGAGAGTTTTGGAGGTTTTCAATGTGTATGGGCTTGGCTAGGCTAAGATATAAAGTAACAGACCTCCTCCAATATATACACAAAGAGTGTCACCTTTGAACCTGGCAGGGATTTAGCACCACCTATATAGTGTTTCAACAGTGTAAACCCTGAACATGCCTTGCTGAACATTATGGGGGACTCTTCATTCCATGGTACCCTATACTAGATATGCCAAGATCCTTTAGTGTTGGAGGTAGGGTTAGGGTAGGGGTTAGGGTATGGGGTCCCTGGGGGTGGGGGTGGGAAGGGCACATGGGAGGGGGTTGTTGAGGGGGTTAGGGTTAGGGGCAATGGAGGGGGTATATGTCACAAGTCTCCTGTAGATATATGCATGCCCCCCCTCCCTAAAAAAATTTCAGGAATTTTTTTTTTCATCATTGGAATCTAGGCTATCTTTTGATGATGGGAAGCCTACTGTCCCCCACCTTCTACCCTGCCCCCTCCCCCCACCCCACTAAACAAATTGAATTTTTGTGAAATTCAATGGAGTGTATCTAGGCTCTCTTCTGATGATAGGAAGCCTACAACATTGGTACAATTAAATATGAATACACATGCAGGTTTGCGCCCCTGTTAAAGCTTTAATATACCTTTGTAGTTGTCCTTACCATCTGCCATTTCCTAAAAGCTGTGAATGCTACCTGGGCACTGTCTAGGTGGAAATTAAAGATTAGGACATGTCAGTTTGAAACAGCAACATAAGTAGGAGCGTAATAGTTCAGTATGTGTATGTACCCAATGATTTAATAGACCTACAAATCCTCATAATTGAAATAATTCCATATCTAATAATATTCCCTAATAATATTGACACTGACATGTGTTGTTGGGACATACAGAAACTATATACAAATCTCTAAAAATTTGCCTCTAAATATAAACATAACACACATGCATCCTTCATGAACAACCAATAGAGAAATTCATTCAAGTCAACTTAAAAAGAAAACAAAGGGGAATAATTATCATATATTTGTGTATATATTCCTAACATAATCGGTTATATATGTGTAGGCAGAGGGTCAATGACCTGTCACCCTTACCGCTGCCAGTATCATTACCATTACTGAATGGTTATTTGCCAATAACTTTTCTTCTATTAGGAATATTTTCACAAATTAAAAAGCGTTATGACCCGTATGTCAGGACCTATGAAGTATACACTAATTCAAAACATTATGTGCCTTTTTTAATGATTTTATTGATGATTGATTTATTGATTTTTATTGATTTGATTGATTTTTTTATATATATTTCTGCAATATGTCTAGTTTACTGAATGGTTATTTGCCAATAACTTTTCTTCTATTAGGAATATTATAAAAAGAAAGAAATCAAAAGAAACAATTTTAAAAATTTAAGAATTTTCAGCTGTGGATGGCCAAATGACAACCAATTGGTGGAATTGCTCATATGTGATCTGTTTTAGGAAAAGTTTGCAATGTTTCTGGATGGGTAATTACCAGTAAAGTAACTAAATATACTCCAAAACAAAGGCCTTCAAAACACAAGGATATATTTAATATAATGTCCTGAAATTTGTTACATGGATTTATATGCCTATAAGAGCTGGACCCTCTAAAATTCAGAACATTTCAATAAAGAGATTTTGTAAAAAAAAACCCTTTGAAAAGTATCAATTTAGCGACTTGTGACTCATTTTCCTGGAACACATCACATATACAAAAATGTATGTCATGATGTTTAGAATTCACATCTGATTAATGAAAATTCAAAAATATATTTTCTCCAGCTCTACCGAGCTATGTCAACCAAAAACACCATTTGCAAGACTTTTCTTGGAATTGCCCGGGAATGGCCCTTATATTTTTGCAATAAAAGTGTCTAAAAAAATGTCCTCTGAAAAAATGTGCCCCAGGGGGGTCGGGGATTTACAGGAATTTCTTGCCCTGGGGGGTCAGGGATTTCATCAAATTTCCCAAAAGGCCAAGGACATTCCCCCACATCCCCGGGGGTGGGGGTGTGGGGGGGGGGGGGGGGGGTTGCAATTGACAAGTGCATTACTGGCCCACGAAAATACTGTTTAATTGTTTATTAGTTTATTCATTCATTGACTTCAGGGAGGGTGAACTAATTATTCTCTTAGAAAATCATCATTTTGGTGATCATTTCCTTGTTGAAGTGTTTCTTCCTCATGCCAGCTTCTGTAACAAGAAAATACAAGTCAGTCAGCCATTTCAATGGGAGTAAATTTATAAATGAGATGAGGTATAGTTTTAGTTAATGGATCTGGTTATTTGTCCTGATATACATGGAGGGACAAATGTAACTTGGGGTAGATTGAGCAATATTTTCGGGGCCTACTTGTTTCTCTCCTTGTAGGTGTTCCATATTTGGAACAGGCTAGAAACATATTATGTAATACATGCTCACCAGGCAGGGAACAGCCTCTGTGACTGGCCTCACCCCTGCGCTACTGGTAGTGTCTACTAGTGAGGTCGACCCTCCTTTTAGGCAGAGTCAGTCATCTGGAACATCTGGGCCATGACTCTGTTACTCTGTTATTACCATTCCTTCCTCTTGTTATCGTTTCGTTTCCAAGGTGTATAAGACAACACTAATTAGAGCTTGGTGAACAAGCCTGATTCCAGGCTGTGTTTATATCCTGTTTGGTACCATGAGACCTGTAAGGGTCGAGTGGTACCAGACTGGATATAAACACAGCCTGGAATCAGGCGTTCACCAGGCTCGTTAGTAGACGAATTTGGGTGGATCGCTTTCAAATGACTTTAAAACAACTCAAACGCTAAATATTCAGTAGAAACGACCAATTCTAACAGGAGGTCCACCAAGGAAATGGTCACATCTTCCCTTTCAGTTCTCCCCACCCAAACCTGAGATGACTTGACCTAGTAACACATCCTGCCTGTTGCATCAACTGGGGCAGTCGAATCTAAGCTGATTCCAAACAATTCAAGCAAAATGAAGAAACTTTTTGACCTGTTAGTTTCCAATTATGAAAATAATCACTTTATAGCCTTTTAGCATTTTGTTTAGCCACCAGAAATTGCTTTATTTTACCGCTGAAAAGTTGAAGTGGTGACCTAATTCCCCAGGCCTGAGGTGACTTGACCTAGTAACACATCCTGCCTGTTGCATCAACTGGGGCAGTCAAATCTAAGCTGATTCTAAACAATTCAAGCAAAATGAAGAAACTTTCTGACCTGTTAGTTTCCAATTATGAAAATAATCACTTTATAGCCTTTTAGCATTTTGTTTAGCCACCAGAAATTGCTTTATTTTACCGCTGAAAAGTTGAAGTGGTGACCTAATTCCCCAGGCCTAATTCTCATGGCAGAAGCCATGTTCCTGTTGTAACAAGCCCTCTGATTGGTTATACCTCTTTTACCCACTAGGGACTAATTCAAGAAGGACCAGTAATAGAAAATTATAAACTAAAAGTAATTTTTTTGTAGTCTTAACATAATACTGTGCATCCCATAGAGGTGTCATTATTTGCATGTATCTTTGGCATAGCTGATAGTATTATTCTTTAAGTCTACAAAATGAGTGTGATCTGTTATTTAAAGGTCATGGCTGATACCACCAGTTTGCCCATATACCTTGAAGTTGTTGGTCTCTGTCCCCTCTCCAAATTGGCTATACATAGCTAAGCATAACTAAGCATACTAGTTAGTGCATCAGTACTTGGTTCTGGAGGGCACAGCAGGCTGTGTGGTGGAGTCTCAGACAGTCTTCATCCCAAAGATGAGAACTTGTTGGGGACAGGCCACTCCTGGCTGTTCCACCTAAAGGTGATATTGAACACTTCAACATAAGTGTTCCTCTATCACTTTTGGGGGAAAGTGATAGTGACCACTTCTCACAAAAAGTGGTCTTATATCACTTTTGGTGGAACAGTTAGTTGTGGCACTATCCACCCAATCGTCTACTAAAACAAAATAGAACATGGATTAATCATCTACCTTAATATCCAGACTATGACCATGAGATTAAATAATATCAATGGCTATTTAAAATATATTTATCACCCCCCCCCCCCCCGCACACACACACACACACTCTATACTGTAAACGTGTGTTCTCTGTTACCATTTCTTGTAACCTGCAACTTGAGGGAGGCTCTCTTGCTTTCTTGTAGAATCTTCTGATTATAGTAAGACGAAGCTAAAATGAAATTGAACACAGATTATTGATGAGAAACAATCTGAAGAGGGTGTTAAATAAAATAGAATAAAATGTGTACACAAAACTTACTAGAGCATAATATAGTAATACTTCCATTGACTGTTTGGTGACGTCCTGTCCCTCAGAGGTTTTACGCCAAGTGTGGTTGTATGGGTATGGTGTTATAGCCTATGTATATAATTAGTCCCTGTTTGTTGGGCTGGCGGGGGCGAATGGGGAGCCTTAGAGGGACGTCTAAGCCGGAAGGGGAGACGCCGGGAAGGGGTGGGGTGATGTTTATGGTTTACCCTACTTCCGGCGCGGGTGTGTAGGACACGGTCAAAGCATGCAAACCCGAAGTCAGGGGCAATTGTGTGAAAATGAGGCCTTTTTTGCTGGAACTGAAGCGGCCATCCGTCCTGAAATAACTGATTTACCCGAACTGCATCATGTGTGCAGTGCGGAGGACTGATGAGTCCCGCATGAGGGGCGCGCGTAGTGTTGTCACTGATGGGCCGTACGAATGTGCCGCCATCTGACGGGGGTGGCTGTCAACTGATTTGGATGGTGTTGTGCGTAAACGACAGGGGGCGTGTATGTGTTTATGTGCGTGCTGTGGTGACCGTTCGCGCTGCTCACAGGGACGAGGAATTATAAGCATCTGCGCGTATAAGAAGCTAACCCACTCTAAGCAAATGGTATGGGGAGATGAAGGGCTGTTATCCGCTTGTGTGAATATCTATGTGGCCGAGTTCGCAAATGTTTTATTCTACTGATGTATTAATTTCCGCTCTTGTGAATATGTATGTGGCCGAGTTTGCAAATGTTTTAATCTACTGATGTATTAATTTCTCTGAGTGATCTGGTATTTAGGAAAGGGCCGTGGGCATAGTGCGAAATGTTAGGCGGTTAGGGTCATGCTAAAGATTGTACCAGAAGAGGCAGAAAGAGAGAAGACAGTTTAAGTAATCGTGAATTTTATTCCGACATGAAAAGAGACAGTGAGGTATGTACATGAAAGTGCGATTGCACAAAAGGTATCACATGTAAGGACAGCAAGCCCCGACCAGTTTATAACATTTTATACTAGTGGAAAAAAAGGCACTGAGGTAGGTACATGGAGCATTGAGTTTACAAACGGTATCACATTTACTGACTTGAAGGCCCAGCGAATGTACATAACTGAGGACAAGTGTATCACTTTTTAACTGACTGGTGCATGGGCCAGTGTTGGCATTAGCAAAAGGGTAAGAGTCGAATAGTGTGTTCTAAGGAGATGAGTAAGTTAGCAGCAAGTCCCATAAAGGAAATAATGGTGTTATTAAAGTGACCATGGCGTGTGCAGAGAGGCGTTGTGTGAGTAAAATAAAAGTCTCTGTAATAATTATCAGCCGTGTAGTAAGAACTTAGCACTAGGAGTGTAATAATTGAAGCACAGGCCAGTCTCTGTAATAATTATCAGCCGTATAGTAAGAACTTAGCACTACGAGTATAATAATTGAAGTGGTCGATTAAAAGAACCCAGAATAACTTGAGACGTGGGTGGTGCACACTACAGTTGGCCAGCTATCCAAGAACGACATGTGTAAGATTCAGGGATGAAAAATTACCAGACAGATGAACAAGCAATGTAATGGTAAGGCATTGTGGGACCAACCTTTTTTGGACTACTCGGTTAAATACAACAGTGCAAGATTAAAAGAACCCGTACTAAGTGAGATCGCAGGTGGTGCATACTACAAATGTACTTTTGGCAACTTCATGAAGAGGAGAAGAAGGCCTGAGAGTGTCCATGCTATTTGAATATGAAAGTGACACTGCAGTTAGTGAAAGAATGTCCCCTAATCGCTTCCTCTAGTTGTCTCTGAGAAAGTGGGCTTCTTGGTGGCTTGCTCTGGGGGACTTCGACACGCTGTACAACCACGTTTCCAGAGTCATCAACTAAGCCTATCCTACTCGTGTCAATCTTGGTAGGATCGGTCTTCTGGCGGTGCAAATCGGGAACAAAGTGCTCCCGGGGGGGTGGTATGTATGGTTCTAATGCAGGAGGAACTGGAGGAGTGTAAGTTGAAGCGCGTTCCCTCTGCTGTCTTGCATGCTCCCTATTCACCCTACGCACCGTGGCTAGATCTTCAAAGAGTTCATCCTCAATTGCCTCCTCTTCCTCCTGGGTGTGCGGGGGTGGTGTTGCCTGTGATGAGCGCTGCGTTAGTAGGATGTCATCATCGTCGGCCTCATCAGGGGAAGCAGTGACCTGCAATGATAGTATATGAGACAAGTTGTTATGTGTGATTTAATAGAGAATGATCTGTGAAAGATAAGTGATAAATAAGTAAGGCCATTTCGTGGCAAGTACAGGTGGACAGTGTCTAAGTATAGGGATGGCATAAGGAACGTCCCATTTTTTTTTTTTTGTTTATGCTGATTAATGAGTTCTTGGCTCTACCCCCAAGAAGTGTGAAAGAACCATGAAAGGTTCAGCTGCCCCAAAATGAACTAGTGTAAACTTAGTGAGACTGACCTGCGAAAGGATAAGCTGAAGGTCCTCTGCAACCTCTACTGGGCCCTCTAAGATATATTCGCAGTCTGGAGCCCTGGCTTCTGACACGCACATCTCAGTTTGGCGACCGTCAGCATCAAACACCAGCTTTAGGCCTACTGTTGAAACGGCCTCTGTCCTAGTAGGGTGGGGATGCGTGGAGGTTGATGGTTGGGGTGATGTTGCAGGTGGTGAGAAGTTAACGTTGCTGCAAGTTGCCTGTTGTTTTGTGGAATGGTAGATGGACGTAGTTGTGGATGTGTCTGCTTTGTGTGGTGTAGGTGAGGGCGGACGGGACACAGTGGCTGAAGGAACCCTTCTTTTTCCTGTAGACAGTCGTCCCTTAGTAGGTGTTTTGACTGGCAGTACAGGAGGAGGTGTTGTAAGGAGGGCAAGTTGTTCCTGCACATGGCTTGCGCTGTGCTGCTGGTGTTGAGTGGGTTGGGGTGAAGTTGTCTGTTCGTTGTTGTGTGGTGTAGGTGAGGGCGGACGGGACACAGTGGCTGAAGGAACCCTTCTTTTTCCAGTAGACAGTTGTCCGTTAGTAGGTGTTTTGACTGGCAGTACAGGAGGAGGTGTTGTAGGGAGGGCAAGTTGTGCCTGCACATGGCTTGCGCTGTGCTGCTGGTGTTGAGTGGGTTGGGGTGAAGTTGTCTGTTCGTTGTTGACAGTGTAGCCCATGTTGGCGGACAAGGTGTTGGACATAGAGCGACGAGTGGCATCGTTGGTCCTAGCGTAATACTGTATGGAATTAACAGACAAATGGCCCGTTGTAGAACAGATGTCGATATCAGGGAAGGCTGCGTTTCTCAAGAGGGTAACACATGTTGCCCTGATGCAATGATTCGTGTATTCTTTTGAGAGGCCACACAGCTCCGACAAGTTCTTCATAGAATCACCTAGTGTATGTTTGCCAACAGGAGAGTTGGCATACCAATAGGTATCGGCATCATTGTATTTAACTCTGGGGCGTTGCCAAAGACGGTCGCACAAGGGATTTAACTTGCTGAGGTACTTCTTCAGAGCCATAAGCACGCACCCTGGCCCACCTGTGGCATACATGCGCTGATTGTGCGCTTTGACTCGTCTGTTAGGAGAAGGTCCATGATTTTTTTCCAAGGGTCGGTGGTTCAAGGTGGCATACTCATTGTTATTCTCGTCTAACAGGAAGATTATCTCTGCTTTTTTCATTTTCTCTAGCCCCTCTCTGCCACGTCTGCCTAGATGGAGAATCAGCGCAAATAGTACCTTTCGTTGTAGGCCAACAGAAGTGGTTACATTGAATAAACCAGAAGAGTAGATCAGCTTCAGGTCGTCTTTCTTGATTGCATGATGCCCCCGATCGATGTCAAGGCCATCTTCCGATACAGTGCGCATCATACCTTTGAGGACCTTGTTCGCACATGTGAATGGAGTGTCCTGACTCAAGTTAAGATTTCTGTAGAATGGGTGGTCGTTGATTCTGCGGTTAATGGCGGCCCTGATAGATTGGAGTGAGGAGATGCTATAGGGCTCTCCTGTGGTTGAGCACAGCTCCCCATAGAATTGCTGCAAAATGTTTGCAAGTTCAGGCACTGGGAGCATTTCAAATTGGGTGCTGTGTCCGTTCGTCTCAAGCCAAACTGAAAGAAATATTTATGAAATTGTATACAACGAGTGTCTCAGGTGAGAGAGTGATGAGAAGAAAGTGTATATATGTATAACATTAATTATATTAGGCTTTATGCCGGTACCCTAAACACTGTGGCAAGTATATAGGAATATAAGTGTTTAAATTTCTATTTATACAGATACCTTGAAGACTGTACAATAAAAGTGCACAGGAAAGTCTCGGTAATAATTATCAGCCGTATAATAAAGAACTTAGCACTAGGAGTATAATAATTGAATCACAGGATAGTGTCTGTAATAATTAGCAGCCGAATAGTAAGAACTTAGCACTAGGAGTATAATAATTGAAGTGGTCGATTAAAAGGTCCTAATGACATCTGGTGATGAATAGTTTGGTTCTTACACCTATACTTTAGACTATGCTTAATTTCTGGCTATATTTTTGCTTATTTCGGCCATATTAATATTAAACCCAATTCATCAATAATTGAGGCGAATTACCCAGTAATATGGCCAGCAAAGTTAAATGAAAAATCAGAGGTAGAGAATCGATGTAGGCCAGCAAAAAAGGTGTGTAGGCCAGCCAAAAAGGGCCCCAGAAGTACCATCGATTGTGATTTCTTCTTCTTATTATTACTGCTCTGGAAGCATGGGCAACGCATGAAATATAGCTGCGTGGACAGATATTGCGTATTTTCTATCATTGTTAACTGTCTTGGCCAATATAAATATTTACCCCCCCCAAAAAAAGAACTAGTAGTATTCAGATCTGTACAGCAAGATTAACATTGGAAAAGGAAAGCAACAGACAGTCTGGGCATGATAAGCGTTTAACTAAGGTTGTCTGAAATGTAGGAGGCCTCAAGTACTAACCTCTGAGAATCCCCAACGCCCAGTCAGTGTTGGCAACCGTTTTCGCCGATGAGCACTTGCCCATAAGAGAAGCGATCTGTTCAGGGGTTTTCTTCTTGAAAACTCACTCATTGGGTTTCTTTTTCTTGGCTGGGCTCCCACTGGAATACCCACTTGCAGAGGGTCAAGGTGTCGAAGTGAATTCGAAATCATCTCCTGAACTGTTGTCCTGTGAATATAAATGATGGTGGAGCATTAACGGTAGTGCTAAAAAAACAGTCTAGTTAACAGGTTGGTAGTGTTACTCGTTTAAACGCAAACGTTCGCGCCTGCCTAGTGTAAACATTCTTGTTAACAGGTTCTTAGTGTGACTTGTTTAAACGCAAATGTTCGCGCCTCCCTATTGTTGTCACTGTACAGTCTGTAGCGCAGAAAGGTGTGGTGTTATGTTTAAGCTACATCTCTAAGTTAACCGTGTCACTAATTGCAATATCTGTTCACTGTCACTTAACCCTCCCAAGTCGTGATACGTAGTTTAGATAGTTTCAGGGTGGCTGTTAGAATAGTTAGGACGTACGGCCCCTCTCTGTTGACGTTATCCAAGTTAGAGTGTCTGAGTTGAGTAAAGCGGGATTATTTTCCAACAAATATATGTGTGTGATGGCTTACCGAGAATGCTTGTTCACTGGCCAAGTTCCTGGGCTTGAGAATGGAAACATAACGTTGTCCTGGTCGCTTGTGTTGGGAGCTGCCTGAGGACGGGGAGGGTGCGGCCAGTTGGCGGGAAGGTGTAGACACTTTCACCGGGGTGGTGCCACTGTGTCTGGCTTGGAGCTTGGTCGGAGTTTTCGGCTGTAAAATGAACAGCGTACATTTAGTGTCTACATCATGTGAAAATTGACAAAGATTAACTTGGAATGTAAGGTGTGCTTATGGGAAGTGCGATCGGAACAGTAATTACCTTTATGAAAGTGTCAGCGGGCGCTATATCCATGCCCTCGTCCGAGGAGAGATCTGCTACAACGTTCGGAGGTAGAAAATCTGGCCGTGACTGCGATAACGGTCTCAATGATTGTCCCAACAACCATTGTCTGTCACTGCCATCAACAGGAATGAACTTGTACCAAAGAAGTGGTCCTACCATCGTAACATCGCTAATCCATCCAATCCTCCACTTAGAATGGAGAAAAGCCTCTGCTCGCTCACCCGACTTGTACACACGTTCATCGGCCATGCTTGTTTACTTCGGACTGAGGAAGGCGGAAGTTGATAGTGGCGATGCTGGATAGTGGCGATGGTGCCGCCACCTGACGAGTGCGGCAGTGAGCTGACGTGACGGGTCTGGCCACGCATGAAATTTGCGCTCGTCGCAGCTTTTGGAGGGCCTAGTATATTCAGTTCAAGTGTAATCGTATTAAAGAAATGATAGTAACAGCCCAACAAAAGGGGACTAAAGGCTAAAGGCATGCTTCGGGTTGATTATGGCTGCCGGAACCAGAACTCGGCTTCGCCTCGTTCTGGTTCACGGCAGCCATAATCAACCCTCATCACCATAACCTCATGCTCTAACCGCCTAATAGAATATACCTGTGCTTGCCACCTGCAATGGGCAGCATGTGGGGGTCGTGGTGCCGCATCGTTGGCTCCTTTAGCTTTTCTCTGCCTCAGCCGCCCCCAACCCCTAACACCACCCTCCCCCATCGCCGTCGATGGTCGGTACAGCATGCGAGCCTCAACAAAGCATTGCAAACCTGGGTGATATCGTAATCCCTGCATATCATGCTTTGATATCATACAATTGATAGTATACGAGCAGAACGTAGATTTAGTACTCCATCCCGTCCTATATCAACAATGATTTGTTAGAGTGTATAGGAGTAAGCTTTCACTCTGACTTCCTCAGGCTCTCTGACTCCCCCTTGAGGAAGACAGAGATTATTGATCTGACATCATAGTCTATTGCAAAGGGACGTTCAACAGCTACGGCAGTGCTGTTCTGCGTCAATTATCGAATAAAACTATTTACCGGGATCCATCCATATTATGATAGATTTGTATTCTAAGAAATATAATATTGTGAGGGAATGAATTACGATGTATATATCATTGCAAGATACCAACATATATTACTGTGGCACCACTACAAATGTGGTATACCTTTTTCAATCGAGAAATTGATATAGTATCATTATCAGGAAATTGTCTTGACGTCTTTGTGCTTGGTATAGAAATATAACTATGGATGATCAAATTCATGTTCACATCGAAAAATTGTCGTATATATTTGGTCAAAAGCAAAAAAAATGGAACACTTTTTTCATTTTCAGCGTTATTGAATTCAAGTGTTCATAGAGCAAGAACCGTATGTCCGATTCTTTTCACTTTCGTCCAAGTTATTGCACCATGTATTGGGAAGATCAGGCCATAATTGTATACTTCTGGCTAATTTAGAAAGAAAGTTATGGACGTTTCAATAACGGAAGAATTTGTGCGAAAGCAACGTGTTAAAATTGATATATAAAGAATCAACAAAAATAATTCCTTCTTGTTAACTCTTAGCATTGCAATGCCTTCCCATATTAGTTGTTATTGCACATGTATAATATGAAGTTCCTGTAAAAAATATTTCTTTGACGTTCTACTCATTTCTCAAAAAATCAGAAATGTCCCAAAAAGTGTCGATACCAACGTGTACACATTCAAATTAATTTGGTTCCATTTCTAAGGCAAATGTTAGCTATGGGGTGGAGTGCTATAATGCAAAGATATGTCCCAAAGTTCTTTTTTAAAATAAACTCAATAATAACCCAGTTATGTGGAAAATATCTGTGTACACGTTGGTTTCTTGGTATTTCTGTTCTAACCATAAACCTTCATTGGGTGATCAATTTAAATCCAATCCAATGAGTTTGCATGGAATTCACCTATTGCATACTTACAACGATGATTTGATTCGATTGTAAACTTAAATGTGTTTTATTTATTTTTTATTGACTGATACATCTTTTAATTTTTAATATTTTCCAGCTAAACAATTGACTATCATTTTTTGTGAGAGGTCAACATATTCATCCTACCAAACTATGTGCTTAATGAACATGTGCATCTAAACCATAATTTATCAGGTTATTTTCTGCAAGTTGAAAGTTATGGACGAAATTTTTCTATGTTTATTGACTGTACACATTGGTATCAGGTGTACACGTGGTATCTCTGTTCTAACCATAAATCTTCAATAGATCATCAATTTAAATCAGAATCCAATGATTTTGCATGGAATTTATCTATTACATATGTATACAGTTTCATGACATGATTTGAATGCAAACTTAAACTAGTTCTATCTTTTTATTGAATGATACATTTTTTAAAAAAGAAAGAACTTCCGGCTAAACAATCGCATATTATCTTTTTTTGTAAGAGGTTAACATAAAAATCCTACCAAACTGTATTGTGGATGAATTTGTACATCTAAATAATAATTTTATCTGGTTAGTTTCTGCATGTTGAAAGGTATTTTTCAATGTTTATGGAGTGTACACGTTGGTATCAGGTTTACACGTTGATATCATGTATTCTAGTTTAGCTGCGATATATTAATTTTGCAGATGTTAATATTTATTGTTAGATACATAATGGGGAAAATTGCGTATCAATGGGTTAATGTCAACGTTTTAGTGTCTACTTTCAATCACAGCTGTAAAAAGTGGAAAACATAATTATCAGGAAAGATCACCCAAAATAATGAATATATACTCATTCTATAGGGTTGTACACGTTGGTATCTCTAGTATAAAATCATATCACTCAATTCATCACTACGGGGAAAAAAAATTGTCATTGTTTACTGTTTGTCCTGTATCTGTTTCACATTGAAATATCCATGAATATAATGGTTAATTAGATTAAATCAGTGAAATTAAATATTATCATATATGCATTGGATTTGCTGTGCATATATAAGTCTACTCATATATTGTTTAATTGTAAGCGTAAAGCCATTAGTGGTCCAATAATAATGGCAACCATTTATCGCCAACGTTCCACTATATGACACTAAAATGTTTTTGATTGATAAAGGCTTATATATGATAACAAAAATTAACTAACATGTTGGTTTCAGTCGCATATAATATTGTACTCATTGCTGCGAAATTGCTGTGCGATATTCCTGCAACCAACTCGTTAGTTAACCTATATTTATGAATAAATTAACTTTCCTGTCTTTGAAACAGATTGTAACTAAAACATGGAAATAATTACATCATGGTCTTAATGAAGGAATCTAATGGTTTGACACACATTGGAATATATATTGTTGATTGTTAGTTGGGGTTTCCTACTGGATTATATTTCACGGAGCAAAATGCAAATGTAATTCGCAATAAAGGGATTATGGCGGAAATAAATGTATATAATTATGCGACATTTGTATGTGATCATGATCAGTACATGTACCGGGACACCCAATTTTACCATAGTGATTGCACAATGATCAATGGTTTAGTAACCACAAGACTCGATGGGAGCGGTCATTGCTGCGCTTGAAGAGGAGTAGACATGTGTTCTTTGCCCTTCAAAACTCATGTCCTTGGTTAAGTGTAGCGCAAGAGAGCTTGGGGCTGAGCACCCTTAATTGTTCACAGGTGATTGAGTGGCTCCCTACCTACTGCAGCCGGGGATTTTGGTAATATTTGCATAACATACTGATCAATCATGTATCATATAAAAAGGACTGATTTCCAGGATACAAAGCAGAGCTCAGGTTCTCATTGCCCTTCGTACAAGGGAATCAGAGAGAACAGGGTGATACTCACACCAAGTTTCTAGCTTGCAAATATCTTGGCAGACTAGTGGAGCAGCAATTTTGGATTTCCTTTGCGGGCGTGTCCCGAAAGCAATCAACATAATGGCTATTTCGCCATTATTCTTGGCCCTTGTTCTCCTTGCCCCGGTGACGACCTTTGCTGACAGGTAATTAATTGTTATTTATGTTGAATTATTTCATAGAATGGGCATTTAAATTATAAGTAATCATGAATTTGTGCATAAAAGCGTTATGACCCTTATGTCAATACCAATAATAATAATTTAAAACATTATATCATAATGTTTTAAATTATTATTATTGGTATTGACATAAGGGTCATAACGCTTTTAAATTTTAAACTAGAAGAAAAATCACAGCCAAATAACCACTCAGTTATGGTTCTAATTCAGTAATCAACTGAAATATCCAACCACACTCACTACTATTAGGGATAATACATCGGAAACTATCACAAACATGTTCACCTGACCCATCTTAGTATATTCCTTCCATTTCTAATGTAGGTTAAAATACCTCGCGTTATGGTGACATAAAGACTCTCCCAAACATTTTTTGCATTGTAAATTTTCCAATGGATTATTAGAAATATATTTGACTCAAGTTATTCGCTACCAAGGATCATAATAAGAAATTCGAATAAACATGTAACCAGGATTGAACATACTTTTGACTCTTTACACAGACTTTTTTATTTGCAATATTTTTATATATTTCTAGGCGATAAAACAGGGGTTTTTCCATCTAGAATTTAAAATACTGATCCCAGATATGCAAAATTGGGTATTTCTGATATATTTTTCATCGGAAAATCTCATAGAATTGATTAAAATAACCCCAGAATAGGAAATATTGCGAAAAATTAAGAAATCTAAATAGTGATATGACGACCAATTGGCGGAATAACTCATATCAACAGACACAAACTTATTTGATCCAGTGAAACTTTATAAGCCATAAAGTTTTTGAAGACGATATATATGTTTACTTAACTTATAATGAATTCAAAACAGATTTTCTATGACACGTCAACGTTCTGATCAATACAATTGATTTGGAAGGACCACTTCTCTCTGAAGACACACATGTGTCATTATAGTACCCATTGTGTCAATATCGATTTATGCATGATGGCTACTTTACGCAGACAGGAGAGTGTCCATGTCGAATTTTACTTTCTCCATTGAAAACAATCCCATATAAACACATAGGATGACATGAGATATGTAGCCATATAGACAACATAGATTTTCATTTCCAAAGGTTATAGGTACATTTCTTCTATCAATTGACAGCTCTTCCAGAAAGTCCGTATAGTGATAGAATCACTATTATTCTTTTAATACTTTGATAAAAAGACATAGATCCATTTCCATCAATTTGACAATTTTGGGGTTTACAGCCTTATTATCAATAAAATAGCGAATAATTATGTATTCCTTTTTACACAGAAAAATTTGAATTCTTTTAAGGAATATCAACATCCCGACCCCCTCAAGCATAACGATAACGACGGGCTGGCAGGAATATTATAGCTTTATCCTCCATAATCAAATATACATTTTTTCTCAAAATTCAAATTCTGAATTCAAATTCAGATCTTGGTAATTATTTGTGATAGAGGTATGCGGAGAGTAGTGCCTGTGCTGGTATACCTTAATTAGGCACCAAAGACATTAACTACTCAAAAGGACAAAATTCTTCTTGTAATGAGCTGTATGCACTTTCTGATTAGAATACAATTAGAAATTATACTTAATGAATGTGTAGGGACAATTATACTTGAAAATTATCATAAGACATCCATTTAATATTTATAGGGCTTTTACATAAGACTTTTATCATTTTACTTTATTCATTGATGCTGTTGACGTTAGGTGACATACTTGTCCCATAGAGATAACATGTATTGTAGAACTCCCTAGAATTGATATATTGTATTTATACGATTACAAATTTTATACGATTACCATGATACACTATTACAAATTTTGTGTATCAAATGTATTTGCAAGCTATTTTTAGTTGGTTATGGATGGCTAGCTCAGAAAGTGTACAGGAAAATCCTATTCCATTTCCTAGCATGCTCTGTGAGAGAAACATGTATGTTTATAATCAAATTTAAGTATATATATATCAATTTCTAGTGGCTTTTCTATGTGCATTAAATACAATCGAAGCAAATTTAATGAAAATCATGAATTCATTTACTGTTAATATTGATATTTCCATGTGTAGACCTTAGGTGACATGCTATTTTTGACCATTTCTGCATATTTCTGACCTATTTTTCATCCCACGTACTAAATGACCAATCATCAGAATGGTTAAAAAAAGAACATATCAACTGGACAATTCATAATATTATTTTGATGATTCTGAGTGGGTTCAGGGGCCAAATGTTGTCAAAATGGTGGAAATGGCCATCTAAAGGGCTCCATCTAAACCAGCCAGGTTCTCGTCGGGTCAATAGTTATTTGTGGACCTCATACATCCTTAATTTCGTTGACAATAATTATCCCGTATCATAATTCATTCTGTGAGCTGTGGGAATGTGAACCTATTCACTTTATATATATATATATTATAATGGCATAATTGCTATACTTATATTGCATAAACTATGGTCCCATACCATCACTGTCCTCCCCATTAATGATCTTGTATTTTGGTTTAAACCCAGCTCCCAGGATGTGGATCATAAGAGTCATTACTGCTATGTTGATGCAGAGATCGTGGTAACAACCTTGGTCAATGTGACGACATACGAAAAGAAATCATTCGTGCCATGTGAGGATTATGATCCAAGTGAGATCCTTTCACATGACAGCATTTCTGAAGACTCCTCGTGGTGTACCGTCAACAGGTTAGTAACATTTTGTTTTCGGATTTTATTAAAGTATTCATAAAGTAAGAATGTAGTTACTCAAGTTACAATGTCTCGCACATTATGTGGGACCCCACATAATGACTCAGTATAGAGACCAACCAACAATTAAGATCAGTTTTTCTCAGTCCCGAATTTTCATATAAAGGTATAATGTGTATTATATATCAAACTTTTGTTTACTTGGAGTCAGCTAATAATTCTTAAATGCTATTATCAAGACGGTCCGGAATAGCAATTTCAACCAACCATCAGTCCAAATCAAACATGAGTTTATGCATATGATAGTTACCATCTAAAAAAGTTATACATAATTAAAGTTTCAGTTACCGCAAAGTATTTATTCTCTATTTTAATTTCACACTTTTTGCTCTCAGGTTTTGGAGATTTCACTTCTGATTATTATACACATTACACATCTTTGATTTACAGGACAGTCATCACTAGGATTCCTCAGAATCGCACCATCACTGAGCAACAAAGAAAATGTTGTGAGGGCTGGATGGAACCCCTCTGTCGGGTAGCCCTCTGCACAGATCTTTGTCTCAACAGTGGTCGATGTGTGGGACCCAACCAGTGTGACTGCAAGGGAACTGGACACACAGGCCCTACATGTGCACAAGGTAGGATAAACATCCTTTAGTGATACTGATTGCCCAAAAGGCAGACATGCTGAGGGTCTTCAGCTTCAAGCCCTCCAAGCATCGTCAACTAACAGGCGATTTAAAGTTGGCAGCAGAAGTTACCCTCAGGGGCATTTAGTAGCCTATGCATCCTGTATTTAGTCAATAAAACTACCAGTTGTGACAAGGGTATATATGTTTATAATCAATAAATAATATTATATCATTCAAAATTATGCTGTACCTGGGACTCAACCATTTCCCTTGGTATCTAAAACTAGCGGATCTATAGTGCAGTATAACTGTTTGATGAAAAGACAATCAATTGTCCAACAAGCATTTTGGTACTTTACAGCTGTCTGCAATGTCCCGTGTGGAGAGCATGGTGCCTGTACTGCTCCTGACACATGTACCTGTGAGGATGGTTACAAAGGCTTCACCTGCAAGGAATATCACTGCACACTAGGCTGCCAATCTGGACGTGGTATCTGTACTGGACCTAACAAGTGCACATGTCTTGAAGGATGGTCTGGGGAAGACTGCTCTGAAGGTTAGATTAATTCTTCAATGGCCTATTCCATCTTTCTGGGAATTAAAATTATGTCCATAGGATCCCATTCACCAAGTCATTGCTTGTAGGAATTCAGGCCTTTGCTGGTGTCCTATTGCCCATCAAAGGATCAATAGGATCCATTTTAATGGTCACTGGATTTATTTATTTTCAAGGATAATCAATATAATTATTTCAGAATGCCTTAAATTTGGAGGAAGTCTTGAGTTTACCTTGTGCCAGATCTGAATGATAATAATCTTTTCTATTTCTGCACTTTACAGCTCAGTGTGTTATTGACTGTTTGAATGGAGGAAGCTGCATCAAGGACAACACTGGTGGCCATTGCTCCTGTGGCGATGGATGGGAAGGATCTGTATGTGATACACCAATTTGCCAACACAAATGTCTCAATGGCGGCCGTTGTGCTGGTCCAAACTTCTGTACTTGCCCCCCAAGCTACACCGGTCAGAACTGTGCTTTCAGCGTTTTCGACACCAAAGCTGATGTCCAAGGTTTGTGCTATAACATCTCTTCTAAACTTTTCCTAAACACACAAGTCTTAATCACAGTGATGAGTGGAGTGACTATATAGTACATTAACCTCAATAAACCCTCAGAATCAGCTATTTTCCTTAGATATATGGGGAATAGTGAAACTTGTGAAAGTTGATAGTTAGCTAAAACATACACTATTTTTTTCAGTTGACAACAGTTCTAAGTGGGACATGAGTACCTGTATTTCATGGGGATCTCGCCATTTCATGACATTCGACCATCACCTTATGACCTTCAGTGCACGTGGAACCTACACATTGGTGCAAGAATGCATTGGCAGTGCAGAACCCGGATATCAAATCTTTGTAAACATGACATATGATTGCCCCCTGCCAGAGCAGAAGTTCTGCAAACAAGCCGTAAAGGTATGATACGGACACCAATTAATATTAGCATCTATTTGATGCCAAACAAATCTTAAGGCAAAAGGCAGTGCTCCTCTTTTACATTTGACATTTGCTTTGCACTTGGCAGTAAACATTGATTTTCATGAAGATCTTGAAAATGACTCTTAAGGGTGTATGTTGGTCCTTTCCATGGTCCACGTTCTTTAAAAAATATGTTCAGTTAAGGATAAAAGCAACTTTCTGGTTTCTGGTTCAATATCTATAGCTGTACATCATGAGCCATAGCTGTACATCATGATGAATTATATTTTCTGCAGATCTTGGTAATTATTTATTGTCTCACTCCGTTTTTTCTAATGTTATGAATATCTACAGATTGAAATAGCTGATACCGTTCTATACCTGACACCAAATGGCGCCTTCCTGAATGGCCGTGTCCTTTTACTGCCAGCTTCAGTCGGCTCACTTTCCGTAAGCAGAATTGGAAACTACATAGAAGTCACTGGCATCGATGGTGAGAATAGCCTTTGGTTATTAATTGTTTGAATTTAGCTATTTATTGTTTCTTTCATCTACACTAACACCATAATTATAATTATAATTTATATAAATGGGTTTCTAATACATGTGTTTCTGGTATATATTCCCTGCTTTTATGAAAAGCTTTGACATCTGATAAAACAGTAATTCATGTGTGAAAAATGTAATTGCTTTCCAGAGATGACTCTAATGTACGATTCTGGTGAGAGCATTTATATCTATGCCCCAGAGACCATGATGAACAAGGTTAGCAAGTATAAATAATCTTAGGGACTTCCAATATTAAATAGTAAATCAGTCCTTCTTATCATCACATGTATGTAGCATAAGTATTTCACATGTGTATTGTTGTTTAAAAACAGATTCATCATCTTAATTATTTTGTAGAATTTGACATTTCTTAGACCAGGAAGGATGTGTTATATATGATCTTTATCTATATCTTTCATCACTTGAATGGTAGGTTTGCGGTCTATGCGGAAACTTCAATGGGAACTCCAAGGATGAATACCACACCCAGTCTGGACGTGAACTCGATAACTACGCTGACTTTGCAAATGCTTGGGCTGACCCAACTGAGACCAGAGATTTGCCAGAGATTGAACATCAATTCCACCATCCATGCATGGCTCTCCAAGAAAATGAGGTGTGCCATTTATGTTTTGTTTTCTATTGGAATATATTTGATATGGGCTTTTTAGTATCTATTGTGATGCAAAGAGACATTTTAAGAAATTTCTCTAAAAATTGAGACATGTTGGAATGTTTACCAAAGGAGGGTAGGATATCATGATTCATTGCCAAAGATACTAACAACCTAACAGAACCTCTCTTAATTATTATTTAATTAATTGATAACATAATTTGAATTTAACTATTCTATTTCCTCTACAGGTTGAACAGGTTCGTAGCCTCTGTGGCTTCCTCAGTGACCCATCACTGGTATTCCATGAGTGCGCAGGATATGAAGACCCACATAGCTACAAGGAGCTCTGTCTCATTGACCTTTGCTCATGCTTCAACCAGAACTACACTAGAGAGCAATGCCTCAACATGCGCTGTGGTGCTGCCACCCAATATGCTCGCATGTGCTCTAACAGAGGTGTTGTACTCCAGTGGAGGACAGAGAGCTTCTGCCGTGAGTACAATACAAGAATTTGTCTTAATGTCCTTTGTTATCAGAACTATTGTGCTATCTGAATAATATTGTCTGATCAAGGCCTTTACTGCTTGGAGAAGAGGCAAATGAAATCCTGAGAACTTTGAGGAAAATTTAACAATCATGAATTTGTCCTAACTTTGTCAAATCAATGTTGCTATAAGTATGCAAAAGGATTAAATTATGGTTCTATGGCCTATGATAAATACTTACCAATACATTATAATAATTATACTATAATTTTCACATCAATTCCTATTGTTTCTATTCAGCCCCTGAGGCATGCCCACCATCTAAGATCTACAAGGAGTGTGGAACCGAATGTGGCAGCACATGTGGTACTGAGGGATTCACAGCTGATTGTGCTGATGAACAGTGTGTTGATGGATGCTTCTGCCCAGAAAACCATTTCTTCAATGGCCATGAATGTGTTCAACGTGAACATTGCAGCTGCAAGAGAACTCAGGATAGCATTGACTACCCTATTGGCTCCCTCTACAATTCAGGTTGTGAAGATTGGTAAGTAAACTAATTAGGCTTACCAAACACTTATGCTCCTTGCCAACCCCCAATTCAAGTGCATTTTCAAATATAATTTAATGTAAGGAAATATTTGTGTGAATAGAATTGCCTTCAATTTGCAGCACTTGCTCTGCTGGTGGACGCTGGGACTGCAAAATCAGAGAAGATTGTGTCGGACGTTGTATAATTTCTGGAGATCCTTACTACCTCACCTTTGATCACCGCCGCTTCAACTTTGAAGGTCAATGCGAATATGTTTTGGTAAGAGAAGTTTCCTTTATCTGTACCATTAACTTCAAATAGGTGGAGATCTCTATCTTATAATTATAAATATTTGCATCTTTTGATCTCCAGAATCATGAGATGACAATTATTTATTTTTGTCTTGTTTAGCTATGTAGAATAAGTAATCAAGGTTTGGGATAGTTTAAATACTTCATTGCCAGCTTTTGCTAGAGATAAATACACATTATTATCACCAGGTCAATTTGATACTAGGATATAAATAACTAATGTAAAATAATGATTTTTCTAAAGTCCATGCCCGGTATTGGAGTACAAATGGACATACCATTTGCTGTGTGGGTTGAGAACAAGCGTTGTACAGAGGCTGAGGCTGCAACATGTACAAAGGGAATTACCATACAGAGAGGATCAGGAAAAGAGACTAAAGTTATCAGGTAAAAAGTCACACTTCTTTCAATTATTTAGCCTTATTCTGATTGACACAGATTATATTTCTGGTTAGCCAATCCCCACAATAAATATTGTACGTCCTTTTTTTAGTCTTTAGGGAAGGCAATCAAAGCAACAATAGAGAAATGTATGATCAGTAAAGCCCATACTTAAGAGTCAATTCATAGCCTATTGAACAAACCAATGTTTTGTTTGCAGAATGGAAAAGAGTGGTATCAGTGTTGATGATGTGGGTATCAGCCTTCCATATGGCAAAGACGGTATCTTTGTGCGCATGGTCACTAGTCTCCTTTACAGGACCACTTTGGACATCGGTGTTGATTTATTGTGGGATGGTGATAAGAGAATTGAATTGCAGCTCGATAGCAAGTACTCTGGAAAGGTATATTATACAATTATTTTCCTTTTTAATATTTGATAATCATACCAGATTACAAATAATTATGTATAATATATATGAATCAGTGACTTTTATTGTTGGCAAGTCCAAGTGTAAGGTAACACAAAGTACAGGGTAACAATTCTTCCAAATAACTCTTCATGAATGATTACTGTAGCAATGCCTATGACCCAGTGGCAAAATCATCTTTTAGTCCACTCAAGATTTTGAATAATGAGTATCTCTCCTGCTCCTTAGGTAACCGGTCTCTGTGGTAACTTCAATGGAAACATCAATGACGATACCTTAACGCCATCCGGTGATGACAACAAGAATGTGACTGAATTTGCTGCTGAATGGCAAACGAATGCTGAATGCGAGGTTGCTCCACAACTTGCCTACCGCGGTGCCTGCTCCAGGAGCACCCAGTTTGAGGATTACACCAAGGGTATCTGTGCTGAACTCAGAAGTGGTTGGTATTATTTATTACAGACTTTATATTACTTATTATATTTTATAATATTCTAAGTTAATTATTTTACATTATGTATCATATAACACACAATACTGCATAATATATATAATATATTAAATTATTATTGTGCATATTATCATTAATACTGTATTTTTATTATGTATTAACATATCCTGATAAACATGGCTTACAGGAGTATAAGATTTAAGAAACAAGAATTAAGATATAAGAAAACAGGCCTTGTGATTAAAGTATTCATGGAGCTTAATGATTGTTTCTATCCTGATGTTCTTTGTAGGACCATTTGCTGAGTGCAACCACATCGTTGACCCAACTCCCTTCATCGAGCAATGTGAAACCGACGTCTGTAGCTGTGGAGGCCTTGAGATGTCCAATCATGGACAATGTGAATGTACCTCATTCTCCACCTACGCCCGTGAATGTGCCCTCCGCAATGTTATTCTCAACTGGAGGGCTGCAAACCGATGCAGTGAGTCATTAAAATACAACACAATCTGAAATTAGCTACGGTACTCTATAAGACAGAGTAGTTCTATATATGAAGAGAATAGTTGCCTGTACAATATTTTGATATTTGTTTCATGCCATTACATAACACAGAAGTATATAAAGTATGTACTAGGGTTGGTGTCACACCTCATCTATTCTCTCACCACACAGAAATATATAAAGAAAAGAAAAGAACTTTATTTAAGTTATTGTGCATTGTATGTTAAAATCTCTATCAAAACTTGTGTCAATAAAACAGTGCTTGATATGACCTGTCATCCCTAATTCTTTCTACTTAAGATGTCAGATGCAACTTTGGCATGACTTACCAGGAGTGTGGTGCCAACTGTGGAAAGACTTGTCGCAAGATAGAACCTAGCCCATGCAGGGAAGAGTGCGTTGCTGGATGTACATGCCCAGATGGTATGGCTTGGGATGATGTGACCTTGATGTGTATCAAGCAGGAAGACTGTGGTTGCTACTACAAGGATACCCATTACGCACCAGGCAGGGAAAGGCGCGATCGTTGCAACACCTGGTAGGCCACCATGCTCACATTTCAGCAATAACTCATTAATTTCATGCAATATTATAGATTTGATTTGATGGATTTTCCAGTAATACAACTAAACTTAACCTTGGATACTTTTCACAGCTCATGCACAAATGGCAAATGGGAATGCACCAAGAAGAACTGCACAGGTAAGATTCACAATAGGCTATATCCACAACTTCTGAAAATTAGGCCTCTCAATGAAATAAATTCCGGGATTTCAATCAGCACAGTCAATATAATTATATGTGCCAAATACTTTACTTTTCCCATATGTTAAGGAGAGGAAGTATGTGACGGAGGCAAAATCTGGAGCTATTGTGCCGATTGTGAAGTCACATGTGAGAACATGCATATTGTCTGCCCAGCCTCAAAGTGCAGACGTGAGGGATGCATCTGTCCACCTGGCACAGTCATGTCTACCACTGGCAAATGTGTGGATAAGAATTCTTGTCCATGTGTGTACCATGGCCGCAGCTACTCAGATGGAACAGTTACCAAGAGAGGATGCAACAAATGGTACTTGCATTGGCATTACTACCATACATTTAATGGGGCCAAATATGTAACAACCATGAACCAAAGAATAACACATTGATTGAAGTTTTGTCATCTCAACATGTTTATTCCTAGGTATAGAGAAATATTTAATCTTTGTGCACACATAAAGACTTAAATTCTTATTATTTCAGTGTCTGCAAGGATAGCACATGGATCTGTAGTGAGAAGAAATGCCCAGGAATGTGCCAGACTTATGGTGACCCTCATTACGTGACTTTTGATGGTTCTGCCTATGAATTCCAGGTGGGTTAGCCTATGTGTGACTATCAACAAGTACCAAGTGATTGCCAAATATATTCAGCTTCATCAATTCACACAATGAGTCCAACAATAGTTAGATATGTTACTTCTTTTTTAGGGTTCTTGCTCATATGTTCTTGCTGAAGATCATTGCGGAAGCCAAGGAACATTCATCATCACAGCTGAGAATGTGGCTTGTGGTGCTGAGGGAGTTTCCTGCACAAAGAGCATCAAGATTGCCATCCATGACACTGTTATCCATCTGCTCAGAGGTGCTCGTCCAGTAACGTCACGCAACCCACTTTCTCCACCAGGCACACCAAAAGCCCAGTACAGAATCAGTGAAGTTGGACTCTTCATGTTTATCTTCACCAAGCATGGTAAGTCAATGAACATTTTGATATTGACTGCATGGTCACCAGGTGTACTTTTACTAGCTTGCAGTGACACATTTTCATTCAAAGATTCATTCAAAGATTCATTCAAAGATACGCACACAACATGAATCTTGTATTATTATAACTCAGGTGGTAGAGTGCAGGGCTCTAGGTTGGGAGGTTGTGTATTTGAATCCCACCACAGACAGAGGGATTTAACTCAACTAACCCCTACCCTGTGACTATGGGGAGTTATTAATAGCTCACAGATGATCCGTGTTGCAGGGTGCTGCTAATCCAGGTATAGCGATGGCAACTAGTAGGGGGTGACCCTTGATGGTGGTCCTGGCATGTGATAGCAAGCTGTAGGCAACATCTGTTACATAGTCCCCTACCAAGAAATGGACTGCTACAGACACATATGTATATATTAGTATACACAAATTAAAAAAACAGGGATTCCCACAAGAAAAAGAGAGGGATACCACAGGAAAAAAATAAAAAAATCTTGTATTATTAACATCCACAACACCACCTCATTCCTCTTGAATTGATTACAATATATTATTCCATCTCCCTCCAGGAATCACTGTTGAATGGGACAAGGGAATGCGTGTCTATGTCACACTTGATCCAAGCTACATGGGCAAGGTCTGTGGTCTTTGCGGTAACTTCGATGGCAAAGCTGATAATGATTTCCGATCCAGAAGTGAGATGGTAGAGCCAACAGCTCTCGCTTTTGCCAATTCATGGAAGACAAGCCAGACTTGTCCATCTCTTACCAAGGATCCAGTTGACCCATGTGTTCTTCACCCTGAAAGGAAATACTGGGCCACATACTCTTGCAATGTCCTCAGAAGCCCAGTCTTCCAACCATGTCATGCTGTGGTATGTATGGGTTGAAATTATTTCTGTTGAATCTTACAAGTTCTATTCTAACCCTAGTATTAGCCCCCATCACAAAACATGAAAATCAATCCTAAATAAATTTGTGTTGAATTTATTAACTACTATAATTTATGGTTTTTATGGCAATCAATCAATAGTAATGATAAGATATTTGTCAAAAATAGGATGTTCATATCTGTACAGGGGTCAGTTCTTCCAGTGCATGGCCCTTTTGAGAGACTGTTAGATCTTGGGAGACAGTTACATCTTAATTATCTCATCAATTAAAAGAGATTAAATAACTAAAGAGTGGTTAATGTCTTCCATGGGAAGTATAGCATAATAATGCCATCATTTCCCCTGGGCAAGCTAACACACCAAAGCCAATAAACTAAATGACATTAACAATTATTAACACAGTATGCAACATTCTTGTTAACATTGTTCTCTGTTCCTCAGGTTGATGTGAATCAATACTATGCTTCTTGTCTCTGGGACTCATGTGGTTGCAACAGAGGAGGTGATTGCGAGTGTCTCTGTACCGCTGTGGCAGCCTATGTAAGGCAATGCAACCTCAATGGGATCCACATCAAATGGCGTGACCAAGGAAACTGCCGTGAGTGCTCATAATTTTGAAGCATATTCTTTTCATGATAAAATGTTGTGCTTTGTACATTGCTTTTTTGTATACTCTTAAAATGGGTGGAGAAGATATTTCAGAAGATATTTTATGATAAGTTAATTGATAGATATTGTTGGGTACTCAAATCTTGATGAGAACATTGTTTAATATTTGTTCATGTTATCTATTTAACAGCCATCCAGTGTGAGAATGGATTTGTCTATAAGCCATGTGTTGACCCATGCCAGGACCTTGAATGCAATGAGGAATACCAGAACAAAACATGCAAATATGAATGTGTTGAGGGTTGTGGATGTCCTGATGGACAGGTTGCCAAGAATGGTATGATGATCCATGATCAAATATTTCTTCATTAGTTTCTTCATTTAACTTCCTTCAACGATACTACCTGCTCAAATATAATGTATTTAATTTATTTGATTTAATTTTATCTATTTAATCTTCTACCTATGTATGCTATATATTATCATGAGATGGAATATATGGGCACTTCTCATGAAACGTCGACAAGGGCCCTATTTACATTTGGAAACAAAATATCAAAGTCTAAGCATCATATCTCTATTAATAGATAGAATAGTTGCATAAGCATACAATTTTAGGAAAGTCAGATAGACATGTTGGGATATCTAATGTTTTTGAAATTTTGTAAAAATCTCAAATATATAGTCGCCAAGGTATAACCATAGATATTCACTGCATTCAGGTACAATAATATTATTTCGCCAAAAAGTGGATCATTACAGCCTTATCAAGTATAAATTACAATAGTGTACAAGCAACAAATAAGAAAATCAGTAGAAAATAATTTTTGTATAATGTTAAAATGTTTTTAGAAAAAAGGAGCTTGTTCTTAGGAATCATGCCATTTGTATGTTTATATGATCGGAATTGGCAAAGATATGACATATGTGAAAATCACAATTAGACTCTTGGAATCAACCCTATATAATAGAGATGGGTTTGATTTTCTAGGGATGACCAATTGACAAAAATCACCCCTTCCTTCATTGTGTTGTTCGCCGTATCAATACAAATCATGGCATTTCTTTTATTTTTGTTTCATTACAAAGAAAAAAAACATTTCTCTTTCAGGAAATGTATACTTTTTCATACTTATCTCCCTTATTTGTAGCACCAGTGTGTATAAAAAGTACACATAAATATACACAATGTGACGCGGGATGATGCATGATGCGGGAGGACAGCTTCATTATATATTTTTTCCAAGAAAAGAATAATAGCTAATAGCATATTCAAAACACATATATCCCTGATATATTTTTCTAAAATATTGATGCTCAAATGCAATTTGTTCCTTATATGTAGGCTGTTAAAATGCGTTTCCTGGATGCATTCCTTCTATACAAAATTCACTAATCCAAATCTGAATCAAATTTTTCATTGAATAATAATCATCAAATACAGGTCTTGGAACTCTGTCAACATTTCATGAGAAGTACCCATATACTATATATTGTTGCATACTTTCAATTTTAACTTAATTAATTTATTGTAGGTGAGTGCGTGAACAAGAGCGATTTGAAATGTACTGATCCAATCACAGGAAAACAACATGCTCAGGGATCCCGTGTTGTAAAGGATTGCGAGATCTGGTAATGTTTTATTGCTTGCAAAAATCTTCTACTTCATTTAAAGTGTGCAATCATCGAAAAATATTTGTGAATACTGTTGAAGTATCATTTAATAGCCTCGATCAGTTGTTATTATCAATTGACCCATCTAATTCATTATTTGTATTGTTCTAATAGTGAATGTGTTGAGAACGACTGTCGCTGGCGTTGTACTTCAACTGGCATGTGCACAACTACTATAGCACCAACAACAACCACAACAACCACAACAACAACCACACCAACAACTTCTAGCCCATCTACTACATCAACAACAACACCAGCCACAACATCATGTAAGCATTCTTTGTTGGTGAATGTCCTTTAAACTGTTATCTTATATTTCATATTCATACATAGATAGCTACCAGATATATCCAATTTTGTGTCTAAGATGGAACTCCATTCTGCGTGTTGTCTGATGTGAAGCACATTATTTGCAGATTATTGTACACCCGATAATGTTGTGTGTGATGATCCTCCAATGGTCTGTGCCAAGAAGTGTGATGGACGCCGCGAATGTCGCATTCCAAATGATGAGGAAGGATGCAGTAAGTAAACAATTGTTTTTCAGAAACAAGTGAATTAAGGATTTGGCCAGAAACTGGTTTTAGTGACTTAAATCAATCAAATTGTCCACTTTGTTATTAGGGACACATCATCTTATTAGTGGCAATGAAAACTTTCTGGTGGAAACAATATTAGCTTGAAACACTTCACACTTTTCAGCCACAACAACAACCACTACGACCACAACAACCGCACCAACATCAACCACCTCATACACATGTGATTGTGTTGACAAGTGCGATAAGATGTGTCACCGTGACAGATACACAACTAAGTGTGACATGGCGCCTGCCTGTAGAGGAGGTAAATACACTGACATTTCAAAATTGGACAACAATACTAATTTGCATTTACTTAGGTTGGTGTAAGCATGACATTCCCACAATAAAGAAGGCATATACTGTTTATCATTTAAGCAGTGGTTATTATTGACATTTTGAGATTTCTGACACATATACAACATTCATCTGACAGATTGTGAGTGCCCACCTGGTCGTGCCCGCAACGGCACAACTTGTATTACTGTGTCACACTGTAAATGCTGGGATAGTGTCAACAACAGGGAGAGAGAGCCAAATGAGCAGTGGCGCATTAGCAAGTGTGAAACATGCTCATGCAAGGACAACACAGTTGCATGTGGAAAGGAACAGCTATATTGCCCTGATGTAAGTTCACAGTCATCTTATTAGGGAGCTCATATCTTCTTTAGATACGCATTAGTTAAGTTACATTAATCATGTCTTGCTGTATATAATACATAAGAATGTTGAATAATAACATTTTTTTATAGAAAGAATTTGTTTATACCTTATTTTGTTTTTCCTTTGCCCAGGGAACCATCGTTGTCAGTCTTCAAGGAGATGAATGCCCATCATGTGTGCCAGTGACCACCACCACATCCACAACAACTCCTCCAACAACATCCAGATGCAAGTATTCCTGTTATATTCTATTGCACTTTCACAGTTGTTGCCATGGGCTATCATAGTGAATCATGGTTGATAAAGCTAACAACAATAACATTCTGGAACTCATTTAAATAATCGAAGGACTTCTTGTTTTGCAGACACTTGTCCTCTGATTGACGCCCAGGCTCACAGGGATTCCCTCAACATTAGAGCTACTGCTAACCAGATTGATGCTTATAATGCCCTGGCTGGCTCAGGTCTCAAGTGGGAGGCACAGGGAACCAAGGAACTGGAGTACACCATTCAGGTTTTGACAGCCGAAGGGGTCCCACACATCACAGACATTGAACTTAAAGTGAGCGGAGCAAAATCTCTGTCACTTGAATTGTTCCAAGGAACCACACTTATCCACTCTGAGGTATTTACAGTTCTTTCTTTACATATACATAGATAAATAGATACATCTTTTGTATACATGTATGTATTTCACAATCTTTGTATGATGTTCATTCTTTTATATGGTCAATTCCACCATTGGGGAGGATTGACCTCAAATTTTGCCGAAAATTCCAACTTCTTGAAATACAATTCAATTCATATGGTATGTAGGTACAGTAGCCCTGGGTACATACTGAAAATTTGGGAAGGCTACTCCCATTTTAAAGAAAATAATCAACCCCTAAATATTAACACTGGAATCCCCATAGGGGAGAAATGATTAATATTGAGATATATATTAATTACTTAAGATTTACGATTATTTCAAAATATCATGTATTTAGGAAGAATAGATTCATCAGAATAAATTTTCAATGTTGTTAAAATTTGGATGTTCAATCCATATAACGTTTTTAAGAAAATTAATTTTATAGATTTTTTCGATTATTATGGTGCAATCAATTAATGCATTAAACCACTTTAAAAAGATGTTGAACAGTGACAATATTGTGAATGGTGACTTTTGCTTTGTTACTGGTCATAGCAGAGCAATACCCCATGATACACAAATCATATTGCAGTTGCTATTTTGGCTCGTATTAGGTTTAACATGAACAACAACAATTGATATCAATTTAACAGATATTCTGAAAAATTATTAATAAACGTGGATGTCGAATGGCAACAATTTGCCTACACCACAGAATTTCTGTGGCATTTCACTACTTATATATATGAATAAATAAAGAGAGTTGAGGGGGTTTCTTGGTTTTAAACTCCATTTCTGTTCTCATTTATAATGATAAATATATACAATATGTTTAATTATTAATTTCTGAGCCTCAGTCACAGTATATAGATATCAAACTGCGACATTTACTTACACCAACATATTTGGCCATGTAATCTGACTAAATGTATAAATAAATTAATTCTTTTTGCCCTGATTTGATACCTAAAGTCTTGAGTAATACAGAACCAAAGGAGATATAGCATGAAATTAGAGCAGGATAAATATATGGACCTTCATATTATACATACTCTACTTTAAAGAGAAAAATGGCTTAAAAAATGGGGTTTGGGAGCCATAATTTTCTAAATATTCATCGCAGATGCATATAATAGGGATACCCATTGCTTCATTTTACCACAGAAGCCATTCGTTATGGTTAAAATATTATGAAATGATTGTATCAAAAGATATTGCTCACTATGTAAGATTCTCCCCAACAGTAGAATTGACCATATAACTATGCTGAATAATATGGATTTCATTTTCACAGGAGAAGACATTCAGCAATGTTGGAGAACACCCCTTCAGTGTTTCTTTCGATACAAGAATGGCTGCTGATATCATCTTGGTTACATTCACTGATGTATCAGTTGGGGGCAAAGTGAAGCTATCAGACCTCATGATTAGAGCTTGCTTCAAGCCAGGTAAAATCAAACTACATCAACTGATTTGTTTTCTGGATATTCGGATATGTATTACCTTTTTTGTCAATTCAGGAGTATTCAATCAACTTTGGTATTGTTTTATTTTTACATTTTTTATATGATTTTATTTATCCAGGGAAGTGATACAAAACAGGGTTCAGGTATAAAGCTACCTGCTTTTAACCCTGTTCCTGGCCTCGTTCTTTTCTGAGTAGTATAGGAACATAAAGGTGGGAAAATGGAATGAAATGAGATGGGATAAATACAAAATAATATGTTTTCGGATGATTTTACAGTACTCTAGCCACAGATATGTTCGAGCCTGTACATTATATTTTGACTATAAGGGAGCTCTAGCCACGGCCTTAGCTATGTTGGAGTTTTACCCTCAATATTTCATGTTTATGATTAATTTCAATTACATAATTCCTAGCTGTAACATAGATTTACTTATGATTGTTCACACATAATGCATTTTACATTTCATGAGTGTTTCTTGAACCATATTTCATAACTAATTTATAACTGTTCATTTAATGGGATGAATACAAAATTATATGATTTTGATGATTTTATGGTACTCTAGCTACAGATATAACTATGTTGGAGGCAATAGATTATATTGTGATTATACGGGAGCTCTAGCCATAGCCATAGCTATGTTGGAGCTTTACCCTCAATATGCCCATAATTAATTTCAATTACATAATTCCTGTAACATATTTACTTCTTTGATTCCTTGAGACTATATTGATTAAAACTAAGCTGATTATTTTTTTTTCAGTCAAACCAACCACCACAACACCAATGCCTACTACAACACCCTGCAACCCAACAGAGGTTTATGAGAATTGCAAGTGTACATTATCTTGTGATGATGTCAAAGCCAACCGTAATTGCAGTAGCAAACCAGCTATGGACATTAATGGTGAGTGTCCCAAGTACTGTTTCCATTCCAACACATGGGGATTTTCTCTTCACATATCCATAATATGCATGATGTAGGATTAACCAACTCCTTAATATATCTCTTTAGGAAAGTGTTGCAATTGTCCACCCAGCCATGTCCGTGATGACCTGGGCCAGTGCATCCATAAAGACCACTGTACCTGTGAGGAGAAGAGCGAGTGCAAAGTAAGCATGCATTTCAATTAATTCAAGCAGACATTGGGCATTTACATTGGAACATCCAAGAAAAGAGTTTAACTTTCACAAAGTATAGTCAGGAAAATACTAGGTTTAATATCATTGGAATTCAATGATAATGAGGATATCTTACACATCTTTATTATAGAGTATTTATAACCTTTCTCTTATTTAGGAACGGGCTCCTGGTGTTCCATTTGTGGTGAAGACATCACCATGTGATCAGAGTTGTGTCTGTAATGAGGACTGTAACAAAACGTGTACACCAATCTGCAGAATCACTAAGTGCGATATCGTAAGTATCCACCATTATATTATATATGCACCATTCCAAAAAAATTTCTTCTTGTAAAGAATAATCAATAGGCATCTCCTTTCTCTTTCTTAGCTGGTAATGGGGCCATGTATTTCAAATATCGAACAAAATAAGGGCAATGTTAAGAATCATTATTATATGATTGATGTTGAGGGAAGCCTGAAATGTGGTTTAATAATCATTTTAGTCCCCGCCTTTGGTGGTTATAGCCCCAAGACCATTCAAGACAGAGATTAATGTGCCAAAATAACCTTTTTGTGATTATATTGTGCTTAGAAGGAGATAATGGGAGAATGGTGGTAATATGATAAGGTGACCTCAAATTCATTTTTGTTTTTGCTGATTATATAGGGATACCAAAAGGTTGTGTCCGAAGTTACTGGCTGCTGTTCATGTGAGCCAGTAACAACACCCACCATCTCAACAACTACATCATCATGTGCCTGCCCAAGGTCTGGAATGGTTCCATGTGATGACTGTGGTAGATGTATACCCAAGGAAAATGTAAGTACTACACAGTTTCAATGGGAAATGGCCAATATCTTTTGTAGTGTTGAATACGCTATTTCAGATTTGAAAGACTGAGACTGAGCTATTCAAAGACGTATTTTTCTGTCCCATATAGGTATGTGACAACAAACCAGACTGTCCCAATGGAGAAGATGAGAAGGATTGTCCATGCCTTGTTAATGGAAAGAAATACAAGGTGAGTGGAAAATAAAAGGGTTGAATCATAGTTTTGAATCCTATTTTACTATAGACAGTTTCAAATGTAGATCAGTCTTGACAGGATTAGAATAAAACCAGCACACATTCATTGTAAGTTTAACAGCATCTTTAATGAAAATAGTGGTGGCTTGACATGTAATATGTAGTACTTGTATATATATATGACTATCAACTGTGCTTCTTTTAACAATCTATATCACATTTCTAAAATCAATTGTAAGTTTTTGAATAGGTATTATTTTTTGTAGAACTAAACAAGCAGCCCTGTCTTCTGTATTATTAGTTTTGTGCATTTTAATGAAGCAACCTTTGAATTCTTAGAACAACACCAAGTGGGAGTGTGGTACATGCAGCATGTGCAAATGTGTAAATGGACAAGTTGACAGCAGCAAACATTGCAAAATTACTAAGTGCGACCCTGTGAGTATCATTTAGTATCATATTTATGGCATTTTCATGAGGAATGCATAAAATAGACATGTATTATATATATCATAAATCAACACCACACAAAGTTATTTGATAAGTTAGTTTATCCTGTAGACTTCAATGGTTACAAGTTTCATGTTTGGCAATTTCAACATCTGACATTTTCAACAACTGAAAGACTGAAAGACAATTTTTTTATTTAGAAATTGTCAGAATTGTATGAACCACAATATGAAAATTTGCATATGGATTGTTTCTAGGGATATGTCCTGCACCTTCATTCCAAGAATCCAGATAAATGCTGCGAATGTAAACCCACAAGTAAGCAGTGCCTTATTTTCTTTAAAAACATATTTTATTTTGACAAATAATTTCACAAAAGTGATATGTTTCATGTTATCGAAAAGAAGATATGCAGCAATACATCTAGCAGAGTAATATGTTATATAATGTATTTATATCTTATATTGAGTGCTTTACTTTCCATACAATAACTAGAAATTATCTTAATAACTTCTGCGTCAAATGGAGAGAAGATCTTTAATGCAATAATCTCTAATTGTCCAGTTCTTCATATTACCAATAATGGTAACTAATGGTAAAGGAAGAGAAGGATACTTTTTCTTTGTTTGTCTTTGTTTGGGGCATTCTATCTTTTCAACTTCTGTTTAACTTTCCAGCGACTGGCACACCAACACCAACAGGTAAGTTCTAGTGATGGCACATACCATAAAAAACATCCTAGACTTCATGAAATGCATCTTTAAAGAAAAGTCTTGTTATGAAGGAAGACCTGCAAGATGCAGATGCAGATGCAGTGAACCTTATTTCTATGTACTTGTCCTAAAGAAATAAAAATCTCTATAAACCGTAGTGGCCCGTTTATAAGCCGGGACCTGTTTATAAGCCTATCTCGAATACAGACCAGGGGTGTAGGGGTCATGAAAAAATAAAATCCACTAAAATTTAATTATCGATTAAAAGCCTCAATTGCAAGCCGGGGCAAGAGGGGGGTCTAAACAAATATAAGCCCGGGCTTATGAACGGGCCACTACGGTATATATAATATGAATCAGAGATTGTAACAAAGCTAATTTTAACCATCTTCAGAGGATATGAAAGACCTATAAGTCAGTACTAGGGTCAAATATAGCAGAATACTAGTAATAATATATACCACTACCCACTATTCCAAAATATGTAACATGCTATTTATAAAAGGCTGTTATTAACAGCCTGTCTACAAATACAATTAAACACAGATAGTAAATAGTTAATGAATAAATATCAACTCAGATACTTAATTGAAGGTGCAGTTCTGATCAATATTGCTATAAAGGGTGAATTGATTACATATAAAAATTATATTTTAACACCGTGTTTAGAATCTACAAGCACATCAACAACAACAACCACTGTTTCAACAACCACCCCATGTGTTGAAGGCTCAACTGTTGAGGATGAGTGCCACAATCGAGTTTGCAAGGACGGTGTTGTGTCGGTTGTAAAAGCCTGCAACAAAGAATGTGATGATAATGTATGTTCTCCAGTATTATGATTCTGTTTCTGACAAATTATTATTGGACGTTTTTGGGCAAAACGGTGTTATAAATCACTGTTTCTAATGAATGAGATTGTTAAATGATGAGAATGACTTTCTTTAGTTAAAGTTCTCTTTCAATGGTAATTCTGCTGCCCCACAGGCCATGGGCTCTTGGACAATGATGCTGATTTAGAATCTGTGCACACATATGCAGAGATGCTGGAATGACTTGACTGTAATCAACCTTTATATCCTTTTAAATACAGGAGATGCTTATTCAGTACAACGATGATACTTGTTGCAAATGCCAACCACAAAGTAAGTTGTATTTCATAGTCATAAAATATCCTGCATTAAACTTACATTATTATAATATCAATACATTTTTTAAGGGAGTATCAAGGAGTAAATGCAATTAACCTTTATCTTGTTCTCTTTCTCACTCTCAACAGCAACAAGTACTGTTGTAACATCAACCACAACCCCATATCAGCCAACAACTTCAAGTAAGTGTTCAATTAGGTTTAGTCAAGCTAAGAAACGCATAGCATTTATGCAATGCTGATCTGAACAGATTAAACCAACCAAACAAAAAAAACTTGCACCAGTGCACCAGCACCAATGCACAAGTTTGTCATTAATCCTTACATAATAAATGTACATACATGTACACACACATACATGGCACAAAGTCATGTTAGAACATTTATCCATCTAATATCTGTATAAAGTCTAAAATGAAAATAATTCCTTTTCAGTGTGTCCACCACCACTTGTACCAACTGAGTGCATGAAGAAATGCAAGTACTGTCATGGCCTTGAGACATGCGAAGCTACTAAGTCCATGGAGTGTGTATCTGGTTGTGACTGTGCAGGAACTAAAGTGTGGAATGGTACAAGTTGTGTAGAACCAGAGAACTGTTATTGCAGAAAGGAGGGCACTAATGAAATCATTGATGTAAGTAACACTGCAACTGTCATCCCTATGTATTTATTTTACTGACAGGTAAATAACAATGCATCAATCCCCATGTTAATTGAAACTATATACTGATGCAGGTTTACCTATTCAACTGTGAGAATTAAATAGGGGTTCTGTATAATATTATAACAGCAAACTTTATGATTGGTTGTGTGCAATTATTGGAATCTATGCATTTTGAACAAGGATTTACTGTGGTTCTTAAAGCAAAGTTGATACATTCCAGGCTGGTAAAGAATGGGAAGAGGATTGCCACATCTACAAGTGTGTCAAGAATACCATCACTTTGGTTGGTACAACATCTGGCTGCACTTCAACAAAGCCACCAACAAGTATGTATATATATATTGATGAGGGTAACCTTTCTTTCCCTCTAAACATAGTATAAGGGAGATAACCCCTAGATGTTGTGCTTTTTTTCATCTCCATGAAATTTCTCTCATACCACTAATGACCTACCAACAAAGATAAATATACAATATTGCTTTTCTAGCAACCACAACCACCACTACTCCTACAACAACAATAACTGTCCCCACAACTACATCAACGCGTGAGTAGTCTTATTTAAAACTTGATTTTTATCCTTCACCGAGTCTTTATTTTCCACTTTCAAACAAAATATTGGATGCCATAATTACAGTTGACTGAATCTAAAAGTTTAATATATATTTAAATATCTTTCTGTATACAACCATTTTGCAGCATGCCCACGGGTGAATGTTCTTTGTGATATTCCTTGTAAAATGGCTTCATTGAACTTAACCTGCGAGGGAATCTACAGGGCAGCAAACTCAGACAAGTCTTTAGAGGTTCTCTACAAGTAGGCAATGTTATATTTCTTTCAAGTTTCATTTTGTTTTTATCTGAATGATCTTTTCATTTGAAACAATTTCACAGATAGTCATCCTCAGATACAAGAAAGCCTATAAATACATTATAAACATCAGAATCATATTTAAATATACTGTTTTCTTTAATAAGGATTGAAGATCCAAAGGCAGGTACCTGTGAGTGTCCCTCTGTTGGATACACACCTGAGACACCAAGTCTTCATTACGTCAACAAGGTCAACTTCTGTACCAAGAGATTACCATGCAAGCAGTGTCTATACCATGGAAAACTTTACAGTGTATGTAGAATTTATACCATCAAGCATGGACATTTGGAATTCTACATCAATAGAATGCTTAGCATGTGTTAATTGAAATGAATGACAGTTTTTTTACTGAATCTCGGAATACATGGAAGTTGGGAAGGCACCCAAGCTTCAGCATTAGATCTAGAAACAGCCTATGAAAATGTAAATAGCAAAAGTGATACTGATATTTTCAGTGAATATATTTCTCTTCTTTAGGTTGGAGAGGCATTCCCAGAGCGTGATTTGAATGGCAATGAGATGCCATGCAAAGTTTGCTCTTGTAATGCTGAGACCGAAATTGTTTGTGTTGATGATGAGGCTCCAAAATGGTACGGACATTTTTATAATTGTTACAATCATGGATTACACTTTAATATGAGGAAATTATTAGTGAGGTATTTTATAAATACATCTTAAAGGAATGTGTTAATGATATTAGATCAATTTTGAACATATTTTTTTGCAGTACTACAACAACGACACCGCATACAACAACTGCTTGCAAGGGATGTTGGAAAAACGACACCTGCATTCCAGTAAGTAAAATACAACCTGAGCTACTTATGATATTTTTGATAGGTCTACTGTACTCTATTTTCCTCAAACAATTTTTGTAACACATTGAACTGCTTATACAGTCTTGAAGCCATCAAATAGTACGAAATATTGGATGTAGTCCAAATTCAATGGGCAGAACACAACACATATAATTAGTTAATTAGTGCATTGTCATATTTCCATCAGTCATAAATAGTCTGAGGCAATACATGGTAACCCAAACTTAGTGATACATTGAGGCTATGCTTTGTATTTGTAGCCTTCAACTGAATGGCAGGAAGGTTGCAAGGAATGTCTGTGCAACAAATGGGGAAAGAAGGAATGTCGCTCAAAGAGCTGTTCATCATGCCCACATAACACTAAGCCTGTGTACTCAGATGGGGCTTGTTGTCCAACTTGTGGTATGTAAAAATTGTTTTGCCAACAAACCATAGTAGTAAATAAATAGTTTTGGTAACATAATAAGATATAAAGCCTAAACCTCCCAAAATTAAAGAATTAAAAAATTACTGTAAACAACTACATTATTCTGTTATTGCAGTTACAACAACAACATCAACGACTACAAGTAAGTGAACTTTTAGTTATGATAAGGTGTTGTCCTGTTTTTATATAAGATATTGTATTGTATTAGAGGTCATTGCAACATACAAATTTCACTTAGATACAAAATTACTCAAAATTCTCAAAATTGCTCAAAATTCCTAGTGATAATGATCCATGCTGTCATATTTATTTCAGCAACAACAACTACAACTCCAACCACCACACATCGTGAGTACTCATTAATGATTTACTGATATTGATTGTATATTATATGGATACCATTATGGATTGTGGTAACCTAGTGACATTAGGCGTAAGGGTATAATAGGTTTGATCCCTGTTGCTGCATAGATAACAAATCTCATCTAGATTCCTGCACCCTCCAAAACATTGAAAGACCATTTAAAATATACAAATTAAACATCTTAAAGTCTGCTAGCCACCAAAATAGAGTTCTTCTTAATCCACAGCTTGCCCAACGATGGATTGTTGCGATGAGCCTGAGATGGAAAGGTCTCGTGAGAACTGCACAACCCATGAAGAGCATTGCCGTAACAACACTTGCCACAATATTCGGGACCAATGCCACAAGTGAGTGAATTGGCTGAAATATGTCTGTTGTTTCCAAATTAGATGTTTGCAATGAATGGTGGTGGGGCGAAATATCATTTGCATATTGACAGCTTCAATCTCTTACATTTGTTTTATTCTCAATTTCACCCAGATCTTCATATTGCTGTGAATGCAAACCAGGCTATGCCTTTGCTGGCACGTTTTGTATCAAGAATGTGCACTGTAATTGCACCGATGAAGAAGGAAATCTCCGTACGGTAAGAACAACACTATACAATACACCATGTGCAAAATAAAACTTTTTACTCTGAACCTATAGTTTAGGTGTTATTTCCTTTGTCATCATGAGGAAGATATACACAGGCATTCATCATTTTGTGTCATTGCAGCCTGGAGAGAGCTGGGAAGATGCAAGTGACCCTTGTATGAAGCATCAGTGCATTGACAACACAATCACGGACCATCAAGTGTCATGTCCATACAATGTCCAGTGCCAACCTGTAAGTAGACTGCAAGCTCTTTCTGCAAAGTTTGCTATATGTATAGGTCTCTGCATTTAACCTCATTTCCTTGGTTTCTTATGGTCAAAGATTTATAATATAAATATAGTCTGAGGAACATCATCATCAGACAAACAAGGAGAGGTGCAAAATAGCACAGCACCTGCTTCGATTCATACAGTAAATTGGTGCTGACATAGACAATTTCAAACAAAACAATAGTCTTTATAGATTGTATCTGTGTGAGATTAATTTACGAATATAAGTTTCAAATTGTCTCAAATACAGTGACCATTGCCAGGTGTGTCTGCATTATCAATTGGGTGTACACTCTTCATACTTCCAGCCAACCATCTTGCCCCTTCAATGATTTGGCATTAAAACATGAACAACAGTTTCATTATGGCTTAAATAGCTAGAAGCTTCCTTCATAGCCTATAGTAATATCAAGTTCCAACCTAACAAAGAAATTCCATATTGTCTTTGCTTAATTTTATCCTACATTTGGAATCTTTAAACATTTTGAGCATGGACAATGCATTATGAACCTAACTATACTAACCTCACTTCATCCCTATCATAGGGCCAGAAACGAGTTTCTGATCCAAAAGTATGCTGTGACAAATGCGTTGGTAAGTATGTCTTGAATATGATTAAATTATATAATAACAATTTTCAGGCAAGTGATGGCAAGGCAATGATAACTCATACTTCTCCTAGTCTGGCTCATCCAAAGTCTAAGTTAACAATGCAACATCTCTTAAAATGAAATGTATATGCCTATGTCTCTAAATTACTTCAAAAAGAGAATGTATTAAATAATGTTACCAACCAATCCTGCCCAGTTCTCATACTTTGTCCTCTATTTCCAACAATCAAAATCATTTATTGCCTTCAGGAAATGTGACAACAACAACACCCTTCTCTACAACTACTACCACTTGTGAGTATATAAATATGATGTATAATTATATGGTTCTTACATTAATAGACAGGTTTTGTATTTTGTTATTTGTAAACAGATCCTGAAGCAATAAAATTAAAACTGAAAATATAGGCCATATCATTGAATTCTAATTATTGCTGCTCCTCTCCAGCTTGCCCAACTCAGGAAGAATGCCACTGCAAACCTGATTGCTACTCAATGGACTCTTGCGCAAATATTCCTGCTTGTTGTGATGGAACTCAGTGTAAACCTGGTTATAACCTGAATGATGAAGGCAAATGTGAACTGCCTCCTGTTGGGTGCAGTAAGTCAACACTCCCTTTAATTTACCACAAGAACTATATATTGATGGATATGCCTAAAATATTGTTTCAATGGGGTTATAATTGGGGATGAAGAGTCAACTAATGGTCTAATGTGCTGGGTCAGCTCATCCTCTTGCAAAAAATGTTGTGGTTTTGAGCCTGGGCATGGCTGCATTTTTACCTCCGCCTTCTGACACCCCATAGTACTATAGGGGAAGACCACCAGTGAGTTAAACCAGTTGTGGTAAAAAATGTATGATAATACAATGTTGTTTATTTGTATATATATGATTATAAGCTCTATCTAAGAACTGCAGATTCTGTTGATGTGATGCTCAGATATGATTAAAAAAAATGCAGATAATGCAACCATAAGATAAACTGTACTTTTTTTTATCCTTTTGCAGCAACAACACAGATGCCAACAACAACGCCATACACAGGTACACAGTTTTAAAGAGTTCCAAAATAAGTTTTTTTGTCTGATTTTCTGGGAGATACTTCTGGGAGGTATGAAAAGGATACCAATTCATCACAATACTATATTTTTTCAGCTCCTTGCGATGATGTACTCATGAGTGGAACAAATCTAATCAAGGCCATGCATGCAACTTCAGAATTCTCTGATAGAACAGGTCTTTATGGACCCTGGGAGGCAAAAGTGAGTTGCAAAGTTACACAAACAACATGTGAATATAAATTCCAGTACACTAAAAACAGTCCAGTGATTACCACAAGTTTAAAATCAGGAGATACTGGCTTGGCCACATCATAAAAAAGAAGACCAGGATCAAATAATGCCTTTCAACTTTTTTGTTTATTCTATTTGGTGGATAATGCAATCCATAGATGAGGTAAATATTATTTATAGTTTTCAATTGGAACCTCTTTTGCCATTTTAAGCTTAACCGTCTTGGATGGGTGCCTGCAGTTAAGGAAGATCAACGCAAGGAACTCAGAATACAATTTGCACGCCCCATGAATATCACTGGTTTCCGTATGCAGACGTCCAATGTCGAAAAATTCAAATTCTACTTCAGTAATGATGGCAACAAATGGGAAGCATATAATTATGTAAGTAAACCTAAGAATAGATGAATATGTTAGGAATTAGGTAATGATTGGTCAAATTTTCAAAGTATGTGTCATTTGTCTACAAGTATAATTGAATGAAAAATTTATTACAGAGGTGGACTGTTGCTAGTAGTGAGGCTAACCATTGGACTGAGGGATGGTTCATTCCAACCGTTACCTATGAATGGGTTAAGCTCAGAATTATCCAGATTTCAGACAGCGGACTGCCAAAAATTAACTTTGAGATGCTTGGATGTTACAAAATTCCAAGTAAGTAGAGGTTACTAGAAAGCATTGATAATCTCAATCGAGAACAAAATCTGATTCATAATTCCACTCTATTAAATTAATCTCCTTGCTTTAAATAATCTGGGGATGTGGGGTAGCTCAGTCGTCTAAAGCTCTGGGTCGGCCCAGTAGCATGAACATGTTGTGGATTTGAACCCAGGCATGGCTACAATTTCACCTCTACCCCCCAGGTACTAGAGAAAGGCAAAGGTGATCTAGTCCTAGTAAAAAACTTGTTCCTACTGAAATATCCTATGATAAAATGTTTGATGTTTTATATTCAGCAACCACCAGCACTACAACTACAAGTACAACTACTACTCCCCCAACAACAACAACAACCACAACAACTACCCCAACCACTACAAGCACCACAACCACTACACCAACCACTACTTCCACATCAACAAGCACAACCACTACACCAACCACAACATCCACGCCAACAAGCACCACAAGTACACCAACCACCACAAGCACAACAACTACACCAACCTCTACATCCACATCTACAAGCACATCAACAACCCCAACCACTACAAGCACCACAACAACAACACCAACCACCACAAGCACCACAACAACACCAACCACTTCATCAACAAGCACAACAACTACACCAACCTCTACAACTACAACTACTACTACACCAACAACAACAACATCTACACCATGTAATATTTGCATATTCAATATACACACATTTCTCTGAAAACATCTAGATCAAGTTATGCATAGCGTGTATTTCACTAGTGAGTTATGGGGGGTTGTCATGGAAACCAATCCGTCTTTTTTTACCAAGATTACCACTGAAATTCAATTTCTTTTTATCTTTTCATGATTGAAAGCATTTATAACAAATCTGTTAACTCATTGGTTTCAGTCGCTTAGAGCAACTCGTGCAATATTCACACTCCTTCAACAAATTCATTAGTTAACCTGTGTTCATTATACATGCATTGCTAAGAAAACAATGTATCTAGAGTGATTTACGCATAGTGCATATTTCACTAGTGGTTTCTATAGGGTTGTCATTGCAACCAATCTAATTTTTTTACTAAGATTACTGGTAGAATTCAAATTTTTCTTTATTTTCGTAAATCTGTTAACTAACCTGTTGGTTTCAGTATCTTAGAATATTGCACTCGTGCAACTCATGCAATATTCATGCTTCTTCAACCAACTAGTTAGTTAACCTGTGTATATACCCAATTCAATTTGGCATGGCTAATGATTGCTATGGGAGGGTAGAAACACATATTTTAATCAGGAAGTTTAATTCTAAAGTATGATCCAAATTTTATCTCAAGTTTTCAGGATTTCAATATTTGATACCAAGTGTACTTGGAAGATATTTCCCTCTAGTTATATCCTTACCTTGTATTCATCATCTTGACATGATAGTTCTTACCAGTTGATATTCAACCTTAAGGATTAAGGAAAAATGAAGTCCTAGACAGGTTATGATGAACCCTTTAATATTATGACATATGATTTTGATTATGTGGAAAAATGAAATTGACAGGAGCCTATAGCACATTGGATGGACCAATGAAAATATTTATATCGCTGAATGCTTAAAGCCGAAACACAATATAGGAATCCAAAGATTTTTTTTTGCAAATAGCAGAAACATTATAGTCTTTAGAGTAATTCTGCAGCATTATTGTGATCGACATCATTATTTACCAGCAGAAACATAAGAAAATAGAGTCAGTGTATCTCTTATAAGGAGGCAGACATATTGGTGAGCAACAGCGCCACTGGTGGGGATTTACGTTTATTGATGACGTCACTGAACCACTAGTTCTGATTGGTCAACCTACACGGCACATACATGTATATGTCAACAAACATTGAACTTAACAGCTGCTTATGCATTGGTTGCTATTGGACATAATCATATGATATATTAACAGTGAGAATATTTAGATAGTTATACCATCACAAACAGACCATAAATACGCCCTTAGTCATCCAAGAAACATCCAATTGTAGTCTGCAAATCTTCCCGGCTGCGCCGAAAGTGGCGGCAGCGGCAATGTTTTGATATTCAATCCTCTCCCCAACCTCATCTTAACCCTCCAAAGCTTTAACACCTTCCCCAACATTTGTTTATGGCATATTCAGGCTCAAAGGTAATCTGTTGTACAATGGTCATCATTCATTTATACAAACCAATGGCTCAAATCAATTGAAAAATTATATGTCCATTCACTGATTCAGGCATGGCAGGGGCAAGACAGGGGCAAAGGCCTGCGCCTCGTTGTGAGTTGTGGGTATCATACGTCATCAGAGGTCACATGACTTACAACAATGGCGGCATCCATACAAGTTGTCTGCTATAATTAATTCTATGTAAAATAACTCCCCACTTCTTTAATAGATGAGTATTACATGAAATACATGGGTGAGGTTGTTGGATACGATTTCTCCGCCTAGAAAATGTATACATGATACACTATGAAGTTTCGGCTTTAAAAAAACAAGAGGAATTTAAATTATCCAATCTTCATTTATTCAAGTCTCCTTAAACTCTGTTGAGCACCCACAGTTTATTGTCACCCACTAAGTAAGAAGATCTGAATAATCAAATGGATCTCTGGATCAGAGGAATACAATGCAATTGTATATGTGTAAAAAAGCATCACATCAAGTAACCAGGGTATTTAAGTCATCTGGTCTTCATTCATTCCAGTCTTCTGAAACTATGTTGACTATAATGAGATTACCACAGTTAATTTTTATACGTTTAAAAACAAACTCTGAATTGCAACATCAGACAAGACTAATCTAGTATCACATGAAATAATACATCTGCAGTATAGCCTATCTACTCAAGTAATATACTCAACTTTATTCATTCATATTCAGCTAGAAATTGTATGTTTTGTGTCATAATTAAATATGTTATTTTCAATTCCATCATCACAGACAAGTGTCCAAATGGAAAAAATATTGTATGGATCATGGACAGTGAGAAGTATGTGCCAACAAGCCACATCACTCTGGAGGATCCTTCTGGTGCTGATCACAGTCCTGAGGAAGCAAGGCCCAAGAATCCCAAGATTAAGTTCAATTTGGCACCACCAAAGAAGGGAAAGAAGAACAAGATGAAGAACATACCCAAACCAGCAATTATAGTAGACATTGATGATGAAGGCCATTCACACAGCTATGCCGAGGTTACTGCTATCAAGGTGTTCAGTGAGAATGTGAATGAAATCAATGTGTACAGGAAGGTAACAGATGATGGTGAATGGAAACGGGTCAAGGGAAGTCCATTCCCTGTGACCAAGGGAGAGAACTACATTCAGTTGAAGGCTGATAAGGTTATACAAATGGGTATGATCAAGATTGAACCCAACAACAATGATGGAGACAGTCCAGAGTACTTCATCTATGATGCAGATATCGGAGTATGCAGCTATGGTGTTGGTATGTATAGAGGATGAGAGTACTTTGGTAGTCTGACTTTTGATACAGTGTATATGCATTTATATATGACAATACAAAGCATTGTGAATGAAACATGAGCATGACATAACTATCTTGATTTTCCAGTTTCCACCACAACAACAACACCCACAACAACAAGCACATCAACCACACCATCCACCACGAGTACCACAACCACCACACCAACCACCACTAGTACTACCTCCACCACACCAAGTACTACTTCTACCTCAACAAGTACCACTACAACACCAACAACCACTTCCACATCCACAAGTACAACAACCTCACCAACTACATCAACATCCACTAGTACAACATCAACCACACCAACAACTACCTCAACCTCCACAAGCACAACAACTACACCAACTACTTCAACCTCTACAAGCACTACATCTACTACCTCCACATCAACAACCACAACAACACCAAGCACCACAACCACCACAACAACTACACCAAGCACCACTTCCACTTCTACAAGTACCACAACTACACCAAGCACCACAAGCACCACAACTACACCAAGCACTACATCCACATCCACGACATCACCATCCACTAGTTCCACATCAACAACTACACCAAGCACTACATCCACATCAACAACCACAACAACCTCACCAACTACATCAACCTCTACAAGCACAACATCTCCTACAACCTCCACATCAACAAGCACAACTACTACACCAACAACCACAAGCACCACAACAACTACACCAACCACTACATCAACATCTACAAGTACAACTTCGCCAACAAGCACTACATCAACAACACCAAGCACTACATCCACATCAACAAGCACAACAACTACTCCAACCACCACTACCACCACAACTACACCAAGCACTACATCCACATCAACAAGCACTACAACACCAACCACCACAACACCAACCACCACAAGCACTACAACAACTACACCAACCACCACAACTACAACTACAACTACACCAACAACAACCACAACCACACCATGTAATATTTACAGATATACCCGATTTGTTTTGGCATGGCTATTGTTTGGTATGGGAGGGTAGAAACACATATTTAAACCGTGATATTTCCATTTAAAGTAAATTATTTCATGTGAATTTTGAACATATTCCCCTCTTGTTATTTCCTTATATTGTTTTCATCATCTTGCCATGATAGTTTTGATTCTTAACAGTTTATAATTAACCTGAAGGATATAGTATAAAATGGGAATGGGTTATCCCATACAGAATGTAATAAGCACTTGGCAATATTACAATGTGAGATTTTGATATTGAACATTCTGAAACTTTATGGAAGGATACATAGATACAAATATACAATACAGTGGATTAGAACCATACAAAGCAATTCTATATGTGTAAAAAAGTATTGCATCATATAACAAAGAGAATATAAGTCATTTGTTCATCATTGATTCCTGTCTCCTAAAACTCTGTTGACCAAAAATAGATTACCACAGTTTATTTTTATCCGTTTGAAAACAATCTCTGGATTTTCACATCACACCAGACTAATCAAATACTAGAAAATAATCATATATTCACAGTATAGCTTACCTAGTCTGATAATATCTTTAAAATAACTATTCTGGTTCAGTTAGAAATTGCCTGTTTGTGGTTGTTATTAAGTATGTTATTTTCAATTCCAACATCACAGACAAGTGTCCAAATGGAAAAAATATTGTATGGATCATGGACAGTGAGAAGTATGTGCCAACAAGCCACATCACTCTGGAGGATCCTTCTGGTGCTGATCACAGTCCTGAGGAAGCAAGGCCCAAGAATCCCAAGATTAAGTTCAATTTGGCACCACCAAAGAAGGGAAAGAAGAACAAGATGAAGAACATACCCAAACCAGCAATTATAGTAGACATTGATGATGAAGGCCATTCACACAGCTATGCCGAGGTTACTGCTATCAAGGTGTTCAGTGAGAATGTGAATGAAATCAATGTGTACAGGAAGGTAACAGATGATGGTGAATGGAAACGGGTCAAGGGAAGTCCATTCCCTGTGACCAAGGGAGAGAACTACATTCAGTTGAAGGCTGATAAGGTTATACAAATGGGTATGATCAAGATTGAACCAAACAACAATGATGGAGACAGTCCAGAGTACTTCATCTATGATGCAGATATCGGAGTATGCAGCTATGGTGTTGGTATGTATAGAGGATGAGAGTACTTTGGTAGTCTGACTTTTGATACAGTGTATATGCATTTATATATGACAATACAAAGCATTGTGAATGAAACTTGAGCATGACATAACTATCTTGATTTTCCAGTTTCCACCACAACAACAACACCCACAACAACAAGCACATCAACCACACCATCCACCACGAGTACCACAACCACCACACCAACCACCACTAGTACTACCTCCACCACACCAAGTACTACTTCTACCTCAACAAGTACCACTACAACACCAACAACCACTTCCACATCCACAAGTACAACAACCTCACCAACTACATCAACATCCACTAGTACAACATCAACCACACCAACAACTACCTCAACCTCCACAAGCACAACAACTACACCAACTACTTCAACCTCTACAAGCACTACATCTACTACCTCCACATCAACAACCACAACAACACCAAGCACCACAACCACCACAACAACTACACCAAGCACCACTTCCACTTCTACAAGTACCACAACTACACCAAGCACCACAAGCACCACAACTACACCAAGCACTACATCCACATCCACGACATCACCATCCACTAGTTCCACATCAACAACTACACCAAGCACTACATCCACATCAACAACCACAACAACCTCACCAACTACATCAACCTCTACAAGCACAACATCTCCTACAACCTCCACATCAACAAGCACAACTACTACACCAACAACCACAAGCACCACAACAACTACACCAACCACTACATCAACATCTACAAGTACAACTTCGCCAACAAGCACTACATCAACAACACCAAGCACTACATCCACATCAACAAGCACAACAACTACTCCAACCACCACTACAACCACAACTACACCAAGCACTACATCCACATCAACAAGCACTACAACACCAACCACCACAAGCACCACCACAACACCAACCACCACAAGCACCACCACAACACCAACCACCACAACTACAACTACAACTACACCAACAACAACCACAACCACACCATGTAATATTTACAGATATACCCGATTTGTTTTGGCATGGCTATTGTTTGGTATGGGAGGGTAGAAACACATATTTAAACCGTGATATTTCCATTTAAAGTAAATTATTTCATGTGAATTTTGAACATATTCCCCTCTTGTTATTTCCTTATATTGTTTTCATCATCTTGCCATGATAGTTTTGATTCTTAACAGTTTATAATTAACCTGAAGGATATAGTATAAAATGGGAATGGGTTATCCCATACAGAATGTAATAAGCACTTGGCAATATTACGATGTGAGATTTTGATATTGAACATTCTGAAACTTTATGGAAGGATACATAGATACAAATATACAATACAGTGGATTAGAACAATACAAAGCAATTCTATATGTGTAAAAAAGTATTGCATCATATAACAAAGAGAATATAAGTCATTTGTTCATCATTGATTCCTGTCTCCTAAAACTCTGTTGACCAAAAATAGATTACCACAGTTTATTTTTATCCGTTTGAAAACAATCTCTGGATTTTCACATCACACCAGACTAATCAAATACTAGAAAATAATCATATATTCACAGTATAGCTTACCTAGTCTGATAATATCTTTAAAATAACTATTCTGGTTCAGTTAGAAATTGCCTGTTTGTGGTTGTTATTAAGTATGTTATTTTCAATTCCAACATCACAGACAAGTGTCCAAATGGAAAAAATATTGTATGGATCATGGACAGTGAGAAGTATGTGCCAACAAGCCACATCACTCTGGAGGATCCTTCTGGTGCTGATCACAGTCCTGAGGAAGCAAGGCCCAAGAATCCCAAGATTAAGTTCAATTTGGCACCACCAAAGAAGGGAAAGAAGAACAAGATGAAGAACATACCCAAACCAGCAATTATAGTAGACATTGATGATGAAGGCCATTCACACAGCTATGCCGAGGTTACTGCTATCAAGGTGTTCAGTGAGAATGTGAATGAAATCAATGTGTACAGGAAGGTAACAGATGATGGTGAATGGAAACGGGTCAAGGGAAGTCCATTCCCTGTGACCAAGGGAGAGAACTACATTCAGTTGAAGGCTGATAAGGTTATACAAATGGGTATGATCAAGATTGAACCAAACAACAATGATGGAGACAGTCCAGAGTACTTCATCTATGATGCTGATATTGGAGTGTGTGGATATGGAATAGGTAAGCAAAACAATTCAAGATGAAATGTAAATAAATGTTGGAAAAGAAAATGTAAGGTGTTGACTATCAATGCTCCGAGAAACTCATGTGGATTTCTGTATTGTGTTATACATTTGCAATAAAAGTAGGTATTGTCCCTATCCGCTTCAACTGTTGTAGGGTGATCAGGGTAATCTAATCTATAAACATATCAAGATATCCATATCACCCTTTGTGCTTGCATTTGCCTAGTTAAACAGAAATTGAGTAGGATGTTAACATTTTGCAGTGTCAACAACAACTACTACTACAACACCAACCACAACAAGCACAACATCAACACCACCAACTACAAGCTCTACATCAACAACAACTACACCAACAACTACATCAACAAGCACAACTACCTCACCAACAACCTCTACATCAACAAGCACTACCACAACAACTACCCCAACTACAACAAGCACCACAACTACACCAACCACCACAAGCACCACAACAACACCAACCACTACCTCCACATCAACAAGCACAACAACTACACCAACCACGTCAACCACCACAACAACAACACCAACCACTACATCCACATCTACAAGCACCACAACTACACCAACCACCACAAGCACCACAACAACGCCCACCACTACATCCACATCTACAAGCACTACAACTACACCAACCACCACAAGCACCACAACAACGACACCAAGCACTACATCCACATCAACAACTACACCAACAACCACAAGCACCACAACAACTACACCAAGCACTACATCCACATCAACAAGCACTAGTACTACCACCACCACACCAACAACTACCTCAACCTCCACAAGCACAACCTCACCAAGTACTTCAACCTCTACAAGTACAACATCTCCTACTACCTCCACAAGCACAACTACATCATCTACCACAAGCACCACAACAACACCAACCACTACATCCACATCAACAAGCACAACAACTACACCAACCACGTCAACCACTACAACAACAACACCAACCACTACATCCACATCTACAAGCACCACAACTACACCAACCACCACAAGCACCACAACACCCACCTCTACATCCACATCTACAAGCACTACAACTACACCAACCACCACAAGCACCACAACGACGACACCAAGCACTACATCCACATCAACAACTACACCAACAACCACAAGCACCACAACAACTACACCAAGCACTACATCCACATCAACAAGCACTAGTACTACCACCACCACACCAACAACTACCTCAACCTCCACAAGCACAACCTCACCAACTACTTCAACCTCTACAAGTACAACATCTCCTACTACCTCCACATCAACAAGCACAACTACATCATCTACCACAAGCACCACAACAACTACACCCACATCAACCAGCACAACAACTACACCAACCACTACCTCCACATCAACAAGCACAACAACACCAACCACCACAAGCACGACCACAACACCGACCACCACAAGCACTACAACAACTACACCAACCACCACAACTACAACAACTACACCAACTACAACGACAACCACACCATGTAATATTTACAGATATACCCGATTTGTTTTGGCATGGCTATTGTTTGGTATTGGAGGGTAGAAACACATATTTCAACCAGTATATTTCAACTTAGAGTGAATCAATTTGAAGTAAATTTTGATTATATTCCCCTCTTGTTATTTCCTTATTATGCTTTCGTAGTCTTGCCATGATAGTTCTAATTCTCAACGGTCAAAAATTAAACTTAAGGAGACAGTAAAAAAGGGGAATGGGTTATCCCATACAGAATGTCATAACCACTTACGTAATATTATGATATTGATAAAAATTTTGATTATGAACATTATGAAATTTTATAGAAGAATGAATAGATTGCGAACATAGAACACAGTGGATCAGAGCAATACAAAGTAATTATATATGTGTAAAAAAGCATAACATCCTGATTGTGACAAGTGGAATATAAGTCATCTGTTCTTCATTCATTGCTGTCTCCTAAAACTCTGTTGACCATAATGAGGTTACCTCAGTTTATTTTGTTCCATTTAAAAACAAGCTCTGAATTTTCACATCACACCAGACTAATCAAATATTGTATGAAATAATGATATCCACATATTATAGCTCACCTAGTCTGATAATATCTCCAAAATAACTATTCTGGTTCAGTTAGAAATTGCCTGTTTGTGGTTGTTATTAAGTATGTTATTTTCAATTCCAACATCACAGACAAGTGTCCAAATGGAAAAAATATTGTATGGATCATGGACAGTGAGAAGTATGTGCCAACAAGCCACATCACTCTGGAGGATCCTTCTGGTGCTGATCACAGTCCTGAGGAAGCAAGGCCCAAGAATCCCAAGATTAAGTTCAATTTGGCACCACCAAAGAAGGGAAAGAAGAACAAGATGAAGAACATACCCAAGCCAGCAATTATAGTAGACATTGATGATGTAGGCCATTCACACAGCTATGCCGAGGTTACTGCTATCAAGGTGTTCAGTGAGAATGTGAATGAAATCAATGTGTACAGGAAGGTAACAGATGATGGTGAATGGAAACAGGTCAAGGGAAGTCCATTCCCTGTGACCAAGGGAGAGAACTACATTCAGTTGAAGGCTGATAAGGTTATACAAATGGGTATGATCAAGATTGAACCCAACAACAATGATGGAGACAGTCCAGAGTACTTCATCTATGATGCTGATATTGGAGTGTGTGGATATGGAATAGGTAAGCAAAACAATTCAAGATGAAATGTAAGTAAATGTTGGAAAAGAAAATGTAAGGTGTTGACTATTAATGCTCTGAGAAACTCATGTGGATTTCTGTATCGTGTTATACATTTGCAATAAAAGTAGGTATTGTCCCTATCCGCTTTAACTGTTGTAGGGTGATCAGGGTAATCTAATCTATAAACATATCAAGATATCCATATCACCCTTTGTGCTTGCATTTGCCTAGTTAAACAGAAATTGAGTAGGATGTTAACATTTTGCAGTGTCAACAACAACTACTACTACAACACCAACCACAACAAGCACAACATCAACAACACCAACTACAAGCTCTACATCAACAACAACTACACCAACAACTACATCAACAAGCACAACTACCTCACCTACAACCTCTACAACAACAAGCACTACCACAACAACTACCCCAACTACAACAAGCACCACAACTACACCAACCACCACAAGCACCACAACAACACCAACCACTACCTCCACATCAACAAGCACCACAACTACACCAACCACCACAAGCACCACAACAACACCAACCACTACCTCCACATCAACAAGTACAACAACTACACCAACCACGTCAACCACCACAACAACAACACCAACCACTACATCCACATCTACAAGCACCACAACTACACCAACCACCACAAGCACCACAACGACAACACCAAGCACTACATCCACATCAACAACTACACCAACAACCACAAGCACCACAACAACTACACCAAGCACTACATCCACATCAACAAGCACTAGTACTACCACCACCACACCAACAACTACCTCAACCTCCACAAGCACAACCTCACCAACTACTTCAACCTCTTCAAGTACATCTCCTACTACCTCCACATCAACAAGCACAACTACATCATCTACCACAAGCACCACAACAACACCAACCACTACATCCACATCAACAAGCACAACAACTACACCAACCACGTCAACCACCACAACAACAACACCAACCACTACATCCACATCTACAAGCACCACAACTACACCAACCACCACAAGCACCACAACACCCACCACTACACCCACATCTACAAGCACCACAACTACACCAACCACCACAAGCACCACAACGACGACACCAAGCACTACATCCACATCAACAACTACACCAACAACCACAAGCACCACAACAACTACACCAAGCACTACATCCACATCAACAAGCACTAGTACTACCACCACCACACCAACAACTACCTCAACCTCCACAAGCACAACCTCACCAACTACTTCAACCTCTACAAGTACAACATCTCCTACTACCTCCACATCAACAAGCACAACTACATCATCTACCACAAGCACCACAACAACTACACCAACCACTACATCCACATCAACAAGCACAACAACTACACCAACCACTACCTCCACATCAACAAGCACAACAACACCAACCACCACAAGCACGACCACAACACCGACCACCACAAGCACTACAACAACTACACCAACTACAACAACAACCACACCATGTAATATTTACAGATATACCTGATTTGTTTTGGCATGGCTATTGTTTGGTATGGGAGGGTAGAAACACATATTTCAACCTGTATATTTCAACTTAGAGTGAATCAATTTGAAGTAAATTTTGATTATATTCCCCTCTTGTTATTTCCTTATTATGCTTTCGTAGTCTTGCCATGATAGTTCTAATTCTCATTGGTCAAAAAATATACTTAAGGAAATAGTAAAAAAGGGGAATGGGTTATCCCATACAGAATGTCATAACCACTTAGGTAATATTATGATATTGATAAAAATTTTGATCATGAACATTATGAAATTTTAGAGAAGAATGAATAGATTGCGAACATAGAACACAGTGGATCAGAGCAATACAAAGTAATTATATATGTGTAAAAAAGCGTAATATCATGAATGTAACAAGTAGAATATAAGTTATCTGTTCTTCATTCATTGCTGTCTCCTAAAACTCTGTTGACCATAATGAGGTTACCTCAGTTTATTTTGTTCCATTTAAAAACAAGCTCTGAATTTTCACATCACACCAGACTAATCAAATATTGTATGAAATAATGATATCCACATATTATAGCTTACCTACTCTGATAGTATCTTTAAAATAACTATTCTGGTTCAGTTAGAAATTGCCTGTTTGTGGTTGTTATTAAGTATGTTATTTTCAATTCCAACATCACAGACAAGTGTCCAAATGGAAAAAATATTGTATGGATCATGGACAGTGAGAAGTATGTGCCAACAAGCCACATCACTCTAGAGGATCCTTCTGGTGCTGATCACAGTCCTGAGGAAGCAAGGCCCAAGAATCCCAAGATTAAGTTCAATTTGGCACCACCAAAGAAGGGAAAGAAGAACAAGATGAAGAACATACCCAAACCAGCAATTATAGTAGACATTGATGATGAAGGCCATTCACACAGCTATGCCGAGGTTACTGCTATCAAGGTGTTCAGTGAGAATGTGAATGAAATCAATGTGTACAGGAAGGTAACAGATGATGGTGAATGGAAACGGGTCAAGGGAAGTCCATTCCCTGTGACCAAGGGAGAGAACTACATTCAGTTGAAGGCTGATAAGGTTATACAAATGGGTATGATCAAGATTGAACCCAACAACAATGATGGAGACAGTCCAGAGTACTTCATCTATGATGCTGATATTGGAGTGTGTGGATATGGAATAGGTAAGCAAAACAATTCAAGATGAAATGTAAATAAATGTTGGAAAAGAAAATGTAAGGTGTTGACTATCAATGCTCCGAGAAACTCATGTGGATTTCTGTATTGTGTTATACATTTGCAATAAAAGTAGGTATTGTCCCTATCCGCTTCAACTGTTGTAGGGTGATCAGGGTAATCTAATCTATAAACATATCAAGATATCCATATCACCCTTTGTGCTTGCATTTGCCTAGTTAAACAGAAATTGAGTAGGATGTTAACATTTTGCAGTGTCAACAACAACTACTACTACAACACCAACCACAACAAGCACAACATCAACAACACCAACTACAAGCTCTACATCAACAACAACTACACCAACAACTACATCAACAAGCACAACTACCTCACCAACAACCTCTACATCAACAAGCACCACCACAACAACTTCCCCAACTACAACAAGCACCACAACTACACCAACCACCACAAGCACCACAACAACACCAACCACTACCTCCACATCAACAAGTACAACAACTACACCAACCACGTCAACCACCACAACAACAACACCAACCACTACATCCACATCTACAAGCACCACAACTACACCAACCACCACAACAACACCCACCACTACATCCACATCTACAAGCACCACAACTACACCAAGCACCACAAGCACCACAACACCCACCACTACATCCACATCTACAAGCACCACAACTACACCAACCACCACAAGCACCACAACGACAACACCAAGCACTACATCCACATCAACAACTACACCAACAACCACAAGCACCACAACAACTACACCAAGCAGTACATCCACATCAACAAGCACTAGTACTACCACCACCACACCAACAACTACCTCAACCTCCACAAGCACAACCTCACCAACTACTTCAACCTCTACAAGTACAACATCTCCTACTAGCTCCACATCAACAAGCACAACTACATCATCTACCACAAGCACCACAACAACACCAACCACTACATCCACATCAACAAGCACAACAACTACACCAACCACGTCAACCACCACCACAACAACACCAACCACTACATCCACATCAACAAGCACAACAACTACACCAACCACATCAACCACCACAACACCCACCACTACATCCACATCTACAAGCACCACAACTACACCAACCACCACAAGCACCACAACGACGACACCAAGCACTACATCCACATCAACAACTACACCAACAACCACAAGCACCACAACAACTACACCAAGCACTACATCCACATCAACAAGCACTAGTACTACCACCACCACACCAACAACTACCTCAACCTCCACAAGCACAACCTCACCAACTACTTCAATCTCTACAAGTACAACATCTCCTACTACCTCCACATCAACAAGCACAACTACATCATCTACCACAAGCACCACAACAACTACACCAACCACTACATCCACATCAACAAGCACAACAACTACACCAACCACTACCTCCACATCAACAAGCACAACAACACCAACCACCACAAGCACGACCACAACACCGACCACCACAAGCACTACAACAACTACACCAACCACCACAACTACAACAACAACTACACCAACTACAACAACAACCACACCATGTAATATTTACAGATATACCTGATTTGTTTTGGCATGGCTATTGTTTGGTATTGGAGGGTAGAAACACATATTTCAACCAGTATATTTCAACTTAGAGTGAATCAATTTGAAGTAAATTTTGATTATATTCCCCTCTTGTTATTTCCTTATTATGCTTTCGTAGTCTTGCCATGATAGTTCTAATTCTCATTGGTCAAAAAATATACTTAAGGAAATAGTAAAAAAGGGGAATGGGTTATCCCATACAGAATGTCATAACCACTTAGGTAATATTATGATATTGATAAAAATTTTGATCATGAACATTATGAAATTTTAGAGAAGAATGAATAGATTGCGAACATAGAACACAGTGGATCAGAGCAATACAAAGTAATTATATATGTGTAAAAAAGCGTAATATCATGAATGTAACAAGTAGAATATAAGTTATCTGTTCTTCATTCATTGCTGTCTCCTAAAACTCTGTTGACCATAATGAGGTTACCTTAGTATATTTTGTTTCATTTAAATACAAGCTCTGAATTTTCACATCACACCAGACTAATCAAATATTGTATGAAATAATGATATCCACATATTATAGCTTACCTACTCTGATAGTATCTTTAAAATAACTATTCTGGTTCAGTTAGAAATTGCCTGTTTGTGGTTGTTATTAAGTATGTTATTTTCAATTCCAACATCACAGACAAGTGTCCAAATGGAAAAAATATTGTATGGATCATGGACAGTGAGAAGTATGTGCCAACAAGCCACATCACTCTGGAGGATCCTTCTGGTGCTGATCACAGTCCTGAGGAAGCAAGGCCCAAGAATCCCAAGATTAAGTTCAATTTGGCACCACCAAAGAAGGGAAAGAAGAACAAGATGAAGAACATACCCAAACCAGCAATTATAGTAGACATTGATGATGAAGGCCATTCACACAGCTATGCCGAGGTTACTGCTATCAAGGTGTTCAGTGAGAATGTGAATGAAATCAATGTGTACAGGAAGGTAACAGATGATGGTGAATGGAAACGGGTCAAGGGAAGTCCATTCCCTGTGACCAAGGGAGAGAACTACATTCAGTTGAAGGCTGATAAGGTTATACAAATGGGTATGATCAAGATTGAACCAAACAACAATGATGGAGACAGTCCAGAGTACTTCATCTATGATGCTGATATTGGAGTGTGTGGATATGGAATAGGTAAGCAAAACAATTCAAGATGAAATGTAAGTAAATGTTGGAAAAGAAAATGTAAGGTGTTGACTATTAATGCTCTGAGAAACTCATGTGGATTTCTGTATTGTGTTATACATTTGCAATAAAAGTAGGTATTGTCCCTATCCGCTTCAACTGTTGTAGGGTGATCAGGGTAATCTAATCTATAAACATATCAAGATATCCATATCACCCTTTGTGCTTGCATTTGCCTAGTTAAACAGAAATTGAGTAGGATGTTAACATTTTGCAGTGTCAACAACAACTACTACTACAACACCAACCACAACAAGCACAACATCAACAACACCAACTACAAGCTCTACATCAACAACAACTACACCAACAACTACATCAACAAGCACAACTACCTCACCTACAACCTCTACAACAACAAGCACTACCACAACAACTACCCCAACTACAACAAGCACCACAACTACACCAACCACCACAAGCACCACAACAACACCAACCACTACATCCACATCAACAAGCACAACAACTACACCAGCCACGTCAACCACCACAACAACAACACCGACCACTACATCCACATCTACAAGCACCACAACAACTCCAACCACCACAAGCACCACAACAACACCCACCACTACATCCACATCTACAAGCACAACAACTACACCAACCACTACATCCACATCTACAAGCACCACAACAACACCAACCACCACAAGCACTACAACAACACCAACAACTACATCCACATCCACAAGCACCACAACAACACCCACCACTACATCCACATCAACAAGCACAACGACTACACCAACCACCACAAGCACCACAACAACTACACCTACTACTACAAGCACCACAACAACACCAACAACAACAAGCACTACTACAACTACACCAACCACTACTTCTACATCAACAACCACTACCTCACCCACAACTAGTATGTAATCTTAATGAAACCAATTTCTTGGCAACATTATTATCATTTTCGGAGTTATGTTAGAAATTTGTGGCATACTGCTTTGTGAAGCATTGAAAACCTGCAAACTACTGATTCTTGGGAACGCCCAATTTGGGGAAAACCAATTACACAGCTTGTTTAATCAAATCTTGATGTAGTTTTTATTTGTTCACATAAGAGACATGTGAAAGCCTGTTGACAGTGGACATTTTTCGCTCTATTAGATGTTTAAAAAACGCCTGCTTTAATGACCACTTTGTACAAAGACCACCTCACATTGTGACCACCATTTCCCAGTCCCAAACTGCCTAAGACATTTTGAATTCAGTTTTGTTCCACCCAGCCTGAGGTGTCACATATAAATCAAAATGAATCCACATTGACAGAAAAGTGAGGCTGTCAGTGTTTTCATTTTTTGAGTATGAAGGTGTGCAAAGGCACAAAACCACTATCCAGACTCATGCCTCTTTATTAGGCTTGGAAGTTTTGCTAAGCTTTTGATTTTTGAGGATTTTTTAAACTTCAAGCATTTTAATACACATACTTGCAGTTTTCGTTCTTGGAGTGTTTAGTAGCGCTAGTACCATGAATGTATGTACCAAATTCCAAGGCTGTATATTAAATTTATCTTTGCATGCTTGGGATCAGAGTTAGGAGTACCAGTAATTGACCATCAAGAAATATTGCAAACAATTTCATGCTTAAAAAATTACTTATTAGATCTCTTAATGTTTACCCCATAATTGGAATCAACTTGATAATGTTTACCCCATAATTGGAATCAACTTGATTATCAAATATGATAACATCTCAAATAATATGACATTTATTTGTTGTTGTTGAGACCTACTTATCAAGAGTTTGATACTATTGGTGGGTCTAAAAATTGAAGGTTTTCAAGCCCTTTATTAAGCAAATTTCTCTATTAAATGATATTCAAGAACATTATCTTTCTATCATCATCAATTTAGAAAACTTCCATTATGACCACTTTAAATAATCCTTCAATAGCTGTAATGCCTCTGCCCCCTCCTCTCACCTAACCCTAGAGCCCCTCTAATGTGACCACCTTGTTATGCGTCCAAAAATCAATCAATCCCAAGGGTGGTCTTATTAGCCAAGTTCCACTGTACAGTAAATAATGTTAAGTGCCAGCAACTCTTTAATTCTTTTTAAAACTCAACTAATGCTTTGGTAACAGCATTGACAGGCATGCCAATCTCACTATCCTACACCGATAATTTTGTCAGTTTGTTTTCGAAGCAATTTGCTGCCTTTTCGCAGCTTTAAATCCTTTTAAAACTCAACTAATGCTTTGGTAACAGGTAGACTTCGATTAAACATGAAAGGATTTTAGTTTATTATTTCATTTGATTGATATTCTACTGCTGTTCCTGCATCGACCCACACACATGTTGTACCAATCATTTTGTTGTCAGTAGGACTATAGGCTGAAAATAGCCACACTGTCACAGTCACAACTGGCACAAGCGCCTTCAAAAGGTGGTTAAACCACCAACGGAATTAGTTCTCTTTTAAATACCTTTATCTATGATTGATGTACATCAGGCCTATGTGTATTTTTGGCCAAAAGAATTATTTAAATATAAATAATTACTATTGGGACTATTTTTTATATATGCGGGCAATATGGGAAACATGCGGGACAGGCTCTTTATTGCCCACATTTTTCCATACGAGGCTCAGTGCTTAAGCCTATGGGCATATCATACCCAAAGGTATAAAAAATAATGTTAAGTGCCAGCACCTTATCCCACATTTTTTTTGTTTTTGCAACATATTTATTCAGGATCCCTGCCAGCTGGGCTTATACAATGCTAACACATTTTATAATACGAAGTGGTAGTGATCAAACAAAAGAGACATGCATAGATTTCACACAGGTGTTTCGTAAATTCTATGTTGGTATTTCAGGAGTATATATTAGGTTTTCAAAGTGTCAATCAGCTCGGTGGTATCTTATCCCACATTTGGAATATGCTCCTATTATGTCACAATATGTAGTCTCTCATAGACTTGGGGTTATTCATAATGACTAGATCATGAGGTTTTCAGTATCTGCAACCAAGGCTTTCAAAGAGTTTCTCTGTATTGAAAAAGTACAAAAGGTAATGAATAAATTGTTTTCAATATGGCTAAATCCTTACAGGTAATTGCCTATGGCTTTTGACAAATTTACTCTGGGAAATGATTATAAGATTATATGAATCTGCCTTTCAGCTCCATGTGAGATTGTGGAAGGCCTTCAAAATGAGGATTATATTCCTGACTACCGCATCAGTAGCAATATTGATGGTGAAAATTCATTAGTTAATATCAGACCAGGAGGGACAAAATGGAAGGTGCCAGTCCCTAAATCAGAGAATGAGCCACAACCAGCCATACAGTTCAGGCTTTCTCCAGCTGGCAATTATCAGACTGTAAGTGACAACATATTCACCCAGATATTTCTGACAGTCCTTGATATATGATATATTTCATTTTGATATATTTATAATTAAATCATATTTAGGTTAAAAAAAGTACAAGTTTAACTGTCTTTTTTCTTTCACAGAGAGAGGTCTACCAAATACTTATTGATGGAAATGTTGAAGCAGTAACCATTCGCTTCAAGGATTCTGAGAATGAAGAATTCAACCACCAGGAGCCATACAGTTTCATAAATGCTCAGGGACCAATTAAAATAGAGCCTCACCAGGAGGCCCTCTATGTAGAGGTTATCCTTGAAACACCTGTTGTCACATCTAAAGGCGATCGGCCAAAGTACTATAAATTGGACATAAACATCTATGGATGTTTCGAAAAAGGCAAGTCTCGAAGAATGTCATCTGTAGAGCAGATTTTTGTTATTGTTTAAAAAGAAATCATGAATTGAATCAGTCTAATTCGGGAACCATTGTCATTTGGTGTCTTGTTTGCTTCTTCTTGCTTAAGAGAATATGTAATTTGCATTTCCAAGAGCACTATCACTTGTATATAATATTATATATGAGTAATTCTCCCAAACGGGCAGCATTTGATTTCAGGAGGCATTTTTTTAAGAAAAAATAAAATCCGTTGAATCTCTTAATCTTTGGTAGACATGTAGCTGGGAATATCAGTATAATGCAAGTGAAGTTTGGGAAGGCTGGGGCACATATTTCGATTCTTATACCTATGCTTCATATACCTATATTTTCCCTATTATTTAGCCTTATTTCGGCCTCATTAGACCTGATTAATCAAATGATTTAGTTTGAGATTGATATAAATTAACCTCTAATTCGACTAGTAAAATTGAATGAAAAGTAAGAACTAGAGAATGGATTTTGACTTGATTTTGTAAAAATATCTATTCTATTAGTATAAAATAACTGTGCTTGAATCAAATGGTCCCTTTATTTGTAATAATTATGATGTAATGGCGACGGCGTAACGGCGACTTTTCAACAAATGCTCACTTCAATTTAACTACATCTGCTTTCATTCATATTTATGTTTTTACCAAATGCAGGCAGACCTTAAATTCTTATTAGGAACGGCAAAAATACATGGAAATATTTTTTAAAAAAAATATGGGAGATATTTTACATGTCGTAACACAACATTGAATTCATATTCCGACACCAGTTCAAGGAATTTTGTGTGAGGTAATAAAGGTTTCAGAGATGTGGTAGGCGAATAACTTTTCATTTTTACAAAATATACATACATATACATTTTCCCTCAAACAAAAACTAAATGCAATTTAATATTAATAGTTTCTCTTGGGGTATTTGATTGTTTTAAAGACAATATATGTCGTAACGGTGACACAAATATTCCAAAATGATATTTTTCATGTCTAGATAAGCTTAAATTAGTGATTACATAACTATTGTATTTTTTCATAACAATGAGCATGCGTGTATGTATAGAAACTTTTTTTTTCAGCTGAAGTAATATATTTTCTAAATGCGCCTGTTCCATAATGATATCTTACTTTTTAGCCTGAAAAAGCAACTATAATCGCAATAGCAAAAGTATGGTTCCCACAACCTAATTTTGGCCAAGGAATTCAATAAAATGGTTATAATTGTGTGTGGTGATCCCAAATATAGGTTGTAGGCATCCTAGGCTAGAAAACCAAATGATGCCCTATTGGGAGAATTACTCATATGTCTATAAAGAAAAGTTGTTTAAGTTACCAATTCTAATTGCAGAGATCCTTACATCCACAGTTTCCACAACAAGTAAGTATTTATTTATCTAAACTGGTTAATATTGAAGATAGGTCTAATTATTACCAGAACTGTTCATACATGTATTGTTTACTTTACTCACTCACTCTGCTAACTTTTAATGAGGGGATATTCTACACTAGAAGTAGACATAGAAGACAAAATCACATGGGAAGGTACATTAGGTAAAATCTATATGGGATGGATTTTATAGTAAATATACTAGCTTTTATATATAATGTAATTGATCTAATATATTCAATTTATCAAGTTAAATTACACAGCAATGAAATAGTCTTTATATCTGAATGGTGAATTGTGTGATTGTTTCTCCATGCAATGTAACTGATTACTATACATGGAAATGAACATTTGTCATACAATAATTTCAGCAACCACTACACCAACAACTACATCAACAACTACTCCAAGCACTACATCTACGAGCACAACTACCACAAGTACCACTACACCAACAACTACCTCAACAACCACAAGCACCACACCAACCACAACAACAACTACACCAACCACTACAACAACACCAACAACCACCACATCTACAAGCACAACTACCACAACACCAACCACCACCTCAACAAGCACCTCAAGTACTTATATGTTCATGTTATATTTCCTGTCAATCCTCTTTCTATTCAATTGTGCCACTGTTGTTGTTTTGATGGCAAAGATAACTAGTTCACTGGCATACTCAAAATATTTTGTCACTTTTTCATTTGACCTATTTTCAGCAACAACTATGCCGACCACTTCAAGTAAGTATAGTAATTATAAATGAAAATAACATCAACATAGAAAACTCTGTTACATTGAAGAACATTGTTCCATAGATGATATTGAGAATATCAGTTTTCTTTCAAATATGGTCTACTTATACAAGTACTTTACAACTATATCATACAACTATATTCTATTTTTACTCACAGCATACTGTGTACCATACTGGATTATGGCTGGTAGTGAGGACACTAAGATTTCTGTGCATCAGTTCTATCCAGTCAAGCCAAAGAGGAAAAACCTTAATAATAATGACAAACAAAAAGAAGCTCTGTTTGATAGCCTACTTGATGATGGCAAAGGAATGCAAATGAAAAAGAAGGGAGAAATTGGATTCTTAGACCTTTGGGAGGATGAGTCATTTACAAAACCAGTAAGTAGCACAATATTTTAACAAAATTACAAATTATTCCTTGTAATGGTATTATGACACAGATTTATTTGTATGGTGTGCTTTGATTCAGTTATGGTTCGGTTGACATACATGCAATAAAGATCATGCAGTACCATTCAAAGTAGCCAAAACGCAATCAATTACTAGGAGTACTGCATCAACATACAAACAAAATGAACAAATAAGATCACAACACAAGGATCTAAAGCATTTAGACAAAAGTTGGGGAAAGGGTGTAGAGCCTAAATTTAAAAAGTTAGAATTTTTTAAGTCTTTTTTAGATGGGATACCCAATCATTTTGATAAATGAGAATATCTCATTAAGGACATCAACAACTTTTTGTGGAACTGGTGACTTGGGTGTCTTGGGAACATAAGATTTGTTGTAATTTGGTAGTTTGACTCAAACATGCATTTCAGAATATGTTTAGATGGTCATCTCATGTGAGAATAATGAACAAATAAACGTTAATATTCTGTAGTTTATATCACTAATGGGATAGTGTTCCGGTTATCTCTATTAACACAAAGCTAACTTTGTCCAATCAGAAAAAACATGAAAATATAAAAAATAACAACATTTTCAGGCAATGGTCTATGGAATCAAGGTAACTGGGACAGACATTAAAAAGATAACAATTAAAACTACGATTGATGGACCTAATGGTAGTAAGACGGAAAAAGTTCTGATGGACAATGAAAAAGTACCTGTAGATGGAATGATTACACTAGATCCACCTCAACAAATGACAAGGGTCATTCTAAAGCTGACCAGTGTGAAAGGGAACATGGCCAAGAATGTCAAACTGAATGTATTAGCTTGCATGAAGCACTACAAAACAAAGATACCATACAATGATACTAGAACTACAACTGTGGTGACATACACAACACCAACCACAACATCAACATCAACAAGCACAACAACTACACCAACCACCACTAGCACCACAACAACTACACCTACCACTACATCCACATCTACAAGCACCACAACAACACCAACCACAACATCAACGAGCACAACAACTACACCTACAACAACAAGCACCACAACAACCACACCAACCACTACATCAACATCAACAAGCACCACAACTACACCAACTACTACAAGCACCACAACTACACCAACCACCACAAGCACCACAACAACACCAACCACTACATCCACATCTACAAGTACCACAACTACACCAACTACCACTAGCACCACAACAACTACACCTACCACTACATCCACATCTACAAGCACCACAACAACACCAACCACAACATCAACGAGCACAACAACTACACCTACAACCACAAGCACCACAACAACCACACCAACCACTACATCAACATCAACAAGCACCACAACTACACCAACTACTACAAGCACCACAACTACACCAACCACCACAAGCACCACAACAACACCGACCACTACATCCACATCTACAAGTACCACAACTACACCATCCACTACATCAACATCTACAAGCACCACAACTACACCATCCACTACATCAACATCAACAAGCACAACCACACCAACTACTACAAGCACCACAACACCAACCACTTCATCCACATCAACAAGCACAACTACTACACCGACTACCACTAGCACAACAACAACTACACCAACCACTACATCAACATCGACAAGCACAACAACTACACCAACAACAACAAGCACCACAAGCACTACAACAACACCAACCACTACCTCCACATCAACAAGCACAACAACTACACCAACAACAACAAGCACCACAAGCACTACAACAACACCAACCACTACCTCCACATCAACAAGCACAACAACACCAACAACCACAAGCACTACAACAACACCAACCACTACATCCACATCAACAAGCACAACAACACCAACAACCACAAGCACTACAACAACACCAACCACTACATCAACAACAACAACTACACCAACCACCACTACTACTACAACAACTACACCAACAACCACCACAACCACACCATGTAATATTTCCATTATAACCAATTTAGACTTGCATGATTATTGATTGCTGTGTGAGGCTAGAACCTCAAGCAGTATGTTTAATTCTTATGTATGATCCAAATTATATATCCAGTTCTCAGGAAACTTGTATTAATTGATTTGATAATTCATACCAGGATTATTTTAAATATTGTCTCCTCTAGGCATTTCCTTATGTTGTGTGCATCATCTTGTCATGATAGTTTTGATAGCTTTACAATTAATAATCAACCTAACTGGTTAAGTAAATAAGAGGAAAGCGGTGTTCCAGACAAGACATAATGAGCAATTGTGCATTGTAGATATTTTGATAAATGATTTCACATTATAAAATTTCAAGGAAGAATCAAATTCAGGGAAGCATACAGTACAGTGAACCACAGCAATACAAACAATTGCTTTACTAAAGGTTTAACAATAATTCACATCATAAAATAAGAGGAATTTAAGTCATCTGGTCTTCATTCATTCCAGTGTGCTTAAACTCTGTTGACTACACTGAAATTGCAAAAATTATTTTTACTCACTAATAAAGAAGCTCTGAATTTTAATGTCAGACCACACTAATGAAATACCACATGAAATAATCATACAGCAGTATAGCCTATCTACTCAAATACTATTTCCAAAATAATAATCCAAGTTCAGGTAGAAATCATTTCTTATGTGCCTTTATTAAGTAAGTTATTTTTAATTCCATCATCACAGACAAGTGTCCAAATGGAAAAAATATTGTATGGATCATGGACAGTGAGAAGTATGTGCCAACAAGCCACATCACTCTGGAGGATCCTTCTGGTGCTGATCACAGTCCTGAAGAAGCAAGGCCCAAGAATGATAAGATCAAATTCAATTTGGCCCCACCAAAGAAGGGAAAGAAGAACAAGATGAAGAACATACCAAAACCAGCAATTATAGTAGACATTGATGATGAAGGCCATTCACACAGTTATGCTGATGTTGCTGCTATCAAGGTATTCAGTGGGAATGTGAATGAAATCAATGTGTACAGGAAGGTTACTGATGACGCTGAATGGAAAATGGTCAAGGGAAGTCCATTCCCTGTAACAAAGGGTGAGAACTACATTCAGTTGAAGGTTGATGATGTTATACAGATGGGCATGATCAAGATTGAACCAAACAACAATGATGGAAATAGGCCAGAATTCTTCATCTATGATGCTGATATTGGAGTGTGCGGCTATGGCATTGGTAAGTCATATTTCCCAAGTAAAGAATACAATGTCATAATACCATGTACTGATTCCCTGAGCATAAGTTTGGTGAGAGTGTCATTATAATAAGTAAATCCTACTTCTTGTTACGTTCCATCACACATTATAACTTAAGTTCTTCATCTTGAAATTGAGTCAATTAAAAGTCATTATCACAAATATCATTAAATTAAAACTAAAATCTGTTTTCTTTCATCTTTCATTTCTTTCATATGCAAACAAGCTTTTCTCCTGATTCTAAATACTCTTATTAATTATCTGAAAGTGAAATATTGCACAACCTGAGTAATTGAAACAATGGTTTGCATATATGATAGTTAAGACGTATTCGCTAATGACTCACAACTTATGCTTTCTAGAAAGGTAGATCACAACATAATACAAAACTGATCATGAAAATGTTATTCTGTAATTCAAGTTTCAACAACTACAACAACTCCAACTACCACAACAAGCACATCTACAACTACAACAACACCAAGCACTACCTCCACATCAACAAGCACTACAACTACACCAAGCACCACAAGCACTACAACGCCAACCACTACATCCACATCAACAAGTACAACAACACCAACCACTACAAGCACAACCACTTCACCAACCTCTACATCCACATCAACCACTACACCAACTACTTCAACCTCTACAAGCACTACATCTACTACCTCCACATCAACAACCACAACAACACCAAGCACCACAACCACCACAACAACTACACCAAGCACCACTTCCACTTCTACAAGTACCACAACTACACCAAGCACCACAAGCACCACAACTACACCAAGCACTACATCCACATCCACGACATCACCATCCACTAGTTCTACATCAACAACTACACCAAGCACTACCTCCACATCAACAAGCACAACAACCCCAACCACAACAAGTACCACAACCACAACACCAAGCACAACAAGTACAACAACACCAACCACTACAAGCACAACCACAACACCAACCTCTACATCCACATCAACCACAACACCAAGCACTACTTCTACATCAACAACTACACCAAGCACTACCTCCACATCAACAAGCACAACAACCCCAACCACAACAAGTACCACAACCACAACACCAAGCACTACTTCCACATCAACAACTACAACAAGCACTACATCCACAACTACACCAAGCACTACATCCACATCAACAAGCACAACACCAACCAGTACAAGCACCACAACAACAACACCAACCACAACATCCACATCAACAAGCACAACTACACCAACCACCACAACTACAACACCAACCACAACATCCACATCAACCAGCACAACAACTACACCAACCACTACATCCACCACAACAACTACACCAACCACCACAACAACTACCCCAACCACAACATCCACATCAACAAGCACAACAACTACACCAACCACTACATCCACATCAACAAGCACAACAACTACACCAACCACCACAAGCACCACAACAACTACCCCAACCACAACATCCACATCAACAAGCACAACTACACCAACCACTACATCCACCACAAGCACCACCACAACACCAACCACCACAAGCACTACAACAACTACACCAACCACCACATCCACATCTACAAGCACAACAACTACACCAACCACCACAACAACTACCCCAACCACAACATCCACATCAACAAGCACAACAACTACACCAACCACTACATCCACATCAACAAGCACAACAACTACACCAACCACTACATCCACATCAACAAGCACAACAACTACACCAACCACCACAAGCACCACAACAACTACCCCAACCACAACATCCACATCAACAAGCACAACAACTACACCAACCACTACATCCACCACAACACCAACCACCACAAGCACTACAACAACTACACCAACCACCACATCCACATCAACAAGTACAACAACAACAACTACACCAACCACCACAAGTACCTCAACAACTACACCAACTACTACCTCCACATCTACAACTACAACAACTACACCAACAACTACCTCAACAACTACACCTACCACTACTTCCACTTCAACAACTACCTCAACAACTACACCAACCACTACCACCACAACACCAACCACAACAAGCACTACAACAACTACACCAACCACTACATCCACCACAACACCAACCACCACAAGTACTACAACAACTACACCAACCACCACATCGACATCAACAAGCACAACTACTACACCGACCACCACTAGCACCACAACAAGTACTCCAAGTACTACATCAACATCAACAACTACAACTACACCAACTACCACCAGCACCACAACAACTACACCAACCACTACATCCACATCAACAACAACAACTACACCAACCACCACTACTACAACAACTACTACACCAACAACAACCACAACAACACCATGTAATATTTGCATTCATACCCAATTTAGACTTGCATGGTTATTGATTGTTTTGTGAGGCTAGAAAGACATGTATTTCAAGCAGAATGTTTTTTTCATAATTCTAATGAATTTAGTATATGATCCAAATTATATATCGAGTTCTCAGAAAACATGTATTCATTCATTCAATATTTCACACCAAGAGTAAATTATATTTTCCATGTTCAAGTAGAAAGCGTTTCTTTTGTGCCTTTATTAATTATGATTAATTCAATTATCACAGACAAGTGTCCAAATGGAAAAAATATTGTATGGATTATGGACAGTGAGAAGTATGTGCCAACAAGCCACATCACTCTGGAGGATCCTTCTGGTGCTGATCACAGTCCTGAGGAAGCAAGGCCCAACAATCCCAAGATTAAGTTCAATTTGGCACCACCAAAGAAGGGAAAGAAGAACAAGATGAAGAACATACCCAAGCCAGCAATTATAGTGGACATTGATGATGTAGGCCAATCACACAGCTATGCCGAGGTCACTGCTATCAAGGTGTTCAGTGAGAATGTGAATGAAATCAATGTGTACAAGAAGGTAACTGATGATAGTGAATGGAAACGGGTCAAGGGAAGTCCATTCCCTGTGACCAAGGGAGAGAACTACATTCAGTTGAAGGCTGATAAGGTTATTCAAATGGGTATGATCAAGATTGAACCCAACAACAATGATGGAGACAGTCCAGAGTACTTCATCTATGATGCCGATATTGGAGTGTGTGGATATGGAATAGGTAAGTAAAACAATTTAAAATCAAATGTAAGTAAATGTTGTAAACTGTGAGCTATAGACCTATCATTCATACTGCAAATTCCACAATTTGGTTATCATTTGATCATATTTTGCTTATTGAATGGAACAAAATGATTGGAGGCATTTTTTAATAGTTTCATCATGTTGACAGCTCGATATATACAACAGAAATACTTCTTATTTACATAGTTGATCCTAAGAATCTATGCATGGAGGTAATAAACACTGGATTTTAGGGCCTTAAAATACCCAAGGTAGGCACAATAGATTGCTGGAAAGAAAAAAATTTACTCAAACATAGTTTAAACTTATTTTACCATTAAGCATTGACCCTAGCTACTCAACCAGTTTTTCCGGTTTAATGTGGATCTTTTGTATAGAGTCTTTGGTATAGAGTATATAATATATGGAATATAAAAGCCTGGCCTGAAAAAAATGTAAGAACTAGGGATGAACACTGTATGAGCAATTCTCCCAATGGGGCGTCATTTGGTTTTCCACCCTAGGGTGTCTACAACTTGTATTTAGGATGATTGCACATAATAAACGCCATTTTATTTGAATTTCTTGGCAAAAAAAATAATGTGGGATCCCGGCTTTCAAAGTTTTTATGCCGAAAGCTTTGCCGATATTGTCATAAAAGGGCTTTTTCAGGCTAGAAAGTAGGTGATCATTATGGAATTTGAATATGATACATGTAGAAAATATATTAGTTCTGCTAGAAAAATTGGTTTCTACACATGAACACATGTTTGTTATTATGAATAAACACAATATTTATGTAATCACTAATTTAGACTGATCGAGGCATGGAAAATATTGTTTTGGAATATGTGTATTGCCATCATGACATATATATTGACTTCAAAACAATGAAATACCCCAAGAGTAACTATTGATATCAAACTCCATTTAGTTTGTTGTGTGGGGAAGATGTATATGAAGGTATATTAGGATAAAAACAAAAGTTATTAGCCCACAACATCCCTGAAACCTTATATAACCTCACATAAAATTCCTTGAATTGGTATGGGAATATTTCATGTCCTGTTACAACATATGATATATCTCAATATTAAATGATTAAATGATTAAATGATTTTATGAACATTTTCATGTAATTTCGACCTTCCTAATATTTGTTTATGCCTGCTTGAAAATACTGATGTCAAATTGAGGAGAGCTTGTATAGTAATGTTGCCATTATGCCATAGCACCACCAATATGCCATAATTGTTACAAATAAAGAGACCCTCCTATTCAGACAGTGATATTCTTTTACAAAACCAAATCAAACTTGTCATTTGAACCAGGCCCTCTTTTGCCAGCCAGCATACATTCTCTATGTCTGACTTTTCATTTAATTTTGCTACCTGAATTAGTGGGTAATTTACCGCATTCTTACACTAAATATTTGATTACTTGGGTTTAATAAGGCCGAAATACGGCAATATAATAGAGAAAATATAGGTATTTGAAATATAGGTATAAGAATCAGGATATTTGCCCCAGCCTTCCCAAACTTCACCTGCAGTATGCTGATAGTCCCTGCTATATAAAACCTAAGATTGTAGAGATTCAACAAATTTGATTTTTTCTAAAGAAATGGCCTCCTGAAATCAAATGCTGCCTATTTGGGAGATTTACTCATATACTAATTTTGTTAATTCTACATGGACTTCAAATATTAAGAATATATTCATCATTAACCTTACTAATTTCATCTATATTAGGTGCAATATGTCTCTCTATAAACAAAAAAGTTAAAAGGAATTTAAGAAAATTAGGATTCTTCAGCCCTGGATGGTCAAATGATGAGCATTTGGTGAAATCACTAATATTTAGAGATAACCATATCTCCCTTTTTTGCTTCCATTTGCCTAGTTGAGCAGAAATTGAGTAGGATTGTCATCTTTTGCAGTGTCTACAACAACTACAACTACAACACCAACCACCACAAGCACAACTTCAACAACACCAACTACAAGCACTACATCTACAACAAGCACAACAACTACACCAACTACAACGTCCACATCAACAAGCACAACTACACCAACCACCACAACAAGCACCACAACAACACCAACCACTACATCCACATCGACAACTACACCAACCACTACATCCACATCAACAAGCACAACAACTACACCAACTACCACAAGCACCACAACAACACCAACCACCACTAGCACCACAACAACACCAACCACTACATCCACATCAACAAGTACAACTACTACACCAACCACCACAACTATAACAACACCCACCACTACATCCACATCAACAAGCACAACAACTACACCAACTACCACAAGCACCACAACAACACCAACCACAACTAGCACCACAACAACACCAACCACTACATCCACATCAACAAGTACAACCACACCAACCACCTCTTCCACATCAACAAGCACAACAACAACACCAACAACTACTTCAACATCAACCAGCACAACTACCCCAACCACAACAAGCACCACACCAACCACAACAAGCACCACAACCACACCAACAACAACTACTTCTACCAGCACAACAACTACACCAACCACAACAAGTACCACATCAACTACACCAACTACAAGCTCTACATCTACGACCAGCACAACAACCACACCAACAACCACTTCAACATCAACAAGTACAACAACTACCCCAACCACAACAAGTACCACATCAACTACACCAACCACCACTTCTACATCAACTACTACAACTACAACAACTCCAACCACAACAACCACAACACCAACTACAACTACACGTATATATATATTTTTGTTTCAGGCTAGGGTTTTTGTGTACATAATATCAGATTTTTTTCAATTTGATCTTGCATAAGTACATACATGTGTTTTTCCTTTTCTCCTCTATGACCTCATATCTCTTGGAATTTCAGCTTGCCAATCTCTATGGGCCTTCAAGCACCATGGTATACTATTTGCTGAAGATATTAGAATTCTTGGACAAGCTAAGAACAAAAATAATCCTAAAACGGCAGTGATGTATGGCAATAAGGGAGTAATCTTGCCCAAGTCTAGTGCAGAGAATGAAATATACCCTCGAGTTGAAATTGATGTACATGGCACTGATGGAAGTGAATTGGCTGAGGTATGGTTTGAGTTTTAATAATTTAAAAACAAAAAAATCTGAATCATTTGAATAACATTAATACAATACAATAAATACATATTCAATAATATCTTTGGACAATTGGAATAGCAGTAGTAATGTCTTGATGTTTACATTGTCTTTCTCGGTAGATTCATGCCTTTAGAGTGGATGGAAATGTTGAAACCATTGATTTCATGGTTAAATTCAATACTGATGATGACAAGTACACACTTCTGTATGAAGACATGGACGTTTCTGAAGGCATTGTTAAGTATGTATCTTGAAATTGACCTTTACTGTTTTCTGGATGCCATTTAGCCATAGCACATGAATTGGGAAAACTGTCCAAACCTAATTTTGCATGAGTCTATTGGCCTTTGTGCCAATTCTGAATGGAGATCTAAATAAAATGGCCGATGCATTTGTCAGAATCTATTTATGATTTTACTTCTTAACTTTCTAGGTTTGAGGAAGGTAGGGTGGTGCACAGTATCGCCATTGTTCCAAAGGAGACAACAGATAACAGCAATGATTTCCGTTTCACTGTTGACTTACTGGGATGCTTCCAAGTGTTCTCTAGTGAGTACTACACTCCATTTCCAACAAAACCAAGTTCCTAAATAAACATACAGTTGTTTTTATGACATGCATTTTTTATCATGAATTGTAAAGATTTACAATGCTTTGACATTTACAATTGACTCATTGCCAATATTACTCCTCCTCAGCCGTTATTCCAACTAGTACGACAACCACAAGCACAACAACAACAACAACACCCACCACAACAAGTAAGAAATCTAACTAACATGACTGACCTATATATTATGCCCTTTTTCCTAAAATAAGATAAATATCTACTCAATTTAGTATCAAAAAAAGAGAACCTTTATTATTCTCTTTTATACATTGAATCATAACCCACTCTATGTAAGAAAAAACCTCTACACCAAAAATGTAAACTAATAGATAAATGACAAAGAATATATTTGGATTTCATAACAAGTTAACTGATAACTGAAGCAAATGAACTGATTCCACTTTAAATGTTAAGATAATGGTGTAAAAACTATGCTGTTCATAGAACATTTATTCCTTTGAAAACAAACAGGTATCTGCAAACTGGTGGATGGATTGTCTGATGAGAAATACATTCCTGACAACGCAATCACATATGGCCCATTAGATGTTACCTCATTGAATGAAGTTAAACATGTCAGAAAAGCCACGCAGTACCAAAATGGTTGGAGTGTCAAGGGTACCCAGCCATTTGTTGAGATAAATCTTCTTCCTATGAGTGATGTACGTTTTGACAATGTAAACCTGAGGTTTTTTTCATGTTGAATAATCAGAGAAAAATTCATTACATATAATCAAACAAGTCTAAAAAGCCCAATTTAAATTTCCATGTAACATTTCAATTACAATTTCAGTCTGAACCAGTTTTGGTGAAATACGTTGAAGTTGAGGGACAAGCATCTTCCTACTCAGTTGGTATTAAACATAAGCCCGATGAGGAATCCTTTACTTTCGATAGTGAATATGAAGGAATTGCTGTGGATGAGGCCCTAGAATTTGATGATTTGAAATACATCTCTGCTATTCGTATTCGCATTGACAAGCCTATGTCCAATGCAAATATTAAGATCAGGATCATGGGATGCTTCACCGCTGGTAAGTAGCAGAACCAATGAAGGGCACTTGTAAACTTCCGTTTTATATAGAAAGTTGAGTCATATTGATCTGATGTGTAATAATTTAAGTTTCGTTGTCAATTTCCAACTCTTCCAACTCTTCCTCTTCCAGGTGGCAAACACTATGATTGCAATTGGTTGGAACTGTGTTATCACCCTAAGTTTTGCTATATCAAATTGTCCCAACTCATAGGATGATAAGAATCACATGAGGACATGCTGGGCTTGGAACAGATATCTAAGGACTTGCTGTAAAAAATTAAATATATAAGTGAAAAATGAATCTAAAAATAGTTCAGTGAAAATAATCTTTTATTAATTCAGTGATGACAACCACCACAAGTACAACCACCACAACAACACCAACAACAACAAGCACAACAACTACACCAACTACCACAAGCACCACAACAACACCAATGACTACATCCACATCAACAAGCACAACAACACCAACAACCACAAGCACCACAACTACACCAACCACTACATCCACATCTACAAGCACCACGACTACACCAACCACTACATCAACATCAACAAGCACAACAACTACACCTACAACCACAAGCACCACAACAACTACACCAACCACTACATCCACATCAACCAGCACAACAACTACACCTACAACCACAAGCACCACAACAACTACACCAACCACTACATCCACATCAACAAGCACAACAACTACACCAACTACCACAAGCACCACAACAACACCAACCACCACAAGCACCACAACTACACCAACCACTACTTCCACATCAACAAGTACCACAACTACACCAACCACAACAAGCACAACAACTACAACACCAACCACCACATCAACATCAACAAGCACAACAACTACACCAACCACCACAAGCACCACAACGACGACACCAACCACTACATCCACATCAACAAGCACAACAACAACCCCAACTACTACAAGCACTACAACAACAACACCAACCACTAGTTCCACATCAACAAGCACAACAACCACACCAACCACTACCTCAACATCCACAAGTACCACAACCACACCAACAACTACCTCCACAAGCACCACAACTACGCCAACCACCACAAGCACCACAACAACACCAACTACTACATCCACATCTACAAGTACCACAACTACACCATCCACTACATCAACATCGACAAGCACAACCACACCAACAACAAGCAGCACTACACCAACCACTACATCCACATCAACAAGCACAACAACCACACCAACTACTACAAGCACCACAACAACACCAACTACTACAAGCACAACAACAACTACACCAACCACTACCTCCACATCAACAAGCACAACAAGCACACCAACCACTACCTCCACATCAACAAGCACAACAACAACCCCAACTACTACAAGCACCACAACAACTACACCAACCACTACATCCACATCAACAAGCACAACTACACCAACTACTACAAGCACCACAACAACACCAACCACAACATCCACATCAACAAGCACAAGCACTACACCAACGACCTCAAGCACCAGAACATCTACACCATCCACAACATCCACATCAACAAGCACAAGCACTACACCAACGACCACAAGCACCACAACAACACCAACCACAACATCAACATCAACAAGCACAAGCACTACACCAACGACCTCAAGCACCACAACATCTACACCATCCACAACATCAACATCAACAAGCACAACAACCCCAACTTCTACAAGCACCACAACAACTACACCAACCAGTACATCAACATCAACAAGCACAAGCACTACACCAACCACCTCAAGTACCTCAACTACACCAACAACTACTTCAACATCCACCAGCACAACAACTACACCAACTACCACAAGTACATCAACTACACCAACTACCAGCTCTACATCTACAACTAGCACAACAACTACACCAACAACTACCTCCACATCAACAAGCACAACAACACCAACCACTACTTCAACCACCACCACTACGACAACAACTACACCAACAACGACTACAACCACCCCATGTAATATTTGCATATATATATACTCAATTTGATCGGGCAAGGTTATTGATTACAAGGTTGGAGGACAGAAATGTTTCAATCAGACATATTTCAATCAGGATGTTTTACTCTAATGTATGGTCTAAATGATTTGTCCAGTTGTCAGGAAAACGGTGTAATTTGATTCAATATTTTATACCAGGATTAATTGTTTTCTTGCCTTGTATTCAGACTCTTACCACAATAGTTTTGATTCTTTACAGGTGATAATTAACCTAAAGGATTAAGAGAAGCAGGTTAAAAGGGTACCCCAGAGAGAATATACTGACATTAAGAAATATTAGGACATCATTTTTATTATGAAGTTTACACTGTTTTGTCAACAAATCAAATTGACTAAAGCATATCTGACCCACTCTGCAAAACCAGGTGTAGAGGAGAGATAAGACCCAATTTCGCAGAGCAGGTCTTAATTATAGCACAGGGGACCAGACTAAATGAAAGAAATTGCATTACTAAATGTTTAGAAAAACATATCATAAAACAATAGGAATTAAAGTCATCTAGTCTTCATTCATTCCTGTCTCCCTAACCTATGCTTAATACAATAAAGGTGCCACTGGTTATTTTCATCCACTAAGAAACAAGCTCTAAATTTGAACCTTGGGCCTGACTAATGAGTATAGCCATATAGCTTTAGACTCTGATAATATGTTGAAAATAGATATTTGTATTTAATTATAAATTGTTTGTTTTGTGTCCTTATTAAGTAAAATATTTTGTAATTTCAACATAACAGACAAGTGTCCAAATGGAAAAAATATTGTATGGATCATGGACAGTGAGAAGTATGTGCCAACAAGCCACATCACTCTGGAGGATCCTTCTGGTGCTGATCACAGTCCTGAGGAAGCAAGGCCCAAGAATCCCAAGATTAAGTTCAATTTGGCACCACCAAAGAAGGGAAAGAAGAACAAGATGAAGAACATACCCAAACCAGCAATTATAGTAGACATTGATGATGAAGGCCATTCACACAGCTATGCCGAGGTTACTGCTATCAAGGTGTTCAGTGAGAATGTGAATGAAATCAATGTGTACAGGAAGGTAACAGATGATGGTGAATGGAAACGGGTCAAGGGAAGTCCATTCCCTGTGACCAAGGGAGAGAACTACATTCAGTTGAAGGCTGATAAGGTTATACAAATGGGTATGATCAAGATTGAACCCAACAACAATGATGGAGACAGTCCAGAGTACTTCATCTATGATGCTGATATTGGAGTGTGTGGATATGGAATAGGTAAGCAAAACAATTCAAGATGAAATGTAAGTAAATGTTGGAAAAGAAAATGTAAGGTGTTGACTATCAATGCTCCGAGAAACTCATGTGGATTTCTGTATCATGTAATACATTTGTAATAAAAGTATCCGCTTCAACTGTTGTAGGGTGATCAGGGTAATCTAATCTATAAACATATCAAGATATCCATATCACCCTTTGTGCTTGCATTTGCCTAGTTAAACAGAAATTGAGTAGGATGTTAACATTTTGCAGTGTCAACAACAACTACTACTACAACACCAACCACAACAAGCACAACATCAACAACACCAACTACAAGCTCTACATCAACAACAACTACACCAACAACTACATCAACAAGCACAACTACCTCACCAACAACCTCTACATCAACAAGCACTACCACAACAACTACCCCAACTACAACAAGCACCACAACAACACCAACCACTACCTCCACATCAACAAGTACAACAACTACACCAACCACGTCAACCACCACAACAACAACACCAACCACTTCATCCACATCAACAAGCACAACAACAACTCCAACTACTACAAGCACCACAACAACACCAACCACTACATCCACATCTACAAGCACCACAACAACACCAACGACCACAAGCACCACAACAACACCCACCACTACATCCACATCTACAAGCACCACAACTACACCAATGACCACAAGCACCACAACGACGACACCAATCACTACATCCTCATCAACAAGCACAACAACAACCCCAACTACTACAAGCACCTCAACAACAACACCAACCACTACATCCACATCAACAAGCACCACAACGACACCAACCACTACCTCCACATCAACAAGCACAACAAACACACCAACCACTACCTCCACATCCACAAGTACCACAACCACACCAACAACTACTTCCACATCAACAAGCACAACAACAACCCCAACTACTACAAGCACCTCAACAACAACACCAACCACTACATCCACATCAACAAGTACAACAACTACACCAACCACAACAAGCACCACAACGACGACACCAACCACTACATCCACATCAACAAGCACAACAACAACCCCAACTACTACAAGCACCTCAACAACACCAACCACTACATCCACATCAACAAGCACAAGCACTACACCAACCACTACCTCCACATCAACAAGCACAACAAGCACACCAACCACTACCTCCACATCCACAAGTACCACAACCACACCAACAACTTCCTCCACATCAACAAGTACCACAACAAACCCAACTACTACAAGCACCACAACAACTACACCAACCACTACATCCACATCAACAAGCACAACTACACCAACCACCACTAGCACCACAACAACACCAACCACAACATCCACGTCAACAAGCACAAGCACAACACCAACGACCTCAAGCACCACAACTACACCAACAACTACACCAACAACTACACCAACCAGTACATCCACATCAACAAGCACAAGCACTACCCCAACCACATCAAGTACCACAACTACACCAACAACAACTTCAACATCCACCAGCACAACAACTACACCAACTACAACAAGTACATCAACTACACCAACTACCAGCTCTACATCTACAACCAGCACAACAACTACACCAACAACTACATCCACATCAACAAGTACAACCACACCTACCACTTCTTCCACATCCACTAGCACAACAACCACACCAACCACCACAAGCACAACAACCACACCAACCACCACTTCCACATCAACAAGCACAACGACCTCACCAACGACCTCAACATCAACTAGTTCAACTACCAGTCCAACCACCACTAGCACCACAACAACACCAACAACTTCATCCACTAGCACAACAAGTACACCAACCACTACATCCACATCAACAACACCAACCACTACAAGCACCACAACAACTACACCATCCACTACATCCACACCAAGCACCACAACTACACCAACCACCACAACCACCACAACAACAACACCAACCACTACATCCACATCTACAAGCACAACAACTACACCAACCACCACTAGCACCACTACAACTACACCAACCACTACTTCCACATCAACCAGCACCACTACACCAACCACTACTAGCACTACAACAACCACCCCATCAACTACCTCCAAATCAACAAGCACAACAACACCAACAACCACAAGCACCACAACAACTACACCAACCACAACATCTACAACCACACCAACAACCACTAGCACTAGTAAGCTTGTACTTTTATTCGAATAAATCATCTCAAATAATATCTTTTTGAATCGGAATAAAATGACACCTTATTTGTCATGAACATAGCTTTGACCTTCTTCATTTTCTTTTAGCATCAACAACATCACCAACCACTTCTTGTGAGTATTTACAAAGGGGCAATTAAAACATTTGAACAACATGGTTTTCAGACAGGAATATGTTAGTATTTTTTTAATTTATCAATTCTCAATTTTTTTAATTGTTTTTTAAATTTTCTTATTTAATCGCTGAACATTTTTCTCCAGCATATTGTGAGACTTCATGGATATTGGCCAGTGCTGAACACACAAAAATCTCTGTGCATCAGTTCTATCCAGTAAAACCACAGAAGAAAAACCTCAACAGAGATGAAGACAGGAAGCAAGAATTATTTAATAATCTCCTTGATGACGCTCCTGGAATAGATATGAAGGAGGGTGGAGAAATTGGATTCTTTAACCTCTGGGAGGATGAAGCTGGAACAAAGGCTGTTAGTGCTATGCCATCCCTATTATCATGAATATCATTATATTGTCTGTTATTTCTTTTAATATGTTGTAATAAGATATAATCTCAACTAAATATGAACGATCTGAGACTGAGAAATATAAAAAAAACTCTTGCACATATTGTAACAATATTATCTTTTTCAGGCAAAGATCTACGGAATCAAGATTGTTGGGTCAGGTATTGAGAATATAATGGTCAAGTCTGGACTTGATGGACCAAATAATGACTTGCGTATCACAACCCTATTGGATGGACCTTTGCCAAAGGATGGACTCCTCACATATGACCCACCTGTTGAAATGACCCGGGTTATTCTTAAACTGAAGAAGACTTTGGGGAAAATGGCGACTGGAGTGAAAATTAATGTTCTTACTTGCATGATGCACAAGACAAGTCAGACTCCATACGAACACAATGTTACAACTACTGTGGTAACATACACTACTCCAACCACAACAAGCACAACAACTACACCAACAACCACCTCAACATCCACAAGCACAACAACACCAACAACTACGTCAACATCCACTAGCACAACAACAACAACTACACCTACAAGCACCACAACATATACAACACCTCCTGTAACAGGCACCCCAACATACACTACTCCAACTACAACAAGCACCACAACATCTACACCAACTACTACCTCAACATCAACCAGCACAAGTACCACAACAACTACACCAACCACTACATCCACATCAACCAGCACAACAACTACACCAACCACTACATCCACATCAACCAGCACAACAACTACACCAACCACTACATCCACATCAACCAGCACAACAACTACACCAACCACTACATCCACCTCAACAAGCACATCAACTACACCAACCACTACATCCACATCAACCAGCACAACAACTACACCAACCACTACATCCACATCAACAAGCACAACAACTACACCAACCACTACATCCACATCAACCAGCACAACAACTACACCAACAACAACCACAACAACTACACCTACAAGCACCACAACATCTACAACAACACCTCCTGTAACAGGCACCCCAACACCCACACCACCACCATCAACAACGTCTACATCAACCACCACAACTACTCCAACATCAACCACCACCACCACACCAACTACAACCTCTACTACAACTACAACCACTCCAACAACCACAACCACAACCACTACACCAACTACAACTACTTCACCAACTACAACCACAACCACTACACCAACTACAACCACAACTACTACAACTCCAACAACCACATCCACTACTACTACTACCACTACCACCCCAACAACAACTACTACCACTACCACCCCAACAACAACTACTACTGTTCCAACAACAACATATCAACGTATGTTGCTGATTCTTCATTCTATGCCATATTTGTTAAAGGTTCCTGTGAATTAGTCAAACTACCATTCACAGCCATTTTCAAACTACACAGTTCACAGCCATTTTCATGAATTTGATGCCTCTCTCTCTCTTGTTTAGCTTCATGGAGATTGTTGATTGACCTCAATACCTCTATCTTTCTTCTAACGGAAAACTGCATTACATGAAATCCCATAGATACTGGTCATTTCCAAGTTTATAAATGACATGTTTCTCTTTCAGCACCTTGTGAAACGCCAATTTGGGGTATGAGACACACAGTTCTTATTCCTGATGATCACATCATTATTGAAGATAGTACAAGGACTAACCAACCAAGCGATCTGAGACCTGGACGTCCAGGTGTGATTCTTCAACTTCCAGAAATGGGCAAGACTCCTGTAAGTAATACAGGAATATTTCCTCATTATTTAAGAGTCTTTGAGTGAGTGTTGAGTGGGAATGATTAAATACCTTTCTGATAAATGATGTCATAATTATATTTATTACAGAATTTTTTCTTTTAGGCATCTGTGACCATTGATTTGGATCCATACAATGATCAAAATGGATATGTGGCTGCTATTAGCATCAGAATCAAGGGAAATGTTGCTAGAGTTGATATGTCATTTAAACTAAATTCTGATGCTGGGAACTGGATCAACATGTTTAATATTGATGCCCTAAACATTATTGACATTCCACATACAGACAGGTAAAATTTCATCATTGTATACATTTTTTCATGAGTTGTATGTGGACAGAAAAGTCGGCTTTCAATTTCCTGATGATTAATCTGATGGTTACATGTCTATCCAAAGTCTCTAGTACATGGAACAGATCCATGAATTATCCTATCATCACTCTATATATTGCACTCTCATTGCTATATTTATACTACTATTGTGTAAGTTTCTGCCTTTTTAAAGTTTGATAAACTTTTGCTATAACATCTATTGTATTGACAACCCAGAAATATGATAGAAGTGCATTACAGTTGTTTTCAATGCCACATGAGATCAATAGTCTATAGATATACAAGCACCTTGTGGCAACTTAATGATAGTAAAATATGTTGGGTAATACTTTTTCCCAAGAAATGTTTGGGATATTCCTTAAGCAGTTATAGAAAGGTAAGATCCTTATGAAACCATGCAATGACATAACATCAAAGAAATAAATATTTAAGGCAGTGGTTTTACTTGTAGCAAACTGGCTAAGGTGAAGATCACCCCAGTGTCTGTTAACCAGGCAGAAGCTGACTACTTCGATTTTAATGTGGATATCTATGGATGTTTCATATTCCCTCCAACAACAATACCTCCAACGACTACCACTACCACAACACCAGCACCAACAACCTCAGGTTAGCTATTTGCACTGAAAGTAAGGTCAATTTGGTAAAGATGTTTACAACGGATGGTTGGTGTTACAGTTCTCTGTTGATAAAACTGCACATTGTCTTGATATATTTATAATTACCTATTTCAGTTTGCATACCTCCACTTCTACAGTCATTCTGCATATGCAATAGATCATGTGACAATGTGGATAAGATTGTTTGTCCTAAGCCTGGAGATTTTGAATGTGTCATGGGCTGTGAATGCCCTGTTGGAATGATACTTCATGAGGGTAACTGTATCCGAGAACAAGAGTGCCCATGCAACTACCAAGGCAAAACATATGCTGTGAGTAGTAAATTTAATATAACAAATCATATTTCCGTATTTAAATAGTATTATAGTGATGTCAAATTTTAAGTATGTTAATTATCACAGTAAATAAAAAAAGAATTAAAAATTGTAACCAATGATCAATTATAAATTTGCCACCTGCTTGATATAAGAGGGGCAAAAGTGATGAACAAAGTGAGGCCAATTACAACAAATGTAAGTGATAATATTGGCACTACTCATTCATTTATAGTTTGGAGAAAAGATTTGGGAGAACAAATGTGAACATGCTGTCTGCAGCAAGAATGGTATCAAACAACTTGACAACATCAACAGTACGTAATATTAAAGTTCAGTGCATAAGACTATAGAACAAAAACCTGGTGGTGGTAGGACTGGTTTATGGGCTGGCAGTTGGTCTCTTCCCCCAATGGACTAGCATTGAATTGAACCATCCTCATATATTAGTCTATCCACCAAACCTTTGTCATATGACTTTTGTCCCATAGTGATATTATTGTAGTGTATTCAAATGCAATATGAGCATATATGTATTCCCCTTATTAAGAGCTGTCGATGGTATACCACATTTATATGTATAAGTCCAAAAATAGTTCTTTTAGGGTGATTAATGTGTGTTTTATTTGCATAAATTGCTTTAAAATTCTGACTTAAATTCTGACTTACTCATTTTCGAATGCATATAGAATATAGAATATGGCTGCATATTATTAACTTTGTACATTAAAACATGTGAAAATACATCAATAATAATTTCATAAAAATAAATTGTGATAAGAAAACCCTTTATAGTGGTAGATTCAGAATTTGTTGTGGGGTAGAAAGATGTAAGCGACCGTGCTACAACTGTTTATAACGATTGTAGAAAATAATATAACATGAATTTGGCCTTTTCCCCTATGTTAAATAGACGAATTTTATATCATCTTAACATATCATAAACATTCTTTTGATATTCATTGAATATCTTTGATATAGCATCATGTTTAGTGTCTAAAAAATGAGCATGGGCACACTTTAGTGTAAGCGACCGTGTCACATGTGAATGATCCTATTTTTTTCCCATTTATTTCTTTAAAGACAATTTTTAGTGAAAATATGTGCCCCATTATAAGGAGTCTATGCAACTCATTTATATTTCTAAAAGAGCCCAACTTTTCCTGATATTCAATATTGATATGTGTGTGTAAGCGACCGTGTGCTGTAAGCGACCGTGGGGGGGAAATTCAATTGGATTTATTTTTATAAAATTTAGCCAGAGGTAAAATCGAATATCCATGTTTTAATTTTCGAATCATAAAATGTTGATTTTGGGCATTCAGGAAATGTTTATTCCAAGAGAATCGGACCAGTGGTTCTCATTGCTTGGTTGATTCGAATAGCTCCCTTTTATTCTTTATTTCTTAGTCCGTTTTGTGATATGATTCTTTTGAGAAATTCTTCAGTTGAGGCTCACTGTGTTTAGATTTAAAATTTAGATTTAAATCTAGATAATTTAGATATACTGCACGATCAGCCTGCAGTTCAGCATTGTTTCATGCAGTAGGAAACGAAAATATGAACAAACTGTATTGTACCATAATCCTTTGATTGACATGTATGTATTCATGTATACACATGTACATGCATTATACATATGTATAGCCATGTATAGTAATTGAGTAGGAATTCATGTATACATGTATGCATGTTCATACATTTATGTACAAGGTGTGTGCATACATGTATGTAGAGCGTATCTACACACATGTACATACATACATACACATACATGTATACATACACATATGTGCAAGTACATGCACGTATATAAACAATACATACATATATATGTATGTATGCATGTAACACAACATTGTATGCATAGTTGTATGCATTATGGATACAAGAATAATAATTTAGTATATGCATGGTCATATACATGTACTTACACATACACATGTATTATATGTATTATATTATATATAAGGAATTAATAATGTATGCACACGTTCGCTTACATAGTTACTGAACTACCCAGGGTCAAAATGTCATAGGGTTAATGATTTTCAAGATTATTTTCCCAAATTTCGTATTAATGTCGCCCAAGACGTTGGTGATATTGCATGAAAAATTCAAGATGAAATAACATTTCTAAATTTAGCTTGTTTTGAAGTCATATGATGAAGGATTGGTGGATAGACTCATATATCTGCTGATCTGTACAAACAGACTTTCGAATTAATTGATTTTATATCAAGTGCTGTGTGTGGACAGGGAACACATGAATGTGGAACTACAAGAGAGAACATTGCTGAAATCAGTGATCTGTTGCCGATTATCACCTGTAATGACAATAAAAATATATATTACTCATTGATACCTGTTGTATTGTCCACAGAGTGTTCTGCAGGTGATAAACTTCCTTTCAGTTCAATGGTGCTGCATGTCAAATATTCACATAATTAATCATACAATTTCAGGGCCAGATTCATGTGACTGTACTGAGACCAACTGCACAGAATGCTACAGGACTGCCTCAGGAGAATGGCAGAAGAGGCACAAGAATGAGCGCTGTCCTCTCACTGCTGATTATTGTTTGGAACAAGGAAAGATTATCAGCTATAATCTACAGGAAGATGGCTCTTGTTGCAGCTGTACAGACACTGGCTGCAAGGATGAGAATGAAAAGACAAGAACGGTCAGTATTTTACTATTATAGAGGACTTGCATGATAGACTGCACATGACTACCTTGGTTTTACTCACATGTGAACAATATGGTAGACAGCAGAATCTGGGGGAAAGCAATTAGAAAAATGAAGGAAAAACTGATGTGAAGGTTTTAAGATCTTCTAATAATGTAGCATGAGCTCGAGGGATAGTTGTGTGAAGGTTGGTTGTGTGGTATTATTGGCCTGGGAGAAAGTCAAAGGCCAGTAATACCACACAACCAACTTTCACACAACTATTCCGAATGTTCTAATGCTTTTAGGGCATGTTTGCAATGATACCACATGAATATCTCATGAATATCGACAGTTACTTTGGAACATTCTTGTCAAGTCAATGTAGAGATATTGACCTAGTATTGTGTGCACTTTAGCTCACTTTCCCAATGAAATCATGCATGCTGTCATTCTCAATTAATCAACAGACGTTACCGAAGTTTAATGATTAACTTCATTCAGAATATATTAGAGGCTCCATAACTCCCAATATGGCAAGAGATCTCCCTTTTGGGGCTTATAGCTAATTCTCCCAATGTCCTAATATGGGAGGGAAATATTCCAATACATATGATAGCAAATTTAAATCTTTATGTCCTCTAGTTAAAATTTATGTGTAGCCTATACAGGGCTCCCAAGTTTCACGCATTCTGTGTGAGGCACACATATTTAGTCAATATCTCCAGGGAGGTATATACAAGGGAGTAGCAATGACTCATTGACTGTACTAAAATATCCACAACTGGGACTTAATTTAGCCACTGCATGCCAGGTGACAGTGCAGTACTGTTATTGGCAATAGTACCACTTATAGCCCAGGTAGTTTGATTGCCCTTTACCAGGGAAGAGCATACTAGTGATGCACTTATACAATTGCTGCACCTAATAGGTGTTGTGATTCTTAGGATCTCAAAAACCTGTATCTCAGGTCTAGAAAGTGTTTCAATTTTATCAGGACAGACTACAATCATTTACATTTATACTACTACTGTAGATAAAAAGTATTATTTGATACAATCCACTTGCTGTTGGTAAAAAAATGATAAAGAAGCTTGATTAGTTGTCATTTCATGGTATTTAGGATAATCAGCAATTATTGTGAGATGGAAGTCTTTTAAATTATAATACAATGATTAGCCTACCTACATGAATATACTGAAATGTGCTGGGAAAATCACTTAGAACGTCCTGGAAAGGCCTGGAATTTTAGTTATCCAGTTTAGTTCTTGCACGTTCCACCAGAAGGTGTGTCAGTTGATCATTGCAAGGCTAGCCAAGGCTCATAAAGTGTTATTCTGAATTGATGGATTCTTATTTCTCACAATTCTGGAATTATGTTGGTATGATGTACAGGCTGTATGAGACATGTTATGACTGAAGTAGGTGACCTATTTAATGCAGTTCCACAGTTACATGCAGTTCCACAAATTTTGGTCTTCACCAATTCTCTCACAACATCCAATTCCATATTCCATCATATTAAACCATAACATCAAAGAAAAATCAATGAGTATGCTGCATTAATCTACCCCCTAGAATCATTGCAAAGTGTTCTATGAGTTAATAGCGCATATCAAATAATTCAATGCTATGTCTATTGCAGTGTGGTGAAATCTGGAGCAATGGACCATGCGTCACACATGAATGCAAATGTGAAACCGTTGATGGTATACTCAAAACAAGCATTGATCATGAGCGCACCAAATGTTCTTACACCAAATGTCCACCGGGTTACATCAGAGTTGAAGAGTCCAAGGAGTTAGTCCATTGTTTATCTATGAAATTTGTGCTCATAAAATTGTGAATTTGCTGTTGACTATTTCCATTAACTTAGATTAAACACGTTAAATTGTAGCTTCAATAAAAAATTCTTCTTCCCCCCCCATGAACAGATGTTGCAGCACATGCGAACCAGAACGTACGACTACCACAACAAGTACAACGACCACCACCACACCTACAACTACTACTAGCACAACTACACCATCAACCACTTCTACTTCTACTTCTACTACTACAACTCCAACAACAACTACAACAACCACAACACCAACTTCCACATCTACAACAACTACACCAACCACCACAAGCACCTCTACAACTACGCCAACTACTACCTCAACATCTACAACCACACCAACCACTACTTCCACATCAACAACTACACCAAGCACTACCTCAACATCAACAACTACACCAAGTACCACAAGCACCTCTACAACTACGCCAACTAATACCTCAACATCTACAACCACAACAACCACACCAACCACTACTTCCACATCAACAACTACACCAAGCACTACCTCAACATCAACAACTACACCAAGTACCACAAGCACCACAACAACTACACCAACCACAACAAGCACTACCAGTACAACCACAACACCTCCCACAACAAGCACATCCACAACAACAATTACAACAGAGACTACACGTAAGGGCGCTTGGGATTTTTGTTTTACATTTTGATTAGTGTTTGCTTATATCAATACATAGTTTAACATGTAACTATGAGGCAATCTTGATTTCATTATAGCATACTGCCCTGATGGCAGTAAATTACAGTGGATCATGGATGAAGAGAAACTAGTCCCAGAAGACAAAATCACTTACAAAGATCCTGCTAAGGAAAACCATGATGTGAATGACGTCAGACCAGATGGTGGTAGGATTACTTTTACAAAAGTAGCCAAAGCAAATCCAAACATTTTCATTGATGTTGATGACTCCACCCACCACAACTCATATGCCACAGTTTATGCTATCCGATTTTATCTTGGAAACTTAGAAAGCGCTATTGTTTGGTACAAAGCTCGTGATAACCATGCAAAGTGGACCAATATGTTTGGTAAGGGAGCCATTATTCAGGTAACTGATGAAGTTGTCTACCTGGAAGAGCCACTTGAGGTAGGAAATATCAGGATTCGTCCAGTTTCAACCACAGATACAGATAGTGAGGTCTTTGAATTCAGCTTTGACATTGCCGTTTGTGGCTTCAACTATGGTAAGTGCTTTTCCTACCAATCTTCACATTCTCATCAATATTTTAGCAACAGATATAACCTTAATGAGTTAGAAAAAGGTGTGCTGCCTTAATAGTCATAAATTCAACTGAATCAATATCCTGATCCTAATATATGATGCAAGACCACACTAAAAATGACAACATACCTGTGTAAACAATTAAATAAATTTATGCTTTACAGTTACAACCACTACCACAACTACTACACCAAGCACTACAACTACTTCACCAACCACAACCTCCACTTCTACAACTACAACACCTACAACAACTACAACACCAACCACTACATCAACAACCACAACAACTACACCAACCACAACATCCACATCAACAACCACAACTACACCAACATCCACAAGCACCTCAACAACAACACCAAGCACTACCTCCACTACAACAAGCACAACAACTACACCAACCACTACAAGCACATCTACAACACCAACTACTACTAGCACATCAACAACAACTACACCAACAACCACCAGCACTTCAACAACTACACCAACAACTACCTCAACCACTACACCAACCACCAGCTCAACATCAACAACCACAACAACTACGCCAACCACTACTAGCACCTCAACCACAACACCAACCACTACATCCACATCAACAAGCACAACAACACCAACTACCACAAGCACCTCAACTACACCAACCACTACCTCCACTACAACAAGCACAACAACTACACCAAGCACAACAAGCACCTCAACAACTACACCAACAACTACGTCAACATCAACAACAACACCAACCACAACAACTACACCAAGCACTACCTCTACATCAACAAGTACATCAACTAGCACTACAACAACTACCCCAACCACTACCTCCACATCAACTACAACAACAACTACACCAACGACCACAAGCACCTCAACAACTACACCAACCACTACCTCCACATCAACAACCACAACAACTACCCCAACTACCACAAGCACCTCAACAACTACACCAACCACTACCTCCACATCAACAACCACACCAACCACAACAACTACACCAAGCACTACCTCTACATCAACAAGTACATCAACTAGCACTACAACTACTACACCAACCACTACCTCCACATCAACAACTACAACAACTACACCAACAACCACAAGCACCTCAACAACTACACCAACCACTACCTCCACATCAACTACCACAACAACTACGCCAACCACCACAAGCACCTCAACAACAACCCCAACCACTACCTCCACATCAACAACCACACCAACTACAACAAGTACTACTACAACCACACCTACAAGCACAACAACCAGCACAACAACCCCACCAACTACAACTAGCACCACAACTACAACAACTCCAACAACCACAACTCCAACAACTACAAGTACCACAACTACAAGCACTACTACTCCAACAACCTCTCCATGCATCATGACACCCATTTGTAAGTAAATTAGTTGTCATCAATGAGACAATACGCACTGAATCTGGCTTATCATAATCTTAAATATTGTTAGATCTCTGTGACTGCAGAGTGCATTACTATCATTTCATTATCTCTCAGGTAAATATGATGGAGAAGTCTACAACATTACTGATGAATGGAGCCCAACAAAATGCATGAAATGCAAATGTACTGAATCTGGTGTAGACTGTGTTGATACTTCAAAACTCTGTAATGTCACCAGTGCTAACTGTGATGGGGAATTGGTATACGAAGCTGACAAGTGCTGCCCAGTTTGCAGTAAGTTTATCCATCTCAGTACAATAATTCCTTCCACTCAGATGTAGAAGGCAGTATTAATAAATGATACTGCCATTGAGTCATGAATACCCAAAGGATATTTATCATCAGACATATATTTCTTATCGATTATCTCTCAAAGCACTTATCATGCATTGCCTACGAAAATACCTATATTATGCTATCGTAAAATCTGAATCATATAAATCTTGTTACTTGCACAGAATCCAGACAGGACAGTTGCTTAAGGAAGGTACAAAATGTGACAATTAATGTTGATGGTTGTGTATCCGATGCTCCTGTTGAGAAGACAATGTGTGGAGGAACCTGTGGATCGAGTGCACAGGCAACATTCCGTTCACCCTTCATGGTTGCAACTGACTGTAAATGTTGTAAGCCAACAAAGATGACAAGAGTTAAGATCAATCTCAATTGTGGTAAGTTATGAGTTTATAAATCAATATCAATAGAGAATTTCACCTCTATTGCCCTTGATATGACTCTGTTGCTGAGGGTGTAAGGCAATCATTCCCCATGCATCGAATCCCTCCCTGACATCCCCCCAAAAGAATTTTTTTTATGAATTATGCCTTCCATCTTCATGCTATTGACAGATAAAAAGATTTTCCACTAGAGTTTCCTTAGTATAAAAACATTATATTTGTCATCTATACTCATCACTTTACTCTTATCATTTGTATAGCCAATGGAGATATCAAGGTGCACGAATATGTGAAGATTGAAGCATGTGCTTGCGAGGCCTGTCAGTACAATCCTTTCGGACCAACCAAAGCTACAGCCATTGACACCCATATATAAACAATGAGAGACCTGAGCCAGTCATCTTAGCCCTGGCATGAAGAATATCTGACTCGGGAATGACTTGAGGATACAACAGATGATGATAACAGATAGATTGTAGAATTATATAGATCTTCGAACCAAACAGAACCTTCAATAGAAAATATATAGAGGCTAAATTGGTCATAAATAAATATTTGTGCATGTTATAAAAGTGTTAATGTTCTTATTTCTTGATTTATTTGGCCATTAGGGAGGGACATATAGTTTTTATTGTGTGTCGGGAAACATATAGAAATGAAAAATTGCCAGTAATGTTAATATTCATTCTGACCCAAACTATCAGTATCACTCATTTTTTCAGGAGGGTAATGTAGTGATCTGGTAAAATTTTAATGATTAGTGAAGAAAAAAACACACACTGTTTCACTTCTGATCCACCACTAATCTACATCTACTACCATATCCAACAAAATATACACCTCAACAACATCTTAAAATCCACAATATGTCACTTGCACCAATTACTTATTTCAAAGGAAGAAGGAACATAAGCGGGAGCAGTGCCACATCGATCCAAAATATGGATTGGCGGGAGCACACCCATGATCTCACTGGCTACAACCAGGATTAGACCTTTGTGAAGTTTTTTTCCAACCGTTGATGACTAAAATTCCTCGATTATTACAAAGTGGAAATTGATAGATTCTCAATCAAGCGATTCTGGAGATTTGAAATAATTCAAGAAACATAGCATCATCAGTCATATCAGTCATCATATTATTTACACAACAAAAATGGTAACCATATTGCCAAAAATATATGCATGTAGGTAAATATGCTTACTCAAAGGGGGTCCATGAAAGTTAAGTTGGGTAGACGGGCAGCTGTTAATCTATTGGTAGCAGAACCCGAGCCTAGATGTTGCAGATTGACGTAGAGGACAGTGATAGGTGGTGCCCCCTGGGGATGTAAAATCCATTCACATTCATGGGCTATGAGTATAAGGCCAAAAAATAGTAGTGTTTAGTTTTTTAGGGTATTCCGGGTAGGAAGACTTGTGTTCCTCCTGCTTTGATTAGCTTCTTTTGTCAGCATTAAGAATAAATAAATAGACATGGTCCAACAATTTTTGGTGGGGTAAAGATTTATTAGGCGAGGGTAAACCGGAAACAACCCTATATTGTTTTGGTCTAAATCAGTTGTTGTTGGAATAGACATCATTGACTCAACCCAATCAGTCCCAACAAATAAAAATGACGTCCGCCTATATTAAATATTATAGGAACTGATAAATATATAGTTGACAGATATATGCTCGATAAAAAGGGACACCAGTTGAGGGGTCCCCAACTATAAACCAAGGAAAGTCATTTCTAACATCGGAATAAGAGTTCATAAAGCTTTTATTTTTTAAAGTGTGGCTCTCAACTATTACAATAAACATAATCTTAGTGTAGTGAATTGTGGTTTCTGTTAATTAGTAGCGAAATAAATAATGAATATATCCCTATAACTCAGGTCCTTGATCCTTGTCAGCTATCATCTGATTAAGAATTAAACAACGAGGGTTGTACCGTGAGGACAGGTCTGGGATCCCAGACCATCCGAAAGGTACAAATTGAGTTGTTTAATGCTTTTAGTCTGTGATGGGTCAGATCCCATACAAATAAACAACGTTACACAAACAACAAGCCATAATTTTACTAACCTTTCATCAGTTTCCACCTGCATTCGTTACTAACATTATGTGCCACATGTTGCTGATATTTTGTTCCATATCTGGCGTCCTTGCGTGCGGCAACTAATATTATGAATGAGTAAGAGAAGACGGGATGGCCTTAACCACCAATAAAGGTAGTTTTATTTACCATAAACACATACAATAATGAAGCAAAGAAAAAATTTTCAAGGTACGTGTGGTCAGTCGGGGCACAGGAGAGCAAGTGGGGGGAATGGAATCATAATGTTGATGCGTGGAAGGGTCTGTCATTATGACGTCGTCCGATGCGTAGGCTAGGAAGAAGGGGGCGTGGCCAAGGGGCGTTGCCTGGCAGCGGCCCAATATACTCGGAGACTCTTCACCTACACATATCTGGCGTCCTTGCGTGCGGCAACTAATATTATGAATGAGTAAGAGAAGACGGGATGGCCTTAACCACCAATAAAGGTAGTTTTATTTACCAAAGAAGGCCAAACCGGAGTCACTGAAGTGAAAGATGTTCAGATATAAAAGTATCCACTTTTAATTTTGTCTCCATGGACGGGGATATGTAAGAATTAACGCAGGATGAGCGCCAATTACCCCTTGCCTTGATGTCTGACATCGCCGTGCCCACAGATGCCATGAATGTCGCACCTCCGCGACGAAGAGATTGGGGGGAGAAGGCACCTGACAACTTGGCTTTAACACAACACACTTGAAGGAAGTTTTTGAAGTCATCATAGGAGGGATTTGCCCTACCTGGCGACGAGAATAGTAGAGATTTTGACGATAAATCTGAAGATAACAGGTATTTACGCAGCCAGAAGACCGCACATAGGGCGTGGTCTTTCAGCTTTACCACAGGGATCTGGAAGGGGGTAGATGATGTCTTCGACGAATTAACTGTCACAATCATGCCCCAAGGTGTCACACTTATGTCCCGACGGTGTAGAGAATGGGGGGAAGGCACAATGTGACCTACTCTCAGGAGTGACCTGAAGAGGAATAGCACCATAGACCAGAGGATACACTGACGAGATGAGGAGAAGTTTACATGGCGTGACATCTTTACCAAATGGTCAGGTAAAATGGGATCCGATGGTGAAGGAGCTGACCCAGGGAGGCGGCTGATACCTCGGAGAACACATTTAATTGAAGGATGGGAGAGAGCAGGGCAGTCTATAAGGCGTAGTCTGGCTCCAAAGACCACCCCACACAAATAGGTAGTCACCGATGAGCTCTTCATGAACGTAGATAGGAAGGCAGCATACATACATATAGCATCTACTGATATCGGGACTTCAGGAATACAGTTCTTGTGTAAGAAATCAGTGAAGGCTGTCCACTGGCGACGTCGCTGATTCAGGGTGGACGGAGCTACTGATCTGGCCTGCAACATGGCGACTCTTTCCATCCATTTGTCCATGCCTGTTTGAATGATACGAGACATATGACGAAAAGCAGCACAAACCAGCTTCAATTAAAGTAGCAAAGTCACAATTATCATCCATATAAGGAAGGCGTGATAAATAATCGGCCACAATGTTATTCTTTGTATTAATGTAAGAGGGACACAACTCGATGCCGTATATAAAGGTGATCCAAAACAGTTCATAGAGCCATTGCATACATGTCTTGTTGCAGCTAATACCATTAGTTAACATAGCTACAACCTGGGTGTTGTCGATGAAACACTTCACCCTACAACCTCTAAGACTGTCCTTCCATCTCCTTACACCTAGGAGGACGGGGTATAATTCTTGGACATTGATATTGTCATGTTTAAGATTCTCACGAGGGCCAGAGGCTAAGTGCCCACAGCCAGTGTCTTTCCATGGTATAGTGTAATCTTGGAAGGTGCCAGCAATCCAGTCCCCTCCGAGGAAAATACCAAAACCTCGGCTAGATGCATCAGACACCATGGGCAACTCGTATTCTGGTTTGACTAGCAAACCCACACCATTAAAAACTTTACAGAATGAGTTCCACCATTTAAGATCATCCCTGAATGCATCCGATATTGAAGAACGACTCAGACGTTTAGCTAACATCACTTTGTACAGGTCGAATAAACGCCTGCAAAACGTACGCCCACCTTTGTAGACTGAAGAGCAGTGGGCGAGGTAACCACAGAGGCGTTCTAAATCTTTCTTGGAAATATACTGGGCGTCTTGCACTTTCTGAAGAATAACACGAAGTTTCTCAAGCTTCCCATGAGGCAAGCTCAAAGTCATATTTGTAGAGTCAATCTCAAATCCTAGGTAGGTGCAAGTAGTACTAGGGGTGGTCACTTTGGGCCACGCCACGTAGAAGCCAAGGAAGCGGAGGAGGGATATAAGGGAATCACGGGCACAGGTACAGGAGGACAGGTCACTGGTACATAGGAAAAAATCATCCAAATAATTCACCACACGTACACTGAAAAGATTCATCATACATTCAGCTATCATAGTAGAAATGCGATCAAATACACATGGACCAATTCTAAGTCCAAAACACAGTCTGTTGTCCGTAAGGTATTGTTCTTTTCCATCAATCACCCATCTAAATCCACACAATGTTCTATGATCGGGGTTGATAGCAACTGCTCTATATGCAGATTTAATGTCGACGACGCTCATGTACGAGCCTACACTAACCATGTCTGTCGCCATATCAATATTGTTATAAGAAAAATTACGAACTAATGAGTCGCAATGGAAATTCACAGAGTCCCGATCCGGCCGTGAACAGTCTGTAATTGGCCTGATGCCACCATCAGGCTTAAATATAGCTCCAAGAGAATGAATACATTTTGGTTTAGAGTTTACAATAGAAACACACCCTTCAAGCAGTTCATTACGAACAATCTTATCCATTTTTACACGAGCTTCACCTTCTAAAATAGAAGAATAATTAGTGCAGTCATATGCCTGTACTGGCGTATCCACTACATCCACACCGTCAATAACACCATAAAATACATCTACATAACGTTCAAATACAGAACAACCTTGGTGGAAAAGGATAGCCGCAAAGCGACAAGGTTTAAGCTGAACAGCTAGGTTATCAAGTTTATGTACACAATCACAATTACCGAGGAAGCAACTACTAAATACATCAACTGACCGACCTTTCTTAGACACCGGTGTAGAAAAAATTGCTATATCAGGCAATACATCAACGTTACCACAACAAAAATCACTAACAGCTTTGCAAACCTTTTCGTACTTACAGTCACTGTTACAAGTTGCAGCAAAATTACTCACGAGGGGAGAATCAGGAGGATATTCATCTGTCGAAACATCCGATTTACACACAACATCAACACTGGCCTCCATGTTGTCATTAAACTCAACCTTTTTGACAGGAGAGCTAGTCACCTTGACAACCGGGTCACTAGGCCAAACAATCACATCCTGATTCTCGACCTCATCCTATTTTTGACTCTTGCTCGACCCACATGCCTTGGCACCATGATCGGCCGACGAGCAAGTCGAACAGCGGTGGGGATATTCACATGGAGATCTTGCACATCCACCTGCATTGAACTTGAAACAAATCTTACTAGATGATGAAGACTTGTTCTTGGTAGAAGTAGCCGATTTAGAAGCCACTGCCTTCCTGGAGTTCTCGTAGGAGTAATATCTAAGCACCTCCTCCTGCTTGATATCGCTAAACGCTGCTAGACCCTTCTTATTAGCACGGGTACGCACCGCTTGGTCGTACAGCATAGAGGCCCTCAGGGTATACATTTGAGAAGCATTCTTCTCCGACATCGTGATCACATGAGATAACACACCTGACAACTCTTCAAAGGGGCGACAGTCCACTAACATTTTCTCCAACATATGCAGTGACAGTAACAGGAGATTGTCAAAAGTTTCAATGGTCTCACCCTTATCCAACTGTTGATCACGATCAAAGGGACCAGATCGCTTCCTCGACGAGCTCCGGCGGCGGCGGCTGGACGACGACACATTATATATGGAACTCTCTCTGCTCGGCGACCTATCTGTCTGTATAACATCACGATGAGAAAGCCTGGATTCACGTATCTTAATATCCGAGTCCGAAGACGATGCTTCCGATGGATCAGGAGTCACAGTTTTCTCATTGGCTTTCTTCTCCAAGCCCTCAACAGCAGCCAAAATCTTCCCGACCATACCCTCCAGGCCGGTCACTCTGTCGGTAAGTCCCGCATTCTTCTCTCCCTCGACAGCCTTTACCTCCGCAATTAACTTTCTGTTGCACAATTGTCCAGTTGGAGGTTCATGGGCATAGCCACAAGGTTCGCACTGCTTAGCTTTCCCCATCTTGAATAATCTTCAAATAAACGACTCAAATTCACCGAGAAAAATAAAAATTTTCAAGGTACGTGTGGTCAGTCGGGGCACAGGAGAGCAAGTGGGGGGAATGGAATCATAATGTTGATGCGTGGAAGGGTCTGTCATTATGACGTCGTCCGATGCGTAGGCTAGGAAGAAGGGGGCGTGGCCAAGGGGCGTTGCCTGGCAGCGGCCCAATATACTCGGAGACTCTTCACCTACACATATTTTACTGGTTTTCGCATCAGGTGGAACAGAATTTGTAAAAAACCTCACCATTACATTCCTTAGTATAGTTAGGAATGTTATTTCACTTTATTTCTTTATTTAGCTTAATTAAACACCTTTTAGATGGTTTTCCTGGTAACATTACAAATATTAATCCTCCTACGCGATTGTTTAAGCTACAAACTCCCATTCCGGCTGGGATCACACATTCCATTTTTACCTGTTTTCCAGTCCCATTGCTGGTCACTTTCGACATGACCCACATAGCCACTTGGTGCACTTTCAGTTGCACTATACAGCCTATTTAGCGCATGCATGCTTCCCTTCGAAAGTGCCCAAATTGGTCCGTTCCTGTCAGATGGCATGGTGATCGATTGTCAATGAAGGCAACAAAAACAATGGGGAGCAAGCGTGTTTCTCCTCATAATATGATGGCCAGGGTTGTGTCCAAAAAGATTACAGAAAACAGGTTAGACTGCTATACAGACATCTATCAAGCACAGAAAACTATGGCGGTTCAGGTAGGGGCTATGGTCAGTAATTAACAAATATAAGTAGTGGCTAGATGAAAGGTTTAAAAAAAACAATGGCCGCCGTACACAGTCAGTAATACAAAGAACGAGGGCCGTGGTTGGGGTGGGGGTGTATGAGTGGGGACCAATGGAGACTGAGAAGACCCACATAGACAATGGCCAGAGGGGGGGCTCAGGGTGATAACCAATCACCGGCAAAAAAGGGCCAATAGACCACTGTACAAACACGATCATAATTCATGGAAAATATACCCACAATCTGACCCAGAATGGGTTAAAAGGTGTCATATAATGTACAACATAGAGACAATATGAAGAGGACAAGCGCGTCTATACATATAAGAGACTTCACTCTTTAGTAAGTTGATATAAGAATAGGTAAAAGGAATAACAATGTTACAATGTCAATTGGGTAATATAAGGGAGAATAAGAATTACATTACAAAAACCGGACCCAGTGCATGGGACACCTCTGGTGTAAAGTAAGCACACCAGCTCTTTATGAACTGGATGCACCTGGGGGATTGTAAAGCCACTACATAAGTATGGAATCTTTTTCTCATTTTCAATGCTGCACACCACCCCATCCCCCGGCTCCCCCTCCCCTCCTACACTTTTGTTTTAATCAATAATCTAATAATATAAATCTAATAATGCACATGCCTCACTCCCTGAGCGAGGCATGTGTATAGCCAGCGGTAGTGGCTGACAGCCGACGTAGGGGAGTGTGTATAGGCAGTACAGTTGTAGAGTGAATGGTAGTACATTCAAAAGTTCTGCTGAGGCTGTTACTGGGTAAACCTGACACTATCACTGTTTGTGTGCATTAATGACGTATAGATTATGGGTGCAAATCCAAGGAAAATGTCTTAAGATGCTATTACGTGAATATCATTGACAATTACTATAGAATAATATTGAAAAATAGGCAATAAAACAGTGTTTTTCTCCTTAATGCGTTTACCTATGTATCGGGTATGATGTCTATGGTGTTTGGTATTGGCTGATGGCATGCTTCTTTCAAAGCGGATTAGTCATATCATGCAAGGGGCGGTGCCACGTATTGTATCTTAGTCCCGTTGGTTGGTCTGGCGGGGACCGTTGGAATGGCATAGAATGGTCCACCCCCACCTCAGTGGCCACTCTAAGCCGGAACACGCCCACCTCATGTAGGACTCTATGGCTGTTCCGACTTCCGTTTTGGCCTGCTTGCATACGCTCAGAGTTGTGACCATTCTTAACTGTGCCCTGGTGCGAGAATTCAAGGGGAGCTGTTGATGCAAATGGTTTTTCAATAACAAGTTGCCCACAAAGACCCTCAATGCGAAAGCCATGTCCTTTACCCGTTCCGCTAAACAGGCGTTATATTCGCGGGTAGGAGTGGTTGTTGTTTTGGTTGACATGCCCCTGTTGTACCCGCACTATACCTAATGTTTTACAAATGTAAACAAACTTTTATTCCCGAGCGTGGGGAGGTCTAGCCTTGCCTCAAGTGTGTCTAGGGACTTAAAAAAGAAGTAAATAAAAAATCTGAATTGGCAGAAATGATTGCAATATTGTTTTACCCCGATAGGGAAGTTTCAGTGTATGTGAGTCAATGAATGGCGATTGCAGAAGGGATGTGGTGGTGTGCTTGCCATGTTTGTTGGAGAGCGTGTGTGGGTGGTGTCCGGTCACGGTACAGACTTTTAGTCCCGGCGGTTGGGCAGGGACTGAGGACAGGTCATTCCCATTAACCTGGGGAGATGCAAACCAAATATTCCAATATTTTTCTATTTCTAAAAAAGGGTACATGAGGGGAAAACTACTATGAAAACACTACATAAACCCAGGGTTCCCTTGATCTGTGGCATTTTATGCAACAAACAGAAACCCTGCTTCTGCCTGTGTATAACCATAACCCACCCCTAGTTATAGTGACTGGGCAATCCCCCTTAATCCACACTTGCTTGCTCACTCCACACAAGGGGACTACAGGAAAGTGCTGCTTCGGTAGTCACACTGTGAGGCGCAGCTTCCTGTCTGTCTGTACAACAGGTCGCATGTGTCCAGAAATTTAGCCCGCTAGAGGCCTAGAGGATATTATTTTATTTTCTGTTTTTGTTCTTATAGTTGTTGTTTTTCTCACTTTTAATGACTGCCCACCACCCCGCCCTGCTTCCTCCACTCTCTCTTCCTATTCCTATTCTTATTGTGTAATACCTGCTCCCCACAGTACCGCCGTCGCCGCTACTGTGGAAGCAGGGAGGGAAGTATGAGCCTACTAACCACATGCATGCATGCATTAGAGTGAGGAGTTGTTGAAGCTATGTAAACATGGGGGGACTGAGTGACAGGTAGAGAGTGCAGGAATGTTTTCAAAATAGCATTGCGGGACCATGAATGCAGTAGTTTTTCCAGACAAAAGGGTAGCTAACTAAGTGAAGTTTCTCTCAGGCGAATTACAGGTCGCAACTTACATGGGATAACAACCAATTTTAGGCCATAAGGACGGGTCGTTTATATATGGGGAGAGGACGCTGATTCAGGGGGCGACAGGAAGAATTTCTGATGTGGGATTCCACCCTCATAGAGGGCGGGTCAGTCGCGCCTCGTCTAGGGACTTAAAAAATAAAAAAATAAAAAATGTGAATCGGCAGAAATGATGGCAATATTGTTTTACCCCGATAGTGAAGTTTTATTGTATGTGAGTCAAAGAATGGCTTGTGCAGAAGGGATGTGGTGGTGCGCTTGCCATGTTCAGTGGAGAGCGTGTGTGGATGTAAACTAACCTGTATGCAGGCATGGCTGCAGTCACACCATTTTACGCTTCCTGTCTAACTGCCAATTGGAGTGAGACCGGCAACGTATCATGTGCTATCCCCCACCTCCATTCCTCACTCCTCTACCAGCAGTCAAGGTGTTGGGACGGCTGGAAAAAAGCGTGACAGAATACAGAAAAATACTGGTGTTGGGGGAGGGATGGTATTTAAGGTGTAATATTGATTAATGTGAGTAACCGGGGGTACCCTACACGGGTGGAGTTGTGTGAGCAACTCCCGGATGAACTATTGTAGTTATTATCATTTGAAAATTAAATTCTTGTTAACTGACTAATGTCACATTCGTTATCATATATACTAAATATTATAGGAACTATATATATAGGTCAAAGACATAAATGCTCACTAAAAAGAGACACTTGGGCCCTTTGCTCCGAGAAAACGGAACACAGGGCCCCATAAACCAAAGAGAGTCGTTTTTACTTCTTTTTTTTATTTCATTTACAGGCCAAGTTATTTGTTTTATATTACAACTTAGGTTGTTATTAACTCTGCAACTAACTATTGAGTTATTGTTTGATATGTATTAGTTACCAATTCCATATGTGATGTGTTACCCGAAAATCAGTCCCAAGTCCCAAGAAATAATTTTTTCAAAAGTTTTTCCACAAAAACCCTTGCTCAGAATGTTTTTCATTTCTGGGGTGTTTAGCGTTTTTAGTAGCGTCAATACATGTGCCAAAATGCAAGACGGTTTATTGAATATACTTATGCATGTCGGAAGTTATCATATTTAATTATTTTATTAGTGATTGGCCATTAAGAAAAATGATGAACATATTTCTCGTGCATGCAATAACATAGAAGTACTTATTGGATGTCCTAATGTTTACCACCATTCGACTTGGCTTGATTTTGTCTTCTTCAATATGATAAGTGCCAGCTCTCCCTTGATCATCTAAGTCAGTAACATCAAATTGTCCACTCAGTTACAATAGCGCTATCCTACTGATAACGCCTAGAGTTTTTCTTTTATGTTTCTCTTTTATCATGCTTCTTGTGTAAGTGTATAACTCAAACAGTGGATTTCTACCCAAAGAAACCTTCTCGCAAATAACTGCCTGATCTGTGATTTGAAGCGTCTACTTTAGTAAACTTAATGCAGCTTCATATGAACTATCCAGGTAGTGTTAATTTCCCAATAGTTCAGTCCAAACAGTAATTATCCCTGTGATTAACTTTCCCAAATATCTCCAATGTATTATTCCCAATAGTTCACTCCAAACAGTGATTACAAAGGGCGCCTTGATTCTATATCTGAACCGCCTACCCTTGTCTTATATAAATAGCGTCACATGAATGTTGTCTGCTTGAAAACAAGAGAACATTCCCTAAAAGAGATCACTTTTGCGACTTGTAAACGCATCACTTGATGGCAACACAATGCTTCTGTTTATTTACTTTATTTACATAATGGCGGCCAGATATAGAGATATTGGAGGAGAGAGGGGGAAGTTAATTTTCCGCCAATTAAAATAATGAAGAAAACGATTCACACGAATGCTATAAAAAGAGAGTTTATTCCCCAAAGTCTAAATATCTAACATCGGAATTCCTCAAACTGAATCCTAGTCTAAGTTAATAAACTCTTATATCATAATGATAATTGTTGTTGTACATATAGTGCTACCGAGGGGTAGCTATAACACCTATGCATATTTTTAGCACCCTCGCATGGATAGGCAGAGCTAACAATACACATTGTTAGCGCTGCTAAGTCATTGTTTTAGTTTCTAGGTAAACTTGGCCTGCCTGGCCTGTGTTTACCTGGGCTTTGTGCACACCCTTGTTTCGCATGACCTAGTAATATAGTCCTGGTACATGTGACTGCCCACCCATACTATCATGTTCCGTTCTTGGACAATACCCCCAAGCCAACTATGCTGGACAACTTAATGAAAAACCCAGGTGAGTAATATCTATTGTATAACATTATTATTCCGAATTTTTAGGTGATTCTCGGCTGAGATCAGGCACGTGAATGAATAGAGGTGAGTAAGAGAATGAACAATACACAATACCAACACCAGGGGGAGCCACCGCTACCTTTATATACAGAATCACCCAAGCATTATTATAGCAATAATACCCGAGGTTTTGGATGGTCTGGGTGGTCTATAGCCTGGTGGACAATTCGAGGGGCGTTAACCCCGAGAATTTCCACCAGGCAATAGACCACCCAGACCATCCAAAATCGAGGGTATTAGTGCTTTTAGACCCGATTTTGTCAGATTTGACTGAGGGCTATTAAGAAAAAAAGATTCACCGACCTCTAGACCTTTTATTTACCAGTTCTTTCGAGGTCTATAACCCCCGGAAGTTGCCGGAAGTGATTGCCATGGTCTATTGTGAAAAAATACACCCCAGAATCTGACCAAACCTGGTCTAATCACATACATTATACACAGTTTTTACTCACCATTGAACATTACATTTCAAAAGGTTTTTCAGTTCCGGCCGACCAATTTCTATGTTTTACTAGGGCAGGTTTTTCATCTTAATTGTTGATCAATTTTGATCTAAAAATATTATCTGATAGATATATTTACTATCACATCTGTCTGTATATTCAAGCTCTATGCATATATCAAGAAGAATGTGTTGCCTTAAACCCCTGTCCCGCCTCCTGTACATCCCATTGTATCTCTTCCTGTACGTCCACCTGTACCCCCTCCTGTACGTCCTCCTGTATCCCCTGTAACTCCTCCTGTATGTCCCCCTGTACCCCCTCCTGTACGTCCACCTGTAAAACAATATTAAAAAACAATATTAAAATTACACCACTTGCAGCGCACATGTATCCAACCAGGCTATCAAAGGAATTTCTATCTTGGTATGGGCAGAAAGATACACCCCATCAACTGTGCACATATATGCATACATGTGTAGTGGTAATGGTTAGTTCTTCTCCGAAGCACCAGGTGGAGCTACCACTATTGGTCATTTCTCTATACATTTACTGGGTATAGAAGTCACGCGCACTTCTAGCTCTTATAATCTCTAGCAACATATTACGGTATTTCCGAGTCAACCACAATGTTAAAGGAACTTTGGCCCTAGTGCCTGTGCTATTGTCTGTATTACTTAATCTTTTTAAGATTTGTACTTCCTCATGTCTACATTATGACACCATGTGGTACTGTGTACCTGGATTGGTGTACGGGTCCGTTAGCCATCTTCGGACAGGAATCAGAGTATTTCGGATAACACATTCCTCATACTTGCTAGTTGTGATTAAATAAAACAGAGAACGGTGTGGAAATCACTCTTTTGTCTTTATTTTTTGCTAAGAGAACTGGGTTTTTTGTTTTTTTTGGAACATAATTTATTGCAGGGTAGACAATCAGCGTCGTCGCAGTGACGATGTTCCCACTGCCTGCCTATTAAAATTTACAATGATACATTCTTCAATTTATAGAAAATAGGAAGAAAAAAGAGAAAAAGAGAATAATATTTCAATGTTATTAAAAGACATTAGGTAAGTCGGTCGAGGGGGAAGACCGGGTGAGCTATAGATTAACCTTCATGATTTACAGGAGTAACACTATGTTAAAACAGATAGGTGTGATGCCTAGGTAATCGTAGCTATTAACGTATTCAATAATAATATTTTCTGTTCTTATTACAGGAGGATTCAAAATTTTCCGTTTACTGAATATCATACTTTTGGTCTTATTCATGTTCATGAGAATTTTATTACGAATAGACCAGTCCCTAAATTTCGACAGGTCGGTCCCCATACTATCGGCCAATTTCTTGATCATTAAATCATGATGAACGCTGTTAAAAGCCTTACTAAAGTTGATGAAGGTGGCTACTAAATAATTATTATCATTAATAGCTCTATCAATATCATAAATTAATTTATACAGGGCTTCTCCAGTTGACCTACCAGCTCTAAAACCGTACTGATTATCTGTCAGTATGCTATTCGCTTCAAGGTATTGAGTCAGATTATCAACCATAATTTTTCAAGCATTTTTCCAAAAATATGCATAAGACTAATAGGCCTCGTATCATTGGCGTTCATAGGATTATTTTTAGTGAAGAACACTACAATTGGTGCCGTGATCCAGTCTTAGCCGCAATTGGAAAGTTTTGGTGGTTTTTTCCTCGGAATAACCCTGTTGTCCCTTTATTGGGAATTGGAAGCCTTCTTCGGAAGTGCGACAACGGACAGTATTGATACTGGAGCCCAGGCTGGCCCTGGACTTGGCGATGTTACTCCTCCGAGGTTTCCAAACCCTGGAGCCATTACCTCTCCGAGGTTTAGTAAGTCAGGACAGAAGGTCCTCCAATGGCTGCTTCACAGACACTAGTCAAATATGCTAGGAAACCTTTAAATGTGAAGGATAGATCCTTGGTGCAAGGTTTGCACTATGAAGGATCTAACGATTTTGAGTTAGATGTGTTCAGGTACACTCACTTTGAGGATGTGGAGACACCAAAACCTAAACCCCCAGTAATGAGACTGTGGGCTGGGAAAGATCCTTGGAGAGTGTACTTGGGAGAAATGCAAGTTGTGGCTGAGGCGCACAACTGGTCTGAAGCCCAGTTTCTGAGGCAATTTAGATGTGGGGCTAGAAAGCAACTGGCTGATATGGGTGGTCTACCTACGGGTATTACCCTCTCTCAATTTGTGGCCCACATGGACGCAAATTTTGGAGACCACTCTAGGGTAAAACGACAATCCGAGTTTTACTCTTGTCGCCTAGGCAAACTAGCAGACAGTTTGCCAATGAAGTTGCTAGGCGGGGAAGGTATGCCTTTGGCACAGGCATTGACAATACTTTGCGGACCCTGTCTTTCAGAGTTTACTTGGGTGGCCTAAGTAATCAAGAAGAGGCTACCTGGGTACGTTTCAAACAGCCCTTTGATCTGCTGGAGGCAGCTCACTACTCTGAGGTGTGGGAGAGCTGTACGTTGGAGACAAATTCTTTTGTTTCCATTCAGGCCGGTTCAGTGCAGCCAGCGTTGCCAGCATTGGCAGGCCTTGCGAGGGCTAAGATTAAAGCCATCACGCAGGCTACGGATGTAGCACAAGCTGAGAGCATTCCCAAGGACTCTGGGTCTGAGGAATTGCAGGAAGTTTTTGTGCAGGCATTGCAGGCGTGGAATGAGGCAGGAAGAAACCTTCCTCGGGTGCGAGTAGTTGTGATAAATCTAAGGTCCCTGGGCCTTGGAAATTTCTCAAAGCCTCGCCCAAGACGTGTCACTTGTGTGAACAGGACGGACATTTCTTGGCAAAATGCCCCAGGAAGTTAGAGTTGCTCGGACTCTTGAAGCAGGCTGAGGCCTCTATAGGCAAGCCAGCTTCGGGAAACGCCGACAGACCCTCATAGAAAGTGAGGTGGGGGTCGGGAATAAGTCGCTTCCAAGTACTACAGTCCGAAGGGAGTCTGTGAGTAGCATAGGGACTGAGGGTCAGGCCCAGGCACTGGGGAGTAAGTCGGACGCGCTCTCAGTAGAGCAAAGCCTTCAGAAAGCCAGAGAGTGTACATCGTTGCCGGACGGTAAAGCCTCTCCAGGAAGTGGAAGTCTTCTGGAGGATTCAGATGTGAAGTGGGGTCAGTCTGGATTTCAAGCTGAGGAAGGTCAGATTTTGCTGGTGGGAAATCAGATTCCTAGAACTTCTGCCCAGATTCAGAAAGTTTCCGTGCACTTGCATAAAACTTTGGAGATCCCTGCTAATGAAGTATTAGTTCGGGAGAGATGGTATGCCCCAGTCGGATTAGGTGGAGGTCATGGACACTTCTTGGTAGACCCAGGTGCTACAACTTCCCTGGTCACTAAGGGTTTCTATGATTCCCTTCCAAATGCACCACCTTTGGTTTCGGTACATATGGTGTGTTCAACCGGAACGGGTACACATATATAATCACTTATGGAAGTGTACTTTGCCCCGTGGAAGTGGGTGGACGGACATACATGAATACATGTTTGGTCGTGAGTGGTCTGAAAGGACCCGAGGATGGCATTCTTGGAGCTGATTTTTATTGGGTCCATCAATGTAGTCTTGACTGGTCAGGGTTGTTGTACTTAGAAAACCGGGAACATTCAGTGGAGTGTAGGTTGTGGAAAAGACCCCCTGAGTACAACGTGAAAGAATCCTCTGTGAACACTATAGATGTAAGTGAGAATGATGGGGAACGGGTGGTAAAACTTCGGAAAGCAGTTGTTATCCTCCTGAAATCTGTTACTCTGGCTGAATTAGATGTTTGTAGTGACTCAGACACATCAACTGGCATATTTGATGTTCGAGCCAGATCAGGGATTGCTAAAGGACTATTCTTTGGGGAGCTTGAGCACTTATGTGTCAGGTGACGGGAAACCGGCCTTGGTAGCCTTTTGCAATCCGTCCGAAAACCCAGTGAGGTTGAAAAGAGGGATGGTGGTAGGGAAAGTGAATAAAGTGACTTTATTGACACCGCATTCTGACGATCCTGAACAGGAGGAAGATCCTCGGATTAGGGAGGCAATAATTAGCTCTATTCAGGTGTTGGAGTCTCCCATCGCTGATGATGGTCTAATTTGCCCCGAGGTCCCTGTGCCACCAAGTCTGGTATGTCCGCTGACTAAGTTGATAGGTGATTCACACCTGACTGAGGCCCAAGATAAAGAGAAAGCTCTTGCACTTCTGAAAGATTTTGAAACTTGTTTTTCCTTGCCAGGGAATAAACTCAGATGCACACATAAAGTTTGTCATGTGATAAACACAGGGGATGCTAATCCGATTAAGCTCCCTTATAGACGTATACCTGTGTTCAAACGGGACAAGGCTGAAGAAGAAATCTGGAAGGTGTACAGAGAAGGGAGAATCGAGCATCGCAATAGTCCTTGAGGAGCACCTATTGTTATGGTTGCAAAGAAAGATGGGACTCAGAGGTTTTGTGTCGACTATCGTCAGCTGAATGCCGTGACAATTAAAGACAGCTTTCCACTCCCGAGGATCGATGAGTGTCTGGAGGCATTGGGTGGCAACCAATGGTTCTGCACTCTAGATCTGGAAAGTGGGTATTGGCAGGTAGCTATGGACGAGGAGAGCAAGAGAAAACAGCTTTCTTGTCTAGCGTGGGTTTATTCCAATTCAAGGTGATGAGCTTTGGATTGTGCAATGCCCCTGCCACATTCCAGTGTATGATGGACCAAATGCTGGATGGTCTTCGTTGGAAGTCGTGCTTGGTATACTTGGACGATGTGGTGGTCTTTGGAAAAACTTTTGATGAGTGTCTTAATAACCTCCAATTAGTCCTGGAAAGAATCCGAGAGTATGGCCCAAAAAGTGTGAACTTTTTCTAATGTTAAGCCCAAAAAGTGTGAACTTTTCTGCCAGCGGGTGGAATATTTGGGCAGGATTGTGTCTAGCAAAGGAATCTGTGCTAACCCAGAGAAGGTGCAGAAAGTCAGAGACTGGCCAATCCCGAAGAATGCAAAGGAAATTTGGCAATTCCTTGCTTCCTATTATCGGGAATTTCTGCTGGATTTTGGTACTATCGTTGGACCTTTGCAGAAAGTGGTGACCGAGGCGGGGAAGGAGAAACGCTATATAAGACCTATAGTGTGGACCCCTGACTGCGATACAGCTTTCTCAAGAGTGAAGCATTTGTTGACTACAGCACCAGTGTTGGGTTATCCGAGAACAAAAGGGGATTTTATTCTCGATACTGATGCAAGTGGTTTCGGCATGGCCGGAATCCTGTCACAAATACAGGATGGAAAGGAAGTAGTTCTTGGTTATGCTAGTTATGGTTTCACTCGTGCACAGAGAAACTATTGTGCTACCAAACGTGAACTGCTCTTAGTGCTTACATATCTAAAAAAATACCGACATTATCTGACCGAGGCAAGGGAAGGAGAAACGCTGACGCCCTTTCGAGGTTGCCCACTAGGAAATGTGCAAGGCTAGACTGTCCGGATTGTGGGTCACATGATGCTGTGGTTGCAGAAGTAGATGCACAGCAGATTGTTGCCCTCGGAGCTTTGGAAAATACCATTCAGAAAGACGACCCAATCATTTCTCGGGTGATTGCATTGGTTGATGGAACGGAATCTGTTCCTAGCAAAGAAGATCTTGCTGGTGAATGTGATGAGTTCAGAAACTATGTACATCATCTAGGGAGTCTGTCTATGGTAGATGGTATTCTGTGTCTGGAATGGACCAGACGGGGTACCAAGAAGTTGTATGTTTGGAAGGTAATTCCTACATCGTTGAGGAGTGAGATTTTTGCAGGCTTGCATGGTCCGAGAACCTCAGGTCATTTTGGGGTATTTAAAGTGTCCTGGTTGGCCAAAATGAAATATTATTGGCCTGGGATGAAATACGACCTGAGTAGGTGGATAAAGGCATGTCCTGAGTGTGCGATGTGAAAGACCCAAGGATGGGGAGGAATCTCTCTTCTCAAAAAGGAAAAACATGGTGAAAGGTGGAACCGGATATCTTTGGATATTCTAAGGCCGTTTCGGACAACCCCAATTATGTCATGGTAGTACCATGACCATTTTTCTAAATGGTCTGAAGCCTATCCCATGCCAGACCACACAGCTGAGCGTTGTGCTGAGGTGCTCTTTAGAGAGTGGATTTTGCGGTTTGGCTGCCCTGTTTCTTTGCAGACAGATGGCGCACCCGAATTCCGTTCTCAACTGATAAAGAGTTTGCTGGAGATGTTGGGGATTGAGAAATTAATCACCCTTCCCTACAGACCTCAATCAAATGGCCAGTCAGAGAGATTTAACCGCATACTCGTGGAGGAACTCTCTTGCTTAACTGATTATTATGGCGATGATTGGGATTTGTTGGTTCCCTGTATTGCTCATGCATACAGAGGGACGGTACAGGCCAGTACTTTATGTACTCCAAATGCAGTTGTGTTTGGAACTGACCTGGTAACTCCCATGGATATTGTTCATGGTGTGTCACCTGGTGGTTTGGATTTCCCATGTAGGGTAGCTTTCGTGGAAAATCTCAGACAATGGATGAGGAAGGGTCACCACTTCATTAGGAAAAATCTCGGAGTTTCTGCTGTTCATCAGAAAAGAGATTTTGATAAGCGAAGTAATCCGAAGTCTTTTAAGGTGGGAGACATTGTTTACCGATTCTGTCCTCCCAAGGCTGGTAAGAAGGTTGGTCCGAAATGGGATGGCACTTACAAGGTCAGACGGTTCATAGGGGGTACCACTTATGAACTAGAGACATCAGAAGGTCTTTTGAGATATCATGTTGACTATCTCAAGGCTGCTTTTGACGAAAATGGTCCGAGCAAGTTATTAACTTGCATGGGGCTGATGAATTTCGTAAGCCAGAGAAAGCAGGCCGTGATATTTTAAGACTGGAAGATGGTAAGGTCCTGGCTGGGAAAGAATGCCCAGTTCAGAAGGAAAAGGACAAGGTTACCATAGGTGTAAAGCCTAGAGGTAGACCTAAGGGTAAAGCTAGTAAGAAAAAGAAAAGTGCTATGCGCCCAGTTGTTCCTCCAGTTATTGATTCTCCAATTGTGAGGCGAAAACCTGGCAGGCCAAAGAAATTACCAGTTCAGGCTGTTAATGTTGTCCTGCCTGTAGGCAAGAAGGGGCCAGGTAGACCAAAAGGTGTGTCAGTTGTTGCTGCTGCACCCCAGGTACCTGACCCTGTGAAAAGGAAACCTGGCCGTCCTAAGAAATTAATTGTGAAGACAATTTCGGACGATTCAGGCCCTGGAAAGAAGAGGGGGAGGGGATTGAGGAAGATTCCTCAGGCTGGTAAAAACCCTGTTCCAACTGCTACACAAACTTTGCGTTCACACACTGTTCAAGTGTACCCGAATTGGTATCATTTGAGGGGAATTTTCGAACTAATTTAATAATAATAATAAACTCTTCAGTTGGATCTCGTGATTCAAAGCCTCCAGTGTCTATTTATTGCTTCTCCTACAATAGCTCTCCAATATATACATTAAATACATCTACAAGTTATGATTCAAGATATGACACTTACATGACGCCAAGACATCCTCCACATTTGTGAAATGGATTTTCAAGATTTCTGATAACAATATAGCCACCAGAATTTAACAGAAATTGTAGTTTGCATGTGACTGATACAATAACAACTCTATATATATATATGTGAATCTACTATTAACAGCTATTCATTCTCCATCGTTGCCTCAGATCACTGCAATATTAATGATAAAAATATTTCATTGTAAAACAATGTCATGTAGTTAATCCAGTCACACATACAAGCAAATACCTATCCTTTATCTGTCAAGTACCAACACATTCTAAGATCATTTTATTATGTTATTGGAGTTCATGGCGTCCATTTTAATTTTAGTATGTTTTTTAAACAGACATCACATAAAACTGGCAAGAATGGCATAGAATTTAAATGAACACATAATAGCCACTTTATAATTATCTTGTCATGTAACCCTGCATTGTGCAAAAGATTTCTTTGCGAATCCACTATTAACAGCTATATTGTCTTTAACAGCTATATTGTCTTTAAGAAAACTAATTAGTTAGAAATTAATATGATACTCACCATATTGGAAGAGTAGATTCCATATTTCTCTGAAGCTTTGTGTAGCCCCAACAGGCTGCATTTTCATGATGATGTTTGTTAGGTCACATGACTAATTATTTCCGATGCCAAACATTGTGTACAATTAGCCTGCCTTAGTAGGCTTTATGAAGTCTGTACTGGGACGCTTCATGTAGCCCTTCTAATACTGTTTGCTCATCATTTATGTACAAATAATAAAATAATGAAAAATACATAAATAAAATCATGGTCATATCAGCCTCAGAAAAAGCAATTATATATGTTCTTTAATCAGTGTCAATTCAGTGTACATTCTCAGTAGTTATACAGTCTTTTTCCTTAAATGAAAATAAGGTGGCTACATGAAGCGTCCAATGGACAACCTTGCTTATCCAGTCTCAAGAGGTAACGGGGGTGCCCACAAGTGTGGACGGGCGACTACATGTAGCTGGAGCCTAGTTATCCACATCCATGGACCATTTCTGGACCATTGGCCGCCATATTTGCGTACATAGGGTAGCCTCCCTTTATGAGCGGGAAACCATGGGTCACACAACAAAACACATTCATTAGCCATTTTAGCACACATCCCAAGAGGAGGATGCTACCATATTTCATATGGTATGATCATACCAACTATGCAAAGTCGGGTTCAGTCTACCTTGCAGAGATGGGCAATCTTCAAGTTCATGTACTGACCAAGTTTGAACATGGAAACTTCATTGTCACACTTTCTGACAGACAGTTTAACCAAGTAGGTGCTGACAATGCACTGTAGTGGATCAACAAAATAGGGAAAGGTGCTGGTGGAATTATAGGCATCACCAAAACTAGATCAGCTCTGATCAGAGGGGTACTCTCCTACAATCTCTGTCCCCACATCAGCATCGCTGTATATGCCAACTACAAAGTTGAAAAGAATGGCATTGTTCTCAATGAAAGTCAGCCAAACCATATGGAAAGAGATAAAAAGGATGAGGATCATGACCAACTTGCTAATCTTGGATTCTTCTCTGCAATGGAATTCTTACATAATCTGTCAAACAAAGATCTTGTGACAGTTGCAATTCAGGATGCAAGTACAGTATATCCCAGGGGCCAGAGACAATTAGAAACATCTGTGTCAATGAGGCTGATTGAAACACCTGAAAACTTTAATGATCCAATGGTGAGGAATAATACCCTTACTTTCAGTTGCTTCTGTCAATGAATCAAGATGGCTTTATTACCCGTTTGTAGATTATCATTGTCTTCTGCCAGAGAGAATGTTTTTATACTTTTTCCAATCCAACTCTCTTCCAGCTACATATTTTCTACATAGTGTTACAATCTGTTTTTATCTTTTGTCTTTCCGTTTTTCTTGATTTTGTTAAATGAAAATATCCCCTGTCCATCTGCTGTTGCTGTGATTTCAGATTCAACCCTCATTATTGATGGTCAGGCATTAATCAATGCAGTTGGAAACCGGATGGAGCCACTACCTTAAGGATTACACAGATGTCTTTACTGATAGCATTCTGAAAGTGGGAAATGCATTTGGAAGAATTGATCTATTATTTGACCAGTACAAAAACATTACTATCAAAGCAGTCAGGAAAGCACCAGAAACAAAAAGTACCCATCAGGAAACTGGTTGACAATAGGAATGTGCCACTTCAAGCCAACTTGGCTAACTACGGGCATAACTAGTTGGCTTATCCAAATAACTAGCAAAGTTCAGATTTTAGAATGTGCTGGTCAGAAGTTGATTGTTATTAGTGGCAGCTTTCCCAATGGTGAGGTGAAAAGTACCATTCTCCTTGACCTTGGTCCTCTGGTAGCAGAGCATGAAGAAGCAGACACCAAACTCCATGCGATCCATTCTTCTTCAAAAGTATATTCCAGTGCATGAGGTTATACACAATATCCCTGAAGGTTCTTGCTAGCATTTTCCTACCTTCCATGCCATAAGAAAGTCAGACACAACATCATTTTTTCCAAAGGGGGCCCTCAGGAAGATCTATGGTTTCATAGAGGAGACCCACCCCCTCTTCGGTGTCAAAATTTGATATGTTATTGAAAGTGTACGCTTGCCGAAATAAAAACCTATACATACATACATTTATAGCAAACCCCAGACAACAAACCAATGTGTTTCTTTAAAAAACCATGACTTACTTGGAGGGAACTGGAACTCAGCCAAGATATGGTATCTTCAGTTGCGAAGTTCTTGTGTGTTATATACAAGATACCAGGAGCAACATCAATTGATAATGCCAATGTTAGGCGTGAATGTGCGGCCAGGCAGACAGAATGTTACTGGGGTCATTGGTGCGTGCTGACGCTGGTCAGGCCGCGGTAAAAATAGTTAGCCTTTCGTTAAAGCTTGTTTCTGCGATTCTGTTGCAGTACTTAAAGTTTGAATGTATCGTATCGTATCGTATCGTATCGTATCGTATTAAGAATACTAGTCTCTTAATAGCCCACTATTAGGTAAGCATTTTATCAGTTTATTTCATCATTCTTGCCGTATATGTTCACCATTGCTTGCATTTCCCAGAGACGGGTGGCATGTATGAGGGTGCCTTTGATTGACAGCTTAGCAGCACACAATCCACCTCACACTTTAACATGAACAACAATAGGGGTGTTTGAATATTGAGTGTTGCAACATCAAATAGAAACAATAAAACAAATGAACTGTACAGTAGTATATCACCTATAATGTTTTTTTAAATACATGATGCATAGAATATTTATGGTGCATAATGTCACATACAGTTAATTTGGGGTGCTGAACAATGAAAGAATTTGTAAATGCAAACCAGTCAATCATGACGCCACCTGGTGAAAACACGTCGACCTAAGCCTGTAGCTTGTTACATATACACTGTTATAATTAAGCGTGTTTCCACGCGAAAGACGGCGCGGTGGTACGCGTCTAGACGAGTGCTACACTAGTTCGCGTACCCAAATTCCCACGCGCCCCCGAATCAGTCAGGCGCGACATGCTGCTGGCTTTCTCAAAGGATGCCACGCTCCACTGACCACCCATAAACATACCATGGAAAGTCTATATATCTTCATATTCCATAACTATTAACTATTTGTTTAATAGTTATGCTGCGTAAAACAGCCAAAATCTTCGTCGGAAATTTCTGGTAAATCCTAAATCTCGCGCCCATAGGCTTAGTATAGTAATTCTCTAAGGGAGCTTAAAAACGCTAAAAATTAACATATTTTCAAAATCTTTTCGTTCATATGGTGGGAAAAGTCCATCTGACTATATAACCAGTGAAAGAAATTTTAAAATCGGTAAAGAATACTAATAATACCTAAAAAGCTCTGACATCAAATATCAGTGTTATATCTCCATAGAGAAAATTATCAATCACAAAAGCAATCTTAAAAGCACCCTAATCTCTTAAAAAACTAAACTAAAATAAAATTCATGCAATAATCCATTTGAATAAGACCCTTGGTACATCGTATGGCTGCCATTGGGAAATATATATGACCCCCCTTTCCTTGTACAGACCTAACAAATTTTCGCTGAAATAGACTAAATCTCCTATGTTCGATTCTGATAATTAACATCTAATCTAAAGATTTAGAAGTTGATTCAGTTGATTATGAATATATTATATCGAATTATTATATGCGGATTTTCCCAGTAGTTGATGGGAAAATAATCGGGGTGTCACATCGGTTGGGGGAAATGATGGGGGCAGGAGGAACGTAGGAATGGGAGGAATGGTAGGAATGGGTTTCTTGTTTGAATATTTTCAACTCTCGAGACGATTTGGTGAGCCCTGAAAAGGGCTATTTTTGGGGAACTTGTCTGTCTTAGTGTCTGTCGGCAGGAAGGTGGTCGAACAACTGATGCAGAGTGAGGTAACCTGAGTTTGCCTCCTCGTCAAAAGCGAGTTCTTCCATTTCCTCATCCAACAGCATGCGTGTATAGACTATGTTGTAGTCTCTATACAGTCGGTTGATCTGCTCAGTCATTTTGTCTCCCAGTTTGTCTCCCAGTTGAAAAGAGTCTGGAGACTCCAGATTCTGAGAACATGTGACACAAAGAAACCCCTCTTTTCGTAGAAATCGCTCTACCCATATATTATATGGATACATGAATGGATGTGTTCGATTTTTCGATGCAGTTTTGTAATATTCTTTAATATTTATAATTTTTTATTTTTTTCTGAAGTTAAAGTATTGTGACATGTTGGCACGATTGATCAATTTAATTAACCTTGGGGAAAATATCAAAAGGTGCCTATTTGAATAGTTGGCATTACATTTTACCTTCTGGTCCGAAGGACTAGTGGAAACTCAGAAGGACTAGTAAGAATTTTTAGTTAGCCTGAACCCCTGCTGATACTAATTAAATTCTACTTACCTAAAACAAACTTAAACAAACTTCAACTGGTGCCTAACTCGGTGGCTGCCTGCATCTGACAAATGCTGTAAATAATAAAACTGCAATATTATAATGTTGTAAGGGCTTTGTACTAGTAAATAACGAGTACATTTTGCTGTGGACGTGTACCATTGCTGGTGCACTCATCCACACTTACGAGTACCAATACAGGGCAAATTAAAACGATTCTAAAATTCTTACACAAGGTTTCATGGGAAATGGTGCCATCAGCTCATCGATATTATATAAGTAGGTCAATCATTACATGTCAGTTGTCAGTTTCAATTAAATTCTACTTACCTAAAACAAACTTGGAACAAACAACTTCAACTGGTGCCTAACTTGGTGGCTGCTCATCTTACTAACACTGTAAATAATAAAAAGTCAATGGTTAAGTCAAAATAGTCAATCGTAAGTCCAAAACGTCAATCAGAAAGTTCGAAAAATAAATAAGAAAGTCAACATATCAATCGAAAAGTCAGAAAAGTCAATCAAAAAGTCAAAATAGTTAATCAAAAAGTCAGAATGGTCAATAAAAAAGTCAGTCTGAAAGTCGAAATAGTCAATCAAAAGTCAAAAAGTCAATCAAAAAGTCAGAAAAGTCAATCAAAAAAGTCAGAAGAGTCAATCAAAAAGTCAGAAAAGTCAATCACATTCTCATAGAAATAATATAATTCATGCAGCTCATGAGTAATTAGTTCAAACTGCAACAGAGTAAATAGAGACAACAGATAATATTCCTCGAAGCCAACAGATCCACCGCAACTGTTAGACTGTATCCGACCCTCTGGGACCGAGAGGTCCTTTAAAAGACTGTTAAAATTACTACTGTTGTCTTGTATAAGTAGGTCAATCATTTACACTCAGGGATGCAATGAATATTCGGCACTTAGATCTCATTAATTTGGTTACTAATTTTACATAGGAAACGTCACCGCGCCGGTACAGCACCCATTGATCGGACCCAACCGTAAAGGGGGGGGGGGGGGGGGGGCAAAATACAAATCAACAAACATTGCAGGCAGTATATTGGTCTGAGGCTATAATTAGTCCGATATTTTGAAGCTATTTCAGCTTCTGTTGCTGTAATAAACTAGAACCGGTGCGTCGTCGGCAATCAGCTGATCAGTTACTCACGTAGATAAGCGAGCCCCAGAATGATCAGCGATATAGCCAGAAGTAACAGAAAGACATGACAAATCATGTCATCGATGTCCGCTGTAACTTGCAATTTCAAAGTATGTTGTTTCAACTTCAGTGTAAATGCTGCCATTTTGTATGTTACTTCCTTACTTCGAGTGCCGTGTGCGAACTTCCTCAAAGCGCGCCTCAAAGTATGTAGCCCAAATGAAGCGTTTTCCCTAGTGCGCGCCTACAACCAACTGTACACATCGGTCAACATGCACAATTAGGCCGTAAGCAGGGGGTAATTATATCATTTAAAACCAAATTTTCCTTGTTCCCACCTTCAAAAGTGTGGACAACTATGAGAAAACAGCAAACGAAACAAAATAATTAAAAGATCATTGTAGTTGTGTGTGGGGAGCACGCTATATGGGGTGCCCTTAGGGCTCCAACGTGGTGGCGCAAATGGCGGTCGGCACTTCCCAACGCTTCCCCATAGGAATAGTATAGGAATATCGAAAATCTATTTAACAGCGTAGATTGATTATTTCTTCGGATTCAAAATGGTCATTGTTAGGTATATTCCGCCCCGTTTTGTTCTAATATATAGAGTTGTATGGGTAGCGTCGTCGTCGATTTTTTACAAGATGGCTGACAATTTTAGCAACCATTTGCACACCGAATAATGACGAAAATAAAAGAGAACTTGCTTGTTTCACGGTGGATATTTTGTCCACACGTCGAAATCTATCATATTAAATGTTTTGGGAAACTTTTTGGTCATTATTAAGAAAAATATTGGTGCCGACTATGACATGGATTACGCCCATAGGGTTAGTATAGAGTCATGTCAGTCGGTAGCCATTTTGAATTCTTACGACGTAGAAGTCAGCTGGTTCATTGAAAATTAATTATTACAGATTAATTATAGCATCTTATTGTTTTAGGCTGTAGGTACAAATGGCCTACGTCTGTGACAAATGGCTGAGGTGAGGCTTGTTGACGTCGGCCACATTGGCCTACGTCGGCCACATTGGCCTACGTCAGCCACATTGGCCTACATCACAAAAAAGTTTTCGGGAACACTATATTGGCGGTATATTGGTCTGAGGCTATAATTAGTCCGATATTTTGAAGCTATTTCAGCTTCTGTTGCTGTAATAAACTAGAATTGGTGCCAATCAGCTGATCGCCGACGACGACGGAAATGGTCAAATATAAATATAAATTATGTTTCAAATGTTACTCACATAGGTAGGCCAGTCCAAAGATGAGGATGATAAGCGTTAGAAGTGAAAAAAATAGATAGGAAACCTGTTCGCTTAGTTCCGTGTGAACTTTAAGACTGTTTGTCTGCACTTTGAGGCTCAATCCGGCCATGTTGCTGACCTGATACACTGCGCTCAAATGACGCGAGTAGAACTAACTATACCCATCGGTCAACATGCACGATTAGAACTTTCACGAGATAAGCTAAATTAACGTCTTAAATCATTCCAAAATCGGTAATTATTTAGAGTTTTTTAAAAAAGAAGGTCTAGTGGTGGCCATTTTGTCACAAATTGTCTAAATTCTGCGTTATTAATGATTTAAAGTTAAATCGTAGAAGGGTCATGTGACCTGACATTAAGATACATTAACATAATCAAGAAGGATCGAGATAATCATTGAGATACCTTCAATATTTCCTTCAAAAATTACGTTTGCGCATGCGTGGGTGCCGGCTACTTCATAAAGATGGACCAAGTCGAGCCGAACGGGCGGTGGGCCTTTGCCCTGGTCGTTGCCGTTAGTGTCCATTACGAGGACGGACATGCCAGCCTAATTACAACCTATTTAGTTCGGGTCAATCCCAGGTTTCTAGAGGCTATCTCCCTATTATTCGTCGTCGCCATAATCTGCATCAGCATCTTAGTCTACCTGTATGGACTCTAAGGTGGGTTAATATTTCTCGCCCGTCCAGTCAAGGCTCAAAAAGAGCTCTGAAGCCAGGGTTCACGAAACACGGTTGCCCGCTCGCCCCAGGCGACCAGAATTTGGTAAGGACTAGTAGATCCTACCTGGCCTGTCATTATTATTTGCTCTCTCGTTCACTCCCCCTCTCTCTCTCCTCTCTCTCACACAATCTCTCCTCTTCCTCCTCCTCCTCCTCCTCCACCCCTCTCTCTCTCTCTCATACACACACAATCTCCTCCTCCTCCTCCTCCCAGAGGGAACTGATGGGTCCGCCAATGAAAGTGTACACACTCACCCTGTTTGCACTTTTAGTCAAATCTGCTAATGTTTTCTGAACGTGAAAAATACTATATGTATCCTTCTATTTTTTTTACTGGTATGTTCGATGTGCATGTTGAACCAAATTTTAGCTAAATTTAGGTCATTTTAAAGGAATTCAAACAACATTTGTAGACAAAAACTAATGTACACATGTCTGAGTCAGCCCCCTTTGCCCAGCGTTCATCACTATTGGAGTTGGTGGTATGGTTGACCTCTGGACCCTCGTTGGGGCAATGAGGGTATCAGTATCACATTCACATCTGTTTTTTAGTATCTCAGTGGTTGACTTAGGACCCATATTTTGTCCAGGACCCTTTCCGACTATTTATCAGCCTCCCACTTTCATCCCTGATATTAACTCTTATAAATGAATACACGGTATTTCAATGAAGTCATAAGTTAATTAAATTATCTAAAATAATATTGGGTACCCAGGGGTAAAGATTTTGTAGTAATAATAAGCTTTACTATGTTATTTACCGTACATACAACCCTATTTTCTTAAGGGAAATAAAGACAATTATAGATTAGCAATATGTGTTGGGCATGTTGATGTGGAGAAGATAAGTGGACGTTTCTTGAAGTAAAATGAATAATATTTTAATGGAATATTGGGAGAGCGGAGGATATAGTGTACTTTTGGTTCAACCATATACAGCAAGTAATAGTATATTCAGACCTACCTGGCAAATTTGAAGATATTTTTGTAGGAATTTTCTAAAATTTCAAACCAATCTCAATATTTGTGATCAGTGGCCCAGTTTTATTTTCATTTAGAGATTATATTATATAAACTTTTCCCAGTATTTAAATCATAGTTTGAAATTGTCGATATGCTGTGCTCTTTGGTTATGTTTGGTTCACTATTCTTTTTTCCCCTTGCCTAAAAGCAGTTCATTCAAATTTCTGCAAATAATAAAGCTGTATTATGGGAATCAAATTGATAGTCTTTATCTTAATGCATAATAGATGATCGAGTACCATACATGTAACATATAGGAGACAATAAAAAGAGCAACAACTAAACAAAGAGCATTTGCTTGCTTGTATGTATAACTTGACTGGTATTTTGTAAATAACTTAAAACTGTATAGGATATTTGTAAGTATACAATTACATTGTATCACCAGTCAGGGCGAGCACCACTGTGTGGGTGCACTGGTCCGTATTCTCGAGAACAAAAATGCAATAAAACAATGCATTGTCTACCCTTAAAATGCATGAAAACGAACTTTTTTATATCAATAGGATTGAGAATTAATGGAAATGACAATATTTAACCCCAAAAAAATGCTTAAAATGCACCAGAGAGCAAAGAAAACCCTCTGGCTTCTATATAGTACACCTAGACTTGAGTACTAATGTTAATTTCTCTTGTTCCAGCCCGAATCCTTGGGGGAATCCCACCGCCCAATGAGATGGGCCCCGAGGAACCAGAAAACAAGAATAAACAGTCAACATGCCCGATCCAAAGGAAGAGCAGGAGGAAGAGAAAGTGTATGGAGGATGTGATCCCGACGGGCACTGAGTGCAATTGAGTGTGATAGCACTGTGATCATTTTGTGATTGAACGTGAACTAGTGAAGTGTGATACTTATGGCTTTGAATCACAGTGAAATGGACATGTCTAATATTGGTGTGATCTCAATTGCGCATACAATGCGCGTTCAAAATCGCGTCTAAATACTCATCTTAATGCAGCCACAACAGGCCACAATACTTGACACTGCTCACTCACCTAGCATTCACACTTACTGTCGCACATCTGACACACGATTCTCTGACACTGATACTAACTCTCTAATACCAAGTCCAGAAACCCCTACACACAACGCTAAATGATGTACGCCTTGCTAAAACCACTGATTTAATTCCTCCTTTTATAATTCCCACCCTGTTATTTCACATGAAAATGACACTGTTACTGACTATAGTTATAGCTCATGTTAATATTATCTATCAGCGACTAACTTTCATATGGGCATTGAATCAATGTCAGGAAAAAGAGAGGGAATTTATATTTCGTTGGCTAAAAATGGAAGGAAATCTAGGTTTTATGGGGAATTATTCAATGATTAATATTAAATGATTACATTTTTATTAAGGGTGTGATCTGAATTGTTTATATATATAAAATATATTGAATTATATTAATTTCATTGTCAGCAGGTGGCGCAACTGGTAACTGGGGTGCATTTACAATTTCTTTTACCATAAAAGTGCCACTAATACATGTGTGTGGCATTTATACCACTATAGATATTCCACATCATGTACATACACAGGGATGTTATAGGTAGCATACCTCTTTAGTTTATTTGTGTAATTTAGTTGTTTGATGTGGAAAAATGTTTTGATCAAAATACCCCCATCATTGCATACTTCATTAGCTAGGGTAGACTGGCCACCATATTTCAAGTACAACTGGAACAACCCTTCCCAGCAATGCGACTGTCTTTAGAGGATGGAAATAATGAGGAAATAATTGATGTATCACCATGAAGAAATGAGTAATTCCGAATGATATTATTCTGCAAATAAAAGCAGAAAAATAAGGACAAAATTGTCCATAACATATCCTGCTCAAATGCCATGAGAATTTGCTGATTTTTGCACCAATATTGCGTTATACCCTTAGCGTGATCATTGCGCAATCATTGCGCAATAATTATTGCGTGAAAAGCGTCCACTCTCATCACAGAACTATGGCAAGATGATTGCGCATTAAAAATCGCGTAGAATCGCGTTCATTTGCCCGTCGGGATGCTATGTATGTGAAACTTGTCTCCTCGGCGATACACAAATAGCTCGACAGGGATCCCAGAGTTCCATATCTCACCTGACATTGCCCTCTAGCTGCTTATGTCAGCCAACTGTCTGGACTGTTAGACATTTTTTCCAAAGCCAAAATGTGAACCAATACACCAAGGCTATGCTTTTACCACCGTTGCGAGCCTTAATGTTCTTTTAAGGAAAATCATTCTGAACAACTAGCAACCAGTACCACACAGATTTGGCTGTTGACCTACGGCCTGGCTTCATGTTTTCGTGCCAACATGGATGTAGGAGAAACCACCAGGAAAACGGGAAAGCCCTCAGTGCCTAAGAGAGTTAATCATGGACACTACGCATTATATACATATCATTCCATTGTGACATTTGTTTGTATGTATTTGTATGTATTATATTTGTTATGTTAATATCTTTAAGGGTTGAGGATGTTTCATTGGCTACTATGTGTACGGTGGCTGCGGTTTGAACTAACTGAAATATGTTATTCCAATATACACACTCCAGTGCGTATCACTTATATAAAATAAATAAAATATAAAAACTCTCACGTATGCCTTGCATTTTTTTATTTTTACGAAAATCTTTATGAATTTTATTTAAAGGTCTGGTTGTATTTGTTCCTGGCACAATGAGAGCACTAGAATACAAATGAGTGTTTGTAATAGAGCATGTTTAACTGGAGAAAAATAAATAATCAATTAATATCCACAATATTATTTCCACATATCGGTTATAGGTACATTATTATCAAAAACTATATCAAAAACAGATTTAGGTACATTATTTCCAAAAACCACAAACCAAGGAAATATTTCAGTAGTTCATGTATTGCCTTAAATGATATGTATTGCCACAAATGATGGTGGTAACGGACATATGATAAATAATCGATCATTGGGAGCATATACATTAGTACTACAAAAGTTGTACCTAATGCCAGACAAGGAGAGAGTCTAGAGTCTATCCAACTCTATACCAAGATATTTATAATATTGTACAGATTCGATTGGGTGATTATCTGTTTTACAGTTATAATAAGTACATGTAGGTAATATAGAAAGGAACAGTAGTAAAACACAATAGAAACAACTGCATACATTAGAATATTGGTATTTTATTCTACTTTCAAAACAAGCTAATTTACAAAACCATTCGAGGTCACTAAATAACATCCGATATCAATCCGAGCTCAATAAATAATATCTGAGATCAATAAATATCAAGACTCATCAATAAATAATGAATAAATGTCCTCAATAAATATCAAGACTAGTCAATATAGATAATCAATAAATATCAAGACTATAATTGACCCAGGTATATATCCCCTGTCATGGTCGTTTGTGTGCCTTTTTGTTGGCCATGCGTCGATGTATGTTGCTGACTGTTATGGACGAGCAGGGATGCCACCATCAGCTTTTCTGGGTGTATCATTGTTTCTGTTAGTGTCCCCACAGTCTTTTGCTGCACCACCTTTCGTGGATGCCAGATTCTTTTCCTGCAGGACGTAATGGCACGCGGGGGAGTTCCTGGTATGATCTACGAAAAAATAGAGAAATATCATTTACGAGAGAATGCTTTAAACCTAGAGTTGCTTATTCTTGCAATATTATTCATCACTGTAATCCTACCCCTACTTGTCACACAGGTCACGCAGTATTAGTTAGCTCGGGGGCGAGTTAGGGCGCCCTAATGCACATTACAAAACAAACGTTTAAGTTTACAAAACAAACGTTTCAGTGTACAGTTTATGTTTCTCTAGCTGGGATTATTGCAGACTTATTGGACTTATACACAGTGTATATCATAAACTATGTTATCAAAACTACAATATTGTAGACTTATTGTGTATAGCATAAACAGGAAAGGTATAAAGGCTTGCCTATAAGATATAAAAAATACTTACATTATCATCTCGAGTCGCAATGTTCTTGCCACTCTTGTAGGGTAGGCACCGTTTTATCAGACTTGGGCTGGGCATCGAACAGTCTGAATCTGTGTCTTCTCTCAAAGTTGGGAGCTGATTAAGTAAAAAAATAATTATTGTAAACTTTCGAATCATCATTTTCTGAACTGAGGTTAACTGATAAAACCATTGGCTAATACACCCCATTGGCAAATACATGCTACCACTTACAACCATCGGCCTCACTTTATCAACAATAAGAATTGGCCCACTTTATCAAAAATAAGAAGAATAAATCTACTAATATTACTAAAACACTGACCGGTACTACAGCAGGAGTTGAGCAGGAGACATACTGTGAATCCTGGCTATCCAAGTACTGAATGCCCAGGTATATTTTCCTTCGATTCTGTCCATAGCACCTGTACTCTCTCACAGGTCCATCAACCTTTATTTTCTTGTAAGACTTTTCCATATTCTTGGTGATATGTCTGTCTCTTGTCAGTGTATTGGTGTAGGATTCGTCTCTTGTCTTGGAGGGAGTGGTTTACTTCGGTGGATGAACACCCTCTTATACTTAAGGGTGATTGCTGGGGTGTGTGCTATCGTCCAATCACCTGTAGGGTGTTTCATCACCCTATTGTTACAATACCAATTCAAACTAACTAATCGGCCAATGCGTTTGTTTCCACACCTGGAGAGGTGTTGGGTGAAGGGGAGTGGGGGCGTGATAGAGTGTGTGCAGGGGGGTGGGGGTGGGGCTTTAAGCCTTTAGCAAAATTAAGCCTTTAGCAAAATTATTCACACCTATATTTACGTTCATGATATAATTGATGGCCATATATTTACGATGATATAAATGATGACCATATATTTACGATCATGATATAATTGATGACTATATGTCATTGATGGTAGGTTTTATTCAATCTGTGTGTGTGTGAGGGGGGGGCGGTTCTTATTTATTCTGTAGGGGTGCTGTCATCCAAAAATAATTATACTTGGTGCAACTATATGTGTCTGGACGTCTGGTAAATAACGTTACAACTATATGGGTCTGGACGACTGATAAATAATGTTAAAATGGCTGATAAATAACGTTGAGATGGCTGTGATAAATAAAGTTAAAGTATGGCTGTGTAAATGACGTGTAAATGGCTGTGTCCTGGACGTCTACTTCTCAGCAGATCATATTGAAAGGCCTACAGTATCATAGGCCTATATATGGCTTGGACGCCCGCACTACGCTGGAATAAACACATAACGGAGGAATGGCCTTGAAACCTTCAGTCAGGAGGTTTTATTTTCACCATAAACAGATACAATATAAAGAAAAAAATTATACGTGTGGCGTGGGCGGAGAAGCGGTTGAGAGTGGAAGGTAAGGTGGGCGTGGAAGCATTGGGACTATGACGTCATAGGTAAACACTGGGGAGACGTCATAAGCGGGACCAAGGGGGGCGTGGTTACCTAGGCGGCGTAGTTAGGGGCGTGACTTCTCCAATATAATCGGTGATGTTTTCAGCTTCACATAATGCTAAAGGGCCCCGCCTACATGCCAACTCATGTTACTGCTTTATTGTTGTTTTTCGTAGCCAAAAGTTGCCTTTTACACAACCTAATAACCAGTTATGTTTGTTATCCCTATAATTATAATGACTTCTTTGTCCAGCGGACAAACAAATGGACAACACATTACTACCACCCGTCGGTAATTATGAAGCGGTTCATACGGGAAGTACCGGTAACATAATTGAAAATGGCCAAACACTGAAGTTATAATGAAATGAGCATGTAGAGAAATCGTCTTGTTGGAAGCCTATATAATGGCTTGCGAGTACAATTAATAAAATATGAGTTGGGGTTATATGAATTCTCTTTTTACAAGCATATATGGCTTAAAATCAGGCGTGAAAGAGAATAACATCTGTTTGTTCATACCACCCATACCACCCACGTCCACTCGAATTTAAAAACATGGCCGCCGTTTCGGATTCAACGGTTTTCTCAGCACTTTATTTCTCATCTAATTCAATTATATGCAGCAATCAACTACACAAACACAGCTGATTTGACGAATAAGTAATCAGGTGATTCGATGAGAAGTAATCAGGTAAGTTTATCAGGTAAGTGATATGATCTCACCAGGTTTAGTGTTCGGCATAGGCATGGGACTAGGCCAGGCCTAGGGTTACCGTACGGTCAATTCAGGACAATAAGGCTGGGTTTCCATTGACGAGGATTTTTACCGCGCGGCAACCCGCTAGGCGGCTTGCCGCGCGGCTAAATTATTAGAGACCATTGGCTACCGCGCGGCAAGAGAAAAAAAATCGAGCAGTGAGCGATTCGTTTTACCGCGCGGCAACGACCCGCGCGGGTAGCCGCGCCCATGGAAAGGGCTCAATAGAAATGCATGTGAGCGATTATTTGCCGCGTGCCGCGCGCCGCGCGCGGCATGAAAAACCGCGTCAATGGAAAGGCAGCCTAACAATGCATGGCCATGGGTCACAAAAGGCTCTATTTTAACGCTACACTCATATGAATGCCATTATATCCCGCACTAATGTTGTAGCATCTCTGTTTGTTTATCAAACATCCCATCTCTGTCTGTTTATTAAACATCCCACCTCGCTGATCTTCATTTATATATCCCACCTCGCTGATCGTCATTTATACCACCTGTACAGTGCCGGGAGTTACGGCCACACATGCCGTCAACTCCTGACGGGGCTGCGGCGGTATGCGGTGTGAGGTGGCAACTTCTACTAACAACTAAAGACAATGCTAGTGATTTGTTTGACGTGGTGGTAAATTATTTGGATTTTGGTGGTAAATTTAGGGCCAACCGAATAGATTAGTTCCCCGCCGAAAATATTAGTTCAACTACTGTAGGCTTACTATTTACTGTAGGCCTACTATTCTCTTAAACATCCTACGCCTACGGTACTATGTTTAGACAATACCCTGTGTTCATAGACAATACCCCGTGATTGTGATTTTGAAGGGCCCCACTATATTATATCAATAAACACTTCTATCGATTAACCCCAAACCTATCGATTAACCCCAAACACTTTTAATGATTAACCAACTAACCCTCTCCTATGTTAATTTTGATTAACCCATTGAGGGCGGGCTGATGCCTCAAGGCGTCAACATCAAAATGGCTTAGTGGACGGGCTGATGCCTCAAGGCATCACACATAATTTGGCCCAGGGGACGGGGTGATGCCTCAAGGCATCAATTTTTTATATAAATTGAAGGGGGCATAACTTAATGAAAAATGAACGGATTTTGATGAAATTTGAAATATATGTATACAAACACATTAGAAATATTTTTATAGGTGTGTTGTCATGGAGACAATAATGATGACGTCATAACTGACATATGTAAATGCTGGAAAGTGAATTTGGAGCAAGGTTGCCCCCATATTGCACCCAATTGAGACCCATTATTTTAATTATTGAAGACCAAATTCTAGAAATTATGAAAAAATATGATTAATAACTGTTTACACCTATTAAACGATGTACATATGACACATATTATTTAAAGAAAATATTCCTAAAGTGTTTTTAAACCCTAAACCTCATGTTAAACACCCGTCCTGAAGCCCAAAAACGGGGAAAAGGGCCCCCCCCCGTCCACCAGGCAAAAATATGTGTAAACTGCCCCCGCCCTTAATGGGTTAACCATGTCCTATGTTAATTTTGATTAAACATCTCCTATGTTAATTTTGATTAACCTTCTCCCATCTCCTATATAGGGTTAATTTTGATTAACCTTCTCCTATGTTAATTTCGAAAGATAATTAATATCGTTTATAGTTGCTACACATTGACCCAGAATGCTTGCTTCTCTGCTGAGGAGGCCTTGGGCAAGGGAATGGGGTCCATAACATGTTAAGGGCCGAAACCAGACTGGTTAGAAATAAAAATTTTGAATGTAGGCAAAAAATAACAATTGTAACCATCAATGTAGATACATTCGAATGACTGTAGATCAAAACTATGAAAAAAAAGAAGTTATCAGTAGGCCTATTAACTAGGTGATATTGAATTAAGAATGAACCCAGTCTGGTCCAGAGGGTAGTACAACTACATCTACATAATCATTGGCTGTATTATAATATGATTATTCCTCTTAATTGCAGTGATAAATGCCTCTTAATTGCAGTGATAAATGCATTGTTCCATCTCTAAATATTTGGAGGGACATTAAGGAACGAACAGCTGGAGGGTGATAACCCAAGGAACGTGCAACAACATCCCCCTCAAGGATTTATCTATGGCCGTATATAATATTAGTCATGCTCTTACTTGCAGACTTGATTGCATTTGATAGGCTTTTCGTATAAGTTTTTTGTCATTTCATCTTCAGAGGTAAGTCTCTTTGAGAGGTAACATATAAAGGACGGAGGTACACATAGAAGGTTGTCATTTTCTCATATTTATATCAGTTCAATGAAAGTAAATAATTACATTGAATACCTTCCAGTCTTTTGAATGTATGAGGGCTTATGTACTTGCCTTTCATTTGCCATAAACATTCAAAACAAGCAAAATTCCCATACATCTTAGTTATTTAGATCAAATATTTAAAAAAATGCTTGCATAATTTGGTAACCTAATATTGAAAATTCCTATCGCTCTGAGGTTTTTAAGTCATAAATGTTACAGGGCACTTATATCATCAGTATGGTAAATTGGCTTTCATTATGTATGTACTGTTGCTCTTTATTTATGCATATATTATAGGCTTACAGCTTCTCAATGTATTTCAAGAGTCAACGGCCAGACAAATGGACGAATCATTCCATATTTCCACATCAATACTGCGAAACATTGAATTTGGAGGTAAACTTCTAAAATTCATTATTGATGCTTGTTATTGGGTCTTGTTATTATTTCTTAGGTGAAACCATTTTCATTCTTTTTTTAGAGGGCAACTTCACATTTTTTGGTCTGTCATAGCTGACAGGTCTTAGTCAGGGAGCTTTTCTCTTAGTAGGGAAACCACATCTTAACTAACGCTGTGGGGTTGTGGGTTCCAGCGGAACCATGGGTGCCTGGAAATTTCGCTTAGAACTTTCGCTTAGAAGTGACTTTCGCTTAGAACTTTTGCAAAATGCAAGCACTGTGTATTCAGTTGGAAAATGCAAGCACCGTGTATTCAGTTCACAAAGCAAGCAATGTGTTTTCAGTTCACAAAACAATGTGTATTCAGTTCCTATCCTGGTCATCATTTTGATTGAATAAAATATGATACATTCATGCTGAATATGATACATTCATGCTAGGTTTTTGTCTAATCGGGGGGTGGGGGGTGTGGGGACCTGGTGCAGTTTGTGTTTAATCTGTAGGGGGGGGGGGCTGCCATCCAATAATAAATATATACTTGTTATTTTTTCATATCTTTATGTATTGTTATGTATTGTGTTTTATTTTTTCATATTGTTATGTATTGTGTGTTATAATCAGTATATTTAAGTTTGTATAAAATCCGCCCTGCTTGGGTAGCCCTCAAGAATAACAAGGAGAACAAAGTACCTGACAAGGAGAACAAAGTATTTACCCCCATGATTTACCCCAACACTATTTCTATATGTGTATTATTCTCTTTAACATCCTACTATTCTCTAAAACATCCTATTCAATTAGACTGATTATTAAATATATCGAAATGACGTAATAATTATTTATCTATTTTTATTGCAGGTGTACTGATGCTGGTATGGAATAGAACGGTATGTGAATGTGGACAGGGGATAGGAGTGGGAAGGGGAGAACACGGGGCAAGGTAACAATACTCTTTTGATATTTTGAGGTCCTTAGAAGGACCGTGTTTCATGTCATTCATTTTAGTCTGGAGGAGGTCCCTGGATCTTTTCATTGCTTTGGGTTCAGTTGGCTGCGAATATAACCAATGGCACCCCTGATGCTACCCCAGTAGTAGTAGTGTCCCTTCTCTGTTAAATGGACACCATCCGGCAAGTAATAAGTTGGCTTAGACCAGAGAACTTTTGGATGGCCCCAGAATTTAACTTCCTTATCTGCAAGGGTTCTCATCAATCTTAAGTTGAATGTAGTCGCCTTGTAGAAGTAATCATCCTGTAACATGCCATCCTTGAACCGAGGCAAAACCTCACCAACAATGACAATTGGGCAGATTTCTTTCAGACGATGAATCATGGATTTTAATTCAAAGAGCATTTCTTCAGTGGTTGATTTTTCGCAGTCGTTACTGCCCATTTCTATGTATATAGCTTTGGGTGCCATTTCTTTCAGTTTGGATAGCCATTTGCCAAGATGTGAAATCTTGGCACCACCCTTGTAGATGTAGCGTATGTCCATACCATCAACTTGATGGTCTTTCTCCGTCACATAGTTATGTAGCCTTCTGACAAAACTGTGCCCGACAATAGCGACGAGATGTTCATTAGTTGCTGCCATGATTGACAATGCCAGTCTTAACATGAGCGACACTTTTATACTACTCCAGGTGTACGGTATGTGCTGACACCTGCTTTCTCCCACGTCCACGCTCTGACCAGCCAATGTATATATAGCCCATGCGAAAGCTGTGGATGACAGTTCCTCAACACAACCTTGCCGACGAAAAAACTCCGTGAAAATCATCATACACCACGATAAACACCTGCATAATCTTGAACCAGTCTACAGACTCTACATTAGGTAAGACACACAGGTTGACTAAACATGCACGGCAATATTTCCAATTTTCTTGCCAGTTGACTGTCGCATATGTTTAGCACATAGTTGTTTTGTTCTTGGTCGCATTAATTCCAGGTTTTGTATATCAGTAGGTGTAGCCACAAGATATTTGCACATCTGAAGCAGGCATTTTGCCAGCATTTATGTACCAGCTCTGAGGTATGTAAATTTCTATAATTTCATCATGTAGTTCTCCCGAGCATGGACAAGTGGCGTTTGATTGCATTGTTTCTGTATATAATTTTAATGTGGATCCACACTGAGATATTTGATATATCTCAGAGCTGCCAACTTATAGGATTTATTTTAATTATTATAAACTTTTTTCTTCTATTTCAAATTCTTTAATTGCATAATGATACTTTGCTATGCATTTGGAAAGTAGATTTCTCAAATATATTGTTTGTGAAGCGACTTGCACTCGCAGCTCCAAATGAAAAAATAGGATTGCGAATCCTCACAGGTTGGCAACTCTGATCTATATTGTGGGTTCTTTTGTTCTTTTTAATGGATATAAATGCTGTTGACTAAACTTCTTTATTTCATATATTGCAGGTACCATGTTGCTGTCATGCAGTGTCTGTGGCTTTGATACTCCGAGCCAAACCAACTACGTCCGTCATTGCAAGCAACATCGTAATGATGCCAAGTATCGTTTTCCCTGTCCCTACCCAGGATGTCTCTGAAAACACTCAACTTTTCAGGTTTTCGAAGTCACATCCACAGAGACCACTCAACCCCTACTCCACGAACCGACCCACTTGCCATGAACGATAGTACATTTACATGTGAGCTAACCTTCTGCCAGGCTGAAATCATTGGCTCGAAAGGGTTCATTGCTCACCTCAGAGAACATCTTAAAGAGGGGCACATTGTAACCTGCCCATTCAAGGTATGTGACAAAAAAAATTTCACAATGTGTCTACTTTCAAAAGCCATATCAGTAGAGCTCATAAAAGCTTCCAACACATAGACTTTTCAAATTGTCTGCATACTGCCCCACTCGCTTTGACTGATACTTGTAGGTTAGGGTGTGAGACAGAAGAAACAGACATGTCTCTTTTTGTGGAAACATCCGATAATGAAGACGATGAGACTGTAGCAGAGGAGAACAAGCCAGACATAGCCGATAGCATTGCCCGCTTCTACATGCGTCTTGAGGCTAAACAACTTGTTGCTGCTTCTACTGTCCAGATCATTGTGAATGAAATAGCCAACTGTTCCAGCATGGTTAATGATGACCTTATTGATATAGTGTCTGCCTCTCTCCGGGCAAGCAATATTGGACAGGAGGTCATAGATCGCATTGCCAAAGACATCTCAAGTGGCAACCAGCTGCTGAAACACAAAGAAACTACTCTTGGCAGTAACTACAAGAGAAAGAAATACTACCGAGAACATTTCCAATATGTTGCACCTGTACAGATTAGATTGGGTATCAACAGTATCATGAAAGAATGTCACTTACACTACATACCTATGAAAGAGACACTTCATGTTCACCTAGGCCTTCATGTTCACCTAGGCCTTCAACAAATTCCTTCAAAAAGCATGAAAGATGACAACCATGTTCTCTTCACATTTATTTAATCGATCCTCTGAAACAATTGATGGCGACAACAATGGTGGCAGCGGTGGGATTGAGCCTGAAGATTCCCACCCTCTATCGCCGTCTGGGGAAGTAGGAGTGCATCCGAGGATGTGGAGTAGCTGGTTAGGCTAGGGCTACAAACAAGCGGGGGTATTGCAGCAAGACGTTGGGATGACCCCGAAAGATGAACCAAGGGAGAGGAAACCAGGGACAGCGGAGATGAACGGGCCTCCAAAGAAGATGAAGGTAACACCCCGGGCCTTTGATGGAACAGGGTCTCTCTCCGAGTTCCTGCATCACTTCCGTCTTGTGGCGGAACTTAACCAGTGGACGAACCATGAGAAAGGCCTGCACCTGGGTGTGTGTTTAGCCGGACCTGCATTACGCCTCTTGGAGAAGGTAGACTTCGAGGACGAGGGGACGTTCCCACGATTGGTACAAGCCCTCTATGAATGATTCCAACCAGCGGATCAAATCGCCTTGTACAGAACGGAGCTTCGAGCCAGGAAGCAAAAAGAAGGGGAGGGTCTCCAACAGATAGCAGATGAAATCGAGAGGTTGGCCAGATTAGCATACCCCACAGCTGACAGGGACATCCTAGATGATCTGAGTAAAGACTTGTTTACTGCCGCACTCGATGATGCCCAGCTACGAAGATGGGTAGCCCAGGCCAAGCCCCGCACCCTAGCGGAGGCCCGGTCGGCGGCTCTCCATGGAGGAGCTCGGTTCCCGGTTCCCGTCATTGTGGTATATATAAACTATATGGGCATCCTGGGGATGGATGTCCTGAGACCCCTACGCGGAGTTGTTGACGTAGATAAGGAAACGGTTAAGTTTGACCACAACATAGTGCAGGCAGGGCCTGTGGAGGTGAGGGAGGGGACGACAGTTCCTTCAGGCACCTGGATTAATCTCCTAGCATGTGTAAAGGAGTGGAGCCACCAATCGGAGGTGGTGGTCGAGCCCTATTGGCTCGGGTCGGGGCTACTGACGGCCCGGTCAGTCAACCAGGTAGTAGCAGGGAAGACGTGGGTGAGGGTATCTAATCCCACCAACAGCGATATTGAGCTACACCCAGGAGAAAGAGTGGGACACTGGGAGGAGATTGACGGAGACGAGGGGGACGAACTTCGACCAGTGGGACGAATCGATCAAGGGACATCAGTAACAGAAGAAGACGTCCAGGTGCAAGAAGAAGGGAAAGAATCCACCAACCAAGCCCTCTGGTCCCAAACGGATGACACTGTGGTACGAGGCAGAGAACAAGTCGTGCAACAACTCTATCAAGACTTTGCAGACATTTTTGAAGAACGGCTGGGACGAACGTCGAGAACCACACACACCAGAGTCTATCCACCAATCTTTCGTCTTAAGACCTCAAAACAAGCAAAATTTAGAAGTGCTTTTATCATCTTGTAATTGTTATGCAATATAACCAATGGCTTGGGAGATATGTATGCGAAATTTGGGAAACTAATTTTGAAAATCTGTAATTCTATGAGGTTTTATATCTAGGTAGCTCTGTTACTATGTAAGCGACCGTGGGCATACATTATTAATACCTTGAACATCATTAAAATAAATAACTTACAAGTTTTCTATACTTATTTAAATAGAAATATTAGGATACACACTACTCTTCATATTGCGCTTTTCTTTTTAACGAAAAGCAATATTTTCTTCAAGTAAGAGGCATTTGCATCTAAAGGTATTTTGCTTCAATTTTGCAGTATAATAACATGTTCATTTCTAAATAAGATCTTTAATTATACGCTTTGTATATTATTATTCTGTGTGCTTCATTTAACAGTACAAATAATGTTTGATGCAAATAAAAGAAAAAGTTGATAATATTCGAAATATTTTTAAGTTAGGCATGAATAAAGTGTGTAGCACGGTCGCTTACATTTCAGCCATTACAGACCCATTTATTTTTCCTGTTCTAAGGTATTTCTACTGCATGAAACAATGCTGAGCTGCAGGCTGATTGTGCAGTATCTCTAAACATGTCGAATCATCTTTGAATCATAAAATATGGATTTTAGGTATTTAGGAAAAGTTTATTCCAACAGAATCGAATCAACTGAATAATTTTTTAAAAGAATTATATCGCAGAATTGACTATGAAATAGAGAATAACGGTTAGCTATTCAAAGCAACCAAGGAATAAGAACCACTAGTCCGATTCTGTTGTAATAAACTTTTCCTGAATACCCAAAATCTATATTTTATGATTCGAAGATAAAACATGGATATATTCGATTTTACTACTGACTAAATGTTATAAAAACGAATCCAATTGAATTTGTCCCCACGGTCGCTTACAGCACACGGTCGCTTACACATACATATGAATATTGAATATGAGGAAAAATTGGGCTTTTTTAGAAATATAAATGAGTTGAATAGACTCCTTATAATGGGGGACATATTTAGACTAAAAATTGTCTTTAAAGAAATAAATGGGAAAAAAATAGGATCATTCACATATGGCACGGTCGCTTACACTAAAGTGTGCCCATGCTCATTTTTTAGGCACTAAACATGATGCTACATCAAAGATATTCAACGAATATCAAAAGAATGTTTTTCATGGCCAAGGTTATGTGAAATTCTTCTATTTAACATAGGGGCATATGCCAAATTCATGTTATATTATTTTCTGCAATTGTTTTAAACAGCTGTAGCACGGTCGCTTACATCTTCCTACCCCACAACAAATTCTGAATTTACAACTATAGAGGGTTTCCTTATCACGATTTATTTTTATGAAATTGTTATTGATATATTTTCACATGTTTCAATGTATAAAGGTTTATAATATGCAGCGATATTCTATATTCTATATGCATTCGAAAACGAGTAAGTCAGATTTTTAAAGCAATTTATGCAAATAAAACACATATTAATCACCCTAAAAGAACTATTTTTGGACTTATACATATAAATGTGGTATACCATCGACAGCTCTTAGTAAGGGGAATACATATATGCTAATATTGCATTTGAATACACTAGAATAACATCACTATGGGACAAAAGTCATATGACGAAGGTTTGGTGGATAGACTCACCAGGGAACATCCCCCGATCAAGACGAGACCCCGACGGGTCCCGATTCACCGCAGGAAACTGGTGGAGGACGAGTTGGATAAACTCCTACAGCTAGGGGTAGCGGAGCCTTCTTTCAGTCCTTGGGCATCACCAGTCGTCCTAGTCAAGAAGAAGGACGGAGGATGGAGATTTTGCGTCGACTATAGGCAGCTAAATCAGATCACCCTTAAGGATGCGTACCCATTACCCAGAATGGATGACATACTAGATAGCCTGACTGGGGCCAAGGTGTTTGCCACCATAGACCTGGCCAGTGAAATGTCCCCGGATTCGCAGGAAAAGACTGCCTTTTGCACGCATAAAGGACTATATCAATTCCGCGTCATGCCCTTTGGCCTGGTAAACGCCCCCTCAACCTTCGAAAGACTCATGGATGCTGTCCTGTCCGGCATGGTGGGAGACGAATGTCTGGTCTACCTAGACAACGTCATCGTGTTCGGAAGGACAGTGGACGAGTGCGCCGGACGGTTGAGGAAGGTATTTGCCAGGCTGAGGGAGGTGGGGCTCCAAATCAAGACAAAGAAATGCCAACTATTCCAGAAGGAAGTGAGTTTCTTGGGACACCTGATATCAGGGGAAGGAGTGGGAACAGATCCTTCAAAGATAGAAGCACTACAGGGATGGGGAACATTACAAGACCGGAAGGATGTGAGGTCCTTCATGGGTTTCTGTTCCTATTACAGGTCGTTCGTACCCGGATTCGCCCAAATAGCTGCTCCTCTCCATGCTCTTACCAAGAAAGGGGTCCCATTCGAGTGGACGAGCCACTGTGAACAGGCTAAACAGGAGCTGATCCGAGCTCTGAGTCACTCGCCACTTCTAGCATTTCCTGAGGCGGAGTCAGAGATGATCTTAGATTGCGACGCATCAGCCGAAGGCTTGGGAGTAGTTTTATCACAATGGGTGGAGGGAAAGGAACGGGTACTACAATTCACCATCCGGACAATAACTAAAGCAGAGCGGAATTATTGTGTAACCCGTAAGGAGTTACTTGCGGTGATATTCGGGGTGAGCAAGTTCCGCTCCTATTTGGTGGGAGCCAAGTTTCTCATAAGAACAGACCATAGTGCCTTAAGATGGCTCATGCAGACTAAAGAGCCGGAGGGCCAGTTGGCTTGATGGATAGAGGAGCTGGGTTGCTACGAATTTAGAATTGAACACCGGCCGGACACTCGACACGGCAATGCCGACGGGCTCTCTCGCCAACCATGCCATCAGTGTGGACGAATGGGGGACGGGGACGAGCCCGGAGACGAAGAAGGAGGGGTGGTCGGAATGTTATGCATTGATCAGGCAGTAGACAACCTACGAAGAAGCCAAGAGACTGACCCTCTTCTACAAGAATTTCGTCGAGGAGTGGAAAAAGGGGAAAGACCTGAACCAGGGCGAGGATTCGGAGACTGGGAGGCTGACTGGCTCCACCACAGATTCAGTGACCTGTCAATACGAAATGGGGTACTAGGGTTGATAACACTAGACCAACAAAAAACCAAGCTCATCAGGGACCGTTCGGATTGCATGCGGGCAGAGACAGGACCAGGGAGAAACTAGGAAGAAAACAGATCTGGCTGGGGATGGACAAGCAAATTGCCCTAGAAATTGAATGCTGTGCGACATGCCAACAGACAAAGACCCAGGGTGCCAGGAGACGAACCAGGATGGGCTCTTGTCCCCTGGCCACAGTAGGGGAAGAATGGGCTATAGATATTACTGGACCCTTCAAAACGACAGAGGGAGGCCATAAATACGCGTTGGTAGTGACAGACCTCTTCTCCAAGTGGACGGAGGCGTTTCCAATAGCCGACATGACTGCGGCTACGGTGGCCAGAGTCCTCGTTCGGGAAGTAGTATGCAAGTTCGGGGCACCCAAGACCTGGCACACCGATCGGGGTAGAAATTTTGAATCTGAATTATTTGCAGCCATTGCCAGTTTAATGGGGTTAGATAAGACCCGCACTTGCCCGTATCATCCACAGGCCGACGGGCAGGCCGAACGCTGGAATCGTACGATGTTGGCAATGTTGATCACAGTCGCAGATGTACAGGACAAATGGGACGAATGGCTACCCTATGTGAGTGCTGCGTATCGCGCAGGCCAACATAGAACAACAGGATTTTCACCGAATTATCTGATGTTTGGAAAAGAAGTACATCTACCCTGGGAGCTGTGCTACCCCTCCCCCGAGACGGGGACGAATCACGGTCCAAACTTAGGCACTCATGAAACCTTATTCAAGGGGGTACTGTGCCCGATCAAGGGGTGCCAGAAGGCCGCCTATGCCAACGAGGGCAGCGGATCTCGTCCCCCATATCAAAAGCCACCACGGGGTAGAAATAGACATTGATCAGAGTATGGCCAGGGTACTGATGGTGACGGCCCGATCACCAGCACTCTTCGCTCGGCCAGCCACTGAGGAGGAAGTCATCCTTTATAAATCTGGAGAGAGGATGTGCCCTCGTTTGCCAGGGGGACCTGTGATGAAAGCGCTCCTCGAAGGAGACGACCCGCCATCTAAGAAACGTAAGGTAGAGGGACGGAAAGAAGATACTAGGGTGATCGTCCCCAGGGGTTCTCGTCCCACAGGCCCCGCGCCAGTAGACAAGTCGCCACGGAGAACATCTCCCCGTCGTGCCACAAACCGTCCAGCCCCCAGACCAGAGGCAGCGTGGGGACAGGAGCTAACTCTTTCGCACTGAGACGACCGAGAGTCCAAGCCCACCAAAGCCAGGGAACCATCCAAGTCTTCTCACCGAGACGAGCGTGATAAAGTCCCCAGGGACAAGAGGGAGCCAGGACCAAAAGATTCGGCCCACCCAAGCAGGGACGAGCCGGAGTCCTCAGGTAATAGTAAAACCAAACCTAAAGACTCTTCTCACTCTGATAGGGAGGGTACGGCGACCACCAACCACAGCAGGTCCAAATCCAGTTCTCATCGGCACTCCAGAGAGGCTCAAGCGAGCCGAGACGACCATTCGTCCACCTCAAGCCACCCCCCAATTACCCTTATATATATATATATATTGTATTTTTATTCTGAATTAAAATTACATCATTCCAGAATGGGATGCCTGCCTCTCAGATGAGGTCTTCCACGTGGATCCCTTGCTTATTTACCAGTTGTTTTTAGATATTGCTTAACCCATTCAAGGCGGGAGCAGTTTACACATATTTTGCCTGGCTGACGGGGGTCCTTTCCCCCCTTTTTAGGCTTCAGGACGGGTGTCTAACATGAGAATTAGGGTTTAAAAACACTTTAAGAATATTTTCTTCAGATACTATGTATCATATGTACATCGTTTAATAGATGTAAACAGCTATTGATAATATTTTTCCATAATTTCTAGAATTTGGTCTTCAATAATTGAAATAATGGGTCCCAATTGGGTGCAATATGGTGGCAACCTTGCTCAAAATTCACTTTCCAGCATTTACATATGTTAGTTATGACGTCATTTTTTTTTTAAAACTTTTATTTATACTGGGTTGCGAAATCCCAAACCAGGGTTTTTCCACAGGCCCCAGGTGTACAAACATTGCGCAGGCAATATACAAGTTATGTTACATTTATGAGATATTCTAGGAAAAAAAGATTTCAGATTTAGAGTATATCTGGTTAATCAGGGAATCACTTTGCCACTGTTTCGGAGTGTTAGTGTCCTTCATAAAAACAATATTCAAAGACAATTTAGCAAGATTTACAGATGTACAGTATATACAGTATATATGGTTTAAAAGAGAAGCACTTTGCCACTATCTCGGAGTGTTAGCGTTCATTCATAGGTTAACAATCAAGGTCATTGTGTAGTAGTAGAATAGATCAGCTGATAAGTCACTTTGCCACTGACTCGGAGTGTTAGTGCTCGTAGAGTTTACTATACTGTTTCTTGTATGTACAGTGTCAGGTCAATCAGTTACAGTGAGTAAGTATCTTAATGCTTATGCTATGCTATGTGAGGGAAGTATATAGCAGGGGAGGAGTCACTTTGCCACTGTCTCTGAGTGTTAGTGTTTTATACATATAGTCAGGGTAGATTGGTTGATAGATATATTGGGTTAAAACAGTGATTGTAGCCAGATTCTCTGGTTTGATTTGAATGCTTCAATAGTACCTATTCCGCGTTGTCTGGCCGAAAGTTCATTCCACGAGTGAGCACATTTTATCTGGATTGAGTTGCGACCATATTTAGTTAAGAATCTCGGGGTTCTGAGGGTAATACCCTCATTTCCTCTTGTGGGCCTTGTTGGGTGGTTGACTAATTCAGGGATTTTAGATTTTTTGTAGGCAAGCGCTCTTAAGTGTGTTTTCCTTCTATTTTCCAGGAGAGGGATTCTAGCTTGGGCATGTAGTTGGATAGTGGAAGTATCGAATGGCATGTTCATGGCTATTTTCAGGGACCTGTTCTGTAACCTCTGGAGTTTCTGCATTAACTGGGTATTAGAGTTGTGCAATATAATATCGCAGTAGTCGAAGTATGGGAGAATCTTAGTTTTGTAAATTTGAAGGGCAGTGTGAGCATCTATATATTTCCTTATTTTATGTAATTGGTGGGTTTTATGCGCAATTGTTTTAATTGTTTGGTTTGTGTGAGGCCGAAAGTTCATTTTGTCGTCAATTAAGAAGCCAAGATATTTATACGTAGGTACTAGTTTCAGCTGGTTGTCATTGTATAGTCATCATTATTGTCTGCATGAAAACATACCTATAAAAATATTTCTAATGTGTTTGTATACATATAATTATTTTAAATTTCAGCAAAATCTGTTCATTTTTCATTAAGTTATGCCCCCTTCAATTTATATAAAAAATGAATGCCTTGAGGCATTCACCCGCCCCCAAAGCCAACTTGCATTGAATGCCTTGAGGCATTCACCCGCCCCCTAGGCCAACTTGCAATGAATGCCTTGAGGCATTCTCCCGCCCTGAATGGGTTAAATTTACTTATAGTATCGATATTTTGTACTTCCGTCGAGAGACTGTTCCAAAGATTTGTTAATACATACACATACGATCTTTTGAATAGTTCATTTTTTGGCAAAGGCACAATTAATTTTTAACCACCTGATAAACTTCTAAGGTTAATTTTCCTTTTATCTAAGTTTTCATCAACCCTTGTTCTTGTGAAGGCAAGTTCCAACAGATGGCTATTCCTCCTCGTCGACAAGGATGGGAGGTTTAGCGTTTTATGGATTTCCCTCGTGTTAGACAATTTCGGGAGCTTTAAGATGATTTTAAAAGCCGAATTTTGTATGGTTTGTAGTTTTTGTAATTGTGCTTGCGATGAAGAACCGTAGAACACCCGAAGGAGGGAAGCAGCGCTACTCAAGAGAAGTCTAGGAAGGAAGATTCCAGCAAGCAGGCTAAAGAGGTCAAGCACGAATATCACCGAATAGTTGAAGCGGCCGTAACCCTGGCAGGGTTAGATCAAGAGGAACCAGAGGAGGGTGAGATTGGAAGCGACCTGGGGGACGAACCCAACATTGAACTCGGAGAAGACGTGTATATTGACTTAACCACTATGGACGAGCCGAGCAAAACTCTCACTGAGGGGACGAAGGAGGAACCACATCGCACTGTTGTCTCCACCACGGTCTGTGAAACCAGTAGTGTCGCCCCAACTGGCCCTCGCAAAGGCGAGACGAAGATAGAAGTTCCCCCACCATTGATGACTACGTATCGACCGTCCCCAGCTCACCAACCACCCCACGTAGCACCCCAGGTCTTACCTCCAATGATGTATACACCACCTGGAGGGGTTCGTCCCGGAGGGGTATGGGCCAGCTGGCTGTCCAACCTACCAACACCAGGTACCCAGCAGATAATGCTACAGATGCTGTCTTCCTTGGAGCGAGGGACGATTCCCACTACAGCAGCAGCAATACCTACTCCACCTGCGAGGGAGCTGGTGGCCCAGAGAGGTCTAGATGTAGAATCTCCAGATACCCCGGAAGACAGAAAGCAGACCAAACCCCCCTCGTCGTCCCTGAACACCCCGCTGTTCCAAGTGGCCACAGGAGGAGCAAGTGAAAGGTCAGAGCCCACGGAGTGGTCCATACCCCTAGACCTGACCCCAGGCTCCAAGAAGAACCTGGAGGCACTACAAACTAAAGCAGAGGCATCATTCGACCCGGAAAAGGCAGTCAATAACCTGACTCTGGGGCCACAGGACGACAACCAGGAGACCATGGGAAAAACAAGTCTGAAAAGGAAGGTAGAAAGCGCCGAGAGGAAGGGGAGGACCCCTAAAAGTGGACCGTTTGTGAGACGAACCCGCACACCGCTACTGTCCGGGCCGGTCTTTGATCCCAAACGAGAGCTGCCTGTCCCCGCTGACATGTGGATCCCGTCCACCGTCACCATGTCTGAATGGAAACAACAGTGGGATCTGGCAGACATGGATGGCGTGTGGACAGTGAAGTATCGCCGGTCGTTCGTGTGGAGGGGGGATGCCCACACCAAAATCCCCAACCCCGAACTCATCATCGAGCTCCCAGAGATAGCCACACATCCCATCCAGTCGGTGAGGGAACGTCTCACGCGAAGTGAGATCGAGCCGGGGATCGTCCGCTTTGTACAAACGACCTGGAAGACCCACCGCATGGAAGATGATGACGAGTTATAATGAGATATAGAAGATGCGCGATTGAACATTACTCTAGTTGTTATAGTTGTCCTTAATATGGGACCGGTTGAGTAAACGCACTCAGATGCTTATGTACTGTTACCAGTGATGTTGTAGACTGGCTTATGTTATTGTTGAAAAGCTTAGCGATGTATTGGGGTTAATTTTTGTAATTTTGGGGTCCAAAATTTATTAAGGGGAGGGTATTGTTGTAGTCGGGGTCGGGAGGCGGGGGACGAGTGATGTATTGGGGTACATTTGTCTCCCGCCTGGGGGCACTGGGGGTCTCACACTGTGAGTGAGCACGGGACCATGGGGGGAGGGACTATAAATAGGGGAGGGTAACAGGGGTAACCCCAGTTGGCGCCCGGGCAGGGAATAGAGTAGAGCTCCCCAGAACACTTCAGGAACAATAAAACAGACTGATCGCTACCTGTACTTTTGACTTGGAGTCACCTTCTTGCGGCGATAAACGCTCGACGGCCCTGCCAGGCAGATTTCCCCTCACCAACTCAAGTAATTAGAAACCCAGAGGTCCCAGGTGGTGCGATCCCCATCCTGGGAGGATACAACCTCTGCTATTGTCCCAACCCCTCAGTAATTTATAAGTAACTAAAGGTAACCTAGTAAGACCTAGTACCACTTGGAGATGAGCCGAGATGAGCCGAGAGACGGAGACGATATGTTGGAATTGAATAAACACAAACACGGGCAAGTGCAGGATTGCACCGACGGACAGGTTTGTCCGCCCTAGTAATTTATTAAGAAAAATTTTCCTACAAAAAGTGGCAACAGTAGGAGTGGTGTGTCCGGTGCTGTGTGAGTGAGTGACCTGTGTAGGAGACTCGCCTGGTCAGTCCCAGTCTGAGGGTGGCTCCACCTAGTCTTGACAATTGGACATATAGTTATATAGATCTGTGGTGGATATATATATACAATATGTTGGAATTGAATAAACACAAACACGGGCAAGTGCAGGATTGCACCGATGGACAGGTTTGTCCGCCAACACCCAAACATAACAATAACAACATAATGATATGAAGGGGCCAACACGACAACGTGTCATGAAGGCAAGAAAAAAAAAGGGGGTAACACTCACATAGTGGCCAACACAACAGCGCGTTATGAAGGCCTAACAGCATAGTAAACAAGGTTTACACACCCAACGTGGCATGAAGTAATAGTATAACATGGGACAAGGCAAGTCAGTAAAAGTGGTAGAGATCATCAGTCTATGTGATAGTCAGATCAATCGACAGCCAGAGAGCGAATGCCATTAACAGCAGTCCTTTCAATGTAATGCTTGCGGTCATCAGTTGACACCAGGTACAGGAGTACAGCTAGGCTACGCCAGTCTCCTGCTAGCCTAATGTCTTCCAGGGGGACGCCAATATTATGAAGATAGGTGGCGCCTGCACGCCGAAGCGAGTGCAGGCCGAAGTCAGCTGGAGGCAGGCCAACAAGGCCAACAGACATCTTTAGGAAGGCCAGAAGATCCTTGTAAAGGACTGGACGGGTAGATTCACCATCAGTAGTATAGAAGAGCGGGCCATTCGAGGGGGCCGGGAAGCATTCAAAGTGACGTAGAAGAGCAGAATAGATGCAGAAGCATTCCTTGGCCACCTTGTATATAGGAATCGAGAGCACCCGCTCACCATATTGTATGGTTTTTGTGGCCCTAACCGACACGACTAGGTAATCACTGAAAAACTGGATATCACTTCTCAGGACGCACATACTGAGATTACTGGCAGTGGTTGGCACGACATTGCACTTGCGTAAAAGGGTGCGAAAACAAAAAATAATAGGCCACCACAGGGACAAGTTCCTAGGGGTTTTAGGCAGCCTCTGGTACATCAACACGAGATTCTCTGGAGTTAGCACTGATTTTGGACACGATGCGTTACCAAGTAACCTTTTGAGGCCGGCGAGGGTGAATTTCACAAGGAGGCACTGGCGAAAATCAATGTTGAACCCATAGAACCGGTGCAGGGCGTTCACAGCTGATATGTAGTTGTCGATTGTTACATATTTCACTTGTTGGCTGAGGAAAACAGCAAATCTCACTATGGTCCTATCAGTAGCGGGCAGAGGTTCCACACCGATGACCGCACAAAAGTGTATGTACTTTCTCCACTGAGAGTCACAGGTCTTAAGTGTAGAAGCGGCCCAGGCGGAAGAAAGCACTTTAGACAGCTTGGCATCAAGTTGTACGAGGTTGAGGGCTGCAACAGAGTGAAGGTTTAATAACATGACACAGTCGATCAGACGATGACAAGCGTGAAAGCAAATCAGCAAAAAAGTTTGAGGCACCGGGTAAGTGGCGAGCAACTAGGTGAACGTTGTGAGTGGCACACAACCAGAAAGCATCTCTGAGTAGGGCCATGCACAAAGGGTTAGCCCCAACGCCGTTGTTTAACATAGCCACAGCTTGTGTATTGTCAGAATAAATGGTTAGAACAGTGTCTTTAAATAGAGGGGCATATCTGCAGACCGCCAAGTACATCGGGATCAGCTCCCAAAAGTTAATGTTGGAGAAGGGGGAAACAGGTAGGAATATATTCAGCCAATGGGTGTGCACAGAGGGCAAGGAGCTGAGGTCCGCAGGGCCAAGGTTGCTGTTGTAAAACCCTGCCAACCAATCAGAGCCTGAGTGGAGGCCAAAACCAGTCAGGCTAGCATCTGTGTACACGACTGGGCCGACATCTTGCCGAGTGATCAACCTTTTCCCATTAAAGGTCAAGGCAAAGTCACACCACCATTTAATATCCAAGTTGAATTCTCTGGTGAGAGAGACACGCCCTCTGTCTGGGGCCCGGCGGAGAACATCTAATAGACGTCTGGTAAAAGTTCTGCCGCCCCGAACAACGCGTGAGCAATGACATAAGATGCCAGCCAGCTTCTGTAACTGGTGTTTAGTAGCACGCTTGCGTTTGGAGAAGAGTTCCAACTCGTTGAATAGCTTGGTGAGATGTTTGTCAGGCAGCGACACTTCCATATTGACCGAGTCAAAGCGAAGCCCAAGGAAGGTACAGGTCTGAGATGGCGATGAGATTTTGCTCCAGGCAATTCTGAAGCCTAAGTTCATCAAGATACGTATTAGCACCAGCTGGGCCAAGTTGCAGGATTCAGCGGAATCCTCTACAATAAGGAAGTCGTCAATGTAGTTTATTACACGGGGGAACCCCCTACGTATCAAACATCTTGAGGCGAAATTGGTCAGCTGGGTAAATATAAATGGTGCACATTTAATGCCGAAGCAAAGGCGCGTATCAACGTAAAAATGGTCACCATCGCCAAAGTTCCATCTGATCCCTTGAAGAGAGCGGTCCTGCTCTCGAATACTAACAGTTCTGTATGCTGCAGAAATGTCTAAGGTTGTCATATAACACCCCTGGGTTATCAGTTGACCGGCAAGATCAGATGAACGGTAGCAGAACACATCACAGGTAGTAGACATATAATTGTTCACTGAGAGGCCTAGAGGGCGTTTGCAATCGGTAATAGGCCTGAATTTATTACCCGGTTTTGGCACGGCGCCAATGGAATGGATACAAGTTGGTTTATCTGACACAAGTACATATTTACCCTCCTCTATTTCTTCTTTGAGCAATTTAGAGATGAATTGGTAGGGGCTAGGGTCGGCAACAGAGTTGTAATTGAAACGATCATATGGCTGGATGTCAACGTCGTCGATAATCTGAAATCCATTCAAGACCCCATTCCAAAGGTAGTTACACAAGGAGGAGTCACTTTCATATATTAGTTCGTGCTGCCAGGCAAGTGGCCTGAGTTGAGAGGGCAAAGAGCCAATACGGTGCTCGACGTAAACATTGTGCGGGAACAAAGGTAAGTCACTGGTATAGCAGCAAGGAGAATACTCCGAATAGTCATTATACACAGACAGCCAGTATCTGTAATCCTTAACCTCAAGTGGGGGGTTAGGCAGGAATAGTTGTGGTACAAGGGGGCAGTGAGGGCTAGCCGAACACACGGGCGTGGCAAAGGAAGCACCCAAGTCCCAACTAAGATCAGACCAGTTCAGCGAATCAGGCGCAAAACTGGGTATAGCAAGCCGTGAAGGTTCCCAACCGGCGACAGTAGACACAACAGGTAGGCAATTCGACTCACTAAGGCTTTTAGAGGTAGAATAGGTGTCTTGCGAATATTTATCAACAATATATGGCAAATCACTAAGCACATTCCGGCACGAAGGTGTGTTTTGGTCGCCATCTTGGAGCGAGGTCTCGTGGAAGATCTCGGACCCGCTCTCGTAACACTTTCCAGAATGACGTCACTGGGCTCGCCCCTTCTGAGGGCAACCCGTCGCCTTGTGATCACCACCACAGATACGGCAGACATGGTCCTTCGGACAATCATTGCGGGAGCAGTTCTTGTAATTAAAGTAATAACAGTTTGTCTCCGGATAGTCATCAGGAATCTTGAAACCCTTGCCTTTGTTCTTGTTTTGATTAGCAGATTTGGAATTAGCAGAATCCTGTGATCTCCTACCACTCCTTTGTGTCATATTAGCGGCATGAAATTGGTCCGCAGCTAGCATGGGGTCATATGAAAATTGAGGGGCCTCGCCGAGTACAACTTTGTCTACTACAGAACGATCATAATCAACATAGGCTGAGTCGTAATAAGATTCTTTCTGGCCGTGTTTTGCCACAAACAACAAGTGCTCAAGGTAACTGGCTGACCTATCGTCACCAGCAGCGATCAACGATTTAAGTACCCAAATCATGCCGTATATGAGATTTCTGTAGGATAATTTCTTAGGGTCTAAATGTCTAAGTTGCACAGAATTGTCTCTATATTATACAAAGAACTCCGGGCGGAGCAGAATACCTTGGGAGCGCTTCTGGCTGTCAGGGTCAATTGTGACAGCAAGGTTAGAGATGGCGCTGGTAATAGGAGCTGTAAGGAGGCTAGCAGCAGAGGTACCAGGTCCGGCACCAGAACGTCCAAAGGCACTGCTGTAGTCGGTGCCGAGGTGGGCCCAAGACGGTATGCCCGGTATGCCCGAACCAGCAACGCTAACCGTCGGGGTAGCGGTGACAGTAGAGACAGTCGGGACAGTGGAGACAGCAGTCGCATTGGAGGTAGTAGCAGGTAGAATAACGGCAGGCAGAGTAACGGCAGGCGGGGTAACACCAACTGGTTGGACAACTTTGGGTCTGGCCCCACCCTGTGCGGCCGAAGCTAGACCGGCATGACCGCTAGTAGCAATATCCAGTCTGGCAAGCAAATCTGTGTGCTGGACCGTCAACGTATTAAACTTATCCAACACAGACTGCAAATCAATAGATTGTTTAGCGTTTAGGTCTACCAGTGTCTGTATGTCCTCAGGTGAAGGTACATCCTCCACTTTCACATAGGTAGCAGTGTCCTTCCCTAAGGCCTCCATGTCGATATAAGTTTTCCAGTCGTCAGGACCTGTTGCACCTGCATTATTAGCTGCTTTGATAGCTGCATCTTTAAACCTGCAGCTTACAGCACCGGTAAGAGTGTGTTCAAAGCCACAAGCTCCACAAGTTTGCAAAACCATAGTGAAGAAATACACCAAAAACTCACAGAGAAAAATTTTCCTACAAAAAGTGGCAACAGTAGGAGTGGTGTGTCCGGTGCTGTGTGAGTGAGTGACCTGTGTAGGAGACTCGCCTGGTCAGTCCCAGTCTGAGGGTGGCTCCACCTAGTCTTGACAATTGGACATATAGTTATATAGATCTGTGGTGGATATATATATACAAGCCAAACTACCACATATAAGACGACAACCATGTTCTCTTCACATTTATTTAATCGATCCTCTGAAACAATTGATGGCGACAACAGTATTTTGAATACACCTCCTGAACACAGATCGAGAATAGACAACTTACAACTCGCTGTGCTCTGTAAGGAGGCCCACGTCAAAGAATTTGGCTTCACAAAAGTAATGGAACCGTTAGTAAGGGACCTAAAGCAATTGGAAGAAAATGGCATTCTGGTAGATGGTACACAGAGGAAGGTTTTCATTGTATGTATTACCGGTGACAACCTTGGAGCTCATCAATTAGGTGGACTAGTGGAAAGCTTCAATGCAGGGTATATATGCCGGTTCTGTCATGTCACCTCGCAAGAGATACATGAGTGTGCATATCAGCAGGCCACACCAAGAACCAAAGAAACTTATAACCAAAGTCTCATAGAGCTCTCACAAGCTGGACCAGATGCATTACATTCTGAAGGAATAAAGTCTGACTCCATCTTCAACCAACTCAGTACATTCCATGTAATGGACCCTGGATTGCCACCATGCATAGCACACAATCTCTTTGAGGGTATCTTAAATACAGATGCCTGTCTAGTCCTAGAGCATTTTGTTAAGGTGAAGAAATATTTCACTTTCGAACAGTTGAACAGGAGGATAAACACGTTCAAACTCAAAGGCAGTGACAGTGACAGCAAACCAGCAAAGGTCACATACAAAAACAAAAAACTTGGTGGACAGGCTATGGAAAACTGTCAGTTCATGAGATTTGTGCCTTTTTGGATTGGTGATGACATTGCTGATAAAAATGATGATGTTTGGCAGATGTTTTGGCTACTTCATGAAATTGTCCAACTAATCATGGCACCAAAAGTATCGGAAGAACAAATCGGGTTATTAAAGTGGACCATAGAGGAGTACCTGCAATATAGGCACGATCTTTTCCCTGAAAAAACAATGAAGCCAAAACACCACTTTCTATCACTTTACCCATCATTGGTACTAAAGTTTGGCCCTCTTATATGTGTTTGGACTATGAGATTTGAGTCCAAGCATTCATACTTCAAGCGCTGTGCCAAGAGTGCACAGAATTATACCAACATTAGCCACACTCTGAGCCATCAACATCAAGTGCTACAGGCATATCTTCAAACTGGCCCTCTTTTTGAGGACTTACCAGAAACTAGTGATGGCATGAAGTTCAACATACATGCATATTCAACGCCAATACAAGAGGCAGTGCAAAGGCATGACATTTCCCTACATTCACTCATTTCATCGACCGCAGTGACATTGAAGGGAATCAAGTATGCAATAGACATGGCCCTGATATTTGACATCGAAATGAGTGATATCAAATCAATTGGCAAAATCCTCGTCATACTTTCCAATGGCCATGAAGCATACGCAGTCGTGCAAGTATTTCAAGTTGAATATGATAACTGTTTGTGGACCTTTTTGTTGGGGAAAGAAGCAGATGAAACCACCTGTATCCACCTGAATGACTTGAAAGACTCATGGCCTCTGCATATATATTCAATTGACGGCAGAGAATATATCACCCCCAAACATAAACCTCCATATTGCCCAGGTGACTAATAACAACAGACAAAGTAGCTCTGAGCAAGGTGCGCATACGATTGCATCTTGTGACTTATTTTTTCACTCACATTTGATCATGGAGGCCACTGACAGGTTAGTAAGTAACAAAAGTGTAACATAAACCTCCAATAACCTCCTATAACCTCCTATAACAACAGAAAAAGTAGCTCTGAGCAAGGTGCGCATACGATTGCATCTTGTGACTTATTTTTTCACTCACCTTTGATCATGGAGGCCACTGACAGGTTAGTAAGTAACACAAATGTAAGCTTTTTGTCTATTAGATTTGAGTAATAGTTGGATTATAATGATGTGCGTCAAATGGATGTTGCGACGCTTACAAGCGATAGCTGTATGCAGCCATGCCAACATCAAGTCTGTTGTAGTACCTCCTCGTGGTGACGCATGGAAACTATATGGGCTCCCATATAGGCTAACCTACACAGGCTACAGAGATGGAAAGTCTCCCAGTTATTGGTAAGTAAAATTCTAACGATATCACGTACTTCTGATAGCCTGACCCTTAGGTATTACTTGTAATGTAGTGTAATTCAACATAAACCCAGCGACATTGTTAGTATCACTCATTCATTGGTAACACTCCTAGGGCTCAATACGATTAATTGCAGATTAATTGCTCTGGTTTATATTCCTTCTAAGTCCCCTCCCCCTTCCCCTCCCCCAAAGACAATGTACTGTAGGCAGTTAATGAGCAATTATTTTACATTCACAATATAGTGGGGCCATGGAAAGTCATAGCCGGGCCAGGTTTTTAAGCTAGAGTGGCCAAGTAAATGCATAAGATTTTACATCATATGCATAAATCCCCACCTCATTTTTAAATATTTATGTATGATAGTATCTTACTCAAATATATATTCCAGTTTTAACATTTTGAGCGGTTTATTTTTTACGGGTTGGACACTGGAAGAAATGCTATGAAGCTGTCAAAATATTGTTTTATACAGATATATTCTTGAAACTATTAAAATTGAAAGATAAAATGCAAATAAAACGTGCTACACGAAGAATTGTACTATAGTATCATAATCATTTCCTCCATGAACGATTGTTACCTAATTTATACACTGCTTCATATTGAAACAGGAATAGGCATAACAGTCAAGCCACAATGAGATGATAGACATGCATCAGAGAGAAGTAGTTTTACTTTTTCTAGACAGGATTCATTTTGCATGTCAGTATTGTAATAATCGTCTGTTTGATCCCAAACAAAACATATTCTAGCTTGAATTAGTTACTTAATCATTGGAGAATCAAAATGTAACCTGCATTGATTACTTTTGCATTCGGTTTTTCTCATTGTCTTAAGGATATACATAATTATTTTACATTACAAGAGTTCAGATAAAGTTGAAAATCAAATGGGTATGTCGCATAATTAGGGAAGTCACTCCAAGTCCCTCAGATGTAGCTGGGGCTTTAAGATCTAAGCGAAGATGGCCGCCCTTGGCCCCTTTGTTCTCATCGTGGCTTCAAGATCTAAGCAACAACGGCCGCCCTGGACCGCCCTGGACCGCTTTGTTCTCATCGTGGCTTCAAGATCTAAGCGACAACGGCCGCCCTGGACCGCTTTGTATGTTAGCGTGGCTTCAAGATCTAAGCGACAACGGCCGCCCTGGACCGCCTTGTTAGCGCGGCTTCACGGTCTAAGCTGAACTGACCTGCTCATTTTGCAGACCAAGTCCCCGGCCGGGGGGATATAAGCAGGGCCAACCGGAGACCCCTCATCATATGCCAAGCTGACTTCGAAGAGAACTAAACAGAGACCTACACAAGCTATACAAGATTCACCACCAAGATGGACCCTGCATTCGTGGAGGCACTTGTAGTGCTTCGGTGCATCCTGCCCAAGCTGAACGAGACAAAAGAAAAGGGCCTGCTGGAACTTTGGACAAAGTACGGGTGCGATGACGTGTACGACCTGCGATTGGTATCGTTGGCCGAACTGGACGGTTGTCTTCGGATGATCGAGTCCAGAAGGCTTGTAGAGGCCCTCTTAGGTATGTACCAATTGGTTCAATTAGTTTTTCCCTTGAGTGACGCTGGTATAAAATAATTGTTGTTGCTAATTATACTATTAATAATCGAGTATCAGCTCTGACCATCCTTGGTCTTTACTAGAGAGTGTTGACTCCTAACAGCGTAAAGTTACCACCATTTGTTATGTGGTATTGATAGTTGATATCTTTATACTTGTATTTCTAAAGATTTACACTGAGAGTCATATAGCATTCCTAAAAATGTTCACACTCACTATTACAGAGAAAGAGACAGCGGCCAAGAAGGCACAGGAGAACGCTGGCACACCAGCCACCAGCCACCCGATAAGCTGCCCCCTGCCATCACCTGTAGCTCAGCCCTTCTCTCCAGCCCCAGCTCGAGTACGTGTAGAGCCCCCTGTCTACAAGGCCCACTGGACGGAAATGTTTGTGCCCGAGGTGCCAGGACACCTGTCACGGACCCTGAAAGCCAAGAAGGCCACTGCCAGCGCACGGTGACAGTTGGTGGTTGCCGTCATGGACCAGATAGCAGAGGTAGGATAAGAAACAGTTTTCTAGAACGTTAATCAGCACCAAAATATTTGATTACAACTCGTAGTTGCCTATTTTATTGATAAAGCTCCCATGGGGCAAGAACTAAATTCAAGCATGTGCAGGGTGTACATTAAGCGCTGAAGCGAAGAATTACATTTATCAACTCACTTTACAAACACATGTGAGATTTTATATAATCTATGATTATCATTATTGTTATTATTTAAATTCTATACTGATATTTTTTCGAATTACAACTGTCAATATTAGTTTTGCTATAGGAGAAACGGTGTCCCTTGACACTATCCAATTTATACAAGTATATTGACCTTCTCCTAATGCCTATCATAAGGAGTAACGATTATTGCCAATTCTTTACAGGTAGACTGCAAGCCCAAGATGGCGGATTACAGGAAGGTTGCCAGTATGTTGGTAAGAGAGTTCCCGGTACTTCTCGACACAGGCGGGGAACGCATCCTTGGAGATGGGCTGGGAGCCTTGTCGCAAAAAATGAAGAACCGGTACGACAACACACACAAGCGCGTTGGGATGACAGGACGACAACCAAGAGCGAGCAGCAGTACTCAGGAGAGGCAACCTCTGCGGAGGACCGACAGGTAAATATGAATACAATACAATAAGGATACAAATAGAACATTTGTGATTATTGCACTGTCGATAGACAACTGTCAGCACTTCTTCTTGGGGTGTGTGTGTGGGAGGGGGGGGGGATGGTTGTGTGGCAGAAAGACCTTAGCAAATATTTTCAGTCATAATTATTTGCAATATTGAACAATACATTATTTAATACAGTGTTGTTTTATTACCTAACTTCTATTGGTATCAATTATATGGAATGTCTGTCTGTCCAAGAGTTATACTTTGGATGCTTAATTAATTGTTACTTTACTGTATGATGTATTTAGTAACATTTTAATTTTACCTCAATACTCTATGTTTTCCAGGTATGGATGTGTGGCCTGGCAGCCTCCTATGCCAGACAAGGAATCAGCCACATCGATGGAACAACAACGAGGACACCTGAAGGAGACGTACAAGAAGGAGTCGATGAGCCGAGCGACCCTGGCGGTACAAGAGGCCACATTCCACCTCCAGCGGGTTGAAATAAATCGGGGTAAGTGTAATATTTACCGATTTATTATTAGAATATAACCTTATCTTTTCAGGTACACTAGTTCACTCACAGAACTATAAAGGACAGAGTAATCGTAATAGGTTAATGGTTTTTCCAATATAACAGGATAACTTGGTACTTGAGACTTGGTTACAGTTTCGCATAAAACCATTAAGTAGTTATGCATATACTTGATTTGAGTTGATTTGAATATTATCTATTTAAGTGGTGTAAATAGAAATTTTTCTATAATTGCTGTAGGTGATGACGCAAAACAGCTTTTGGACCGCTGGCCAACCATCTTCACCCCAAGTGGTGCAATGTTGCACGCCGAACTTCTGACAGGTGGGTGAATTGGACCGATATCAGACAATCATACGAGCATGTAAATATAACTGGTAATAACAGTAGAAATCCGGGTAAACAGCATATATGTTAGTGACCATCTATATAAAAATATGTTTGCAGAGCAATTCTATCACATTAAAAAACACTTTTAACACTTTCGAAAGAAAGGAAGCACCTAAATGTACAAGTGTTAAAAAAGTATGAAAGTATTTACAAAGTGAGCCGGTGTTATTATGTGTTATTAAATGTCATCTTATCGTTTGCAGGCATCAAGTTCCACAACAACCTACTCAACAATTTCGACAACAAAGGGATGGAAATGCTGGGTTTCCTTCGGCTGAAGGGAACCAGCAAGAAACTCATGACGATGCTGTAAGTAATATAATCATAAATCTATAGCAAAATAAAGGAAAGGTATTCACAGATAGATATTCCTAAGGGACAAATATATTGGCTTGTTTCATGGTGTTGGTTATAACCGGTATTTCAGTGTAAAGATGTGATGACCAAAAGTAAAGTAATACAATAATATATATCCTGTGTGTGTATTTAATTCCTTGAATGTAATATTTATAAAGCTTTACGTAATTTGATCTTCCCCAGGAAGGAGATTGATGACGCCTGTGAGACGGTGGACAAGAGGACCCCTTACTACGCTGGGCTATTTTCACTGTTCGCTGCCTACTTCAACAATGACGTGGATCAAATTCTACGGAAAGCAAAGGTAATGTCACATTCATTCGAACCATCAATTTAGCAATTAGAGCTGAAGTAAAAATGGACAGCTCATTAGGCTAGACTTACGCGAGAGCGGTAGAAATGTAAGAGCGCAAGGGCAGGTAGCTTGAATAAAAGTTATTTTTACACACAAAAACAGAAATGGACAGCTCCAGCTGCTTATAAGTATATGAGAAAAAAAATCTAGTTGCTTTTTGAGTGTATAAACTTGGCTTTTTAATTTGGCCATTGATATCCAATTATTTATGCATAGTATTTTCTCATGCTATACTCATAATAAACAAAACATTTCCGTTTTTTTAGGACACTGACACAGCCGATGATGTGGGCGACTTGCCGGAGACCCCCTGTATAGTGTATTGTGGTAAGTAGGAACATAAATTCATGTTACATGCATACCCAAAATTTCAGCATTATGGCAATTGAAGAACAAAATATTCTGAGAAGATTAACCTCATTCATGCCTATTAGGTATAAGAAAAGTACACTTTTCCCTATAAATGTTTACATGTACCAATGATATCATCAATCTAACCATCGATCGGCATGTGGTCAGTTCAAAAAAACATTATATTACATCTGTCTGGGTCTCAAGAAGCATCTGTATGCAGACGTTAATTTGCTTACATTTTTCCCTTTCTCCTATAGGTCAGTCCCTGTACAGGTGTGTGCGCTTAATGTTGTGCGCAGATGGTGTGGTGGTCGCACCGAATGTGGTGACATTCCCCCTGGCCCTGGCCATGCTGTTTACACTCTACTTTAACCTCAACTGTTGCTACCCTGCCAAGGGTGCCATTGTGTTGGACTTCTTCCAAAGGTATGTATTCACAGTATCACAGATCAGAATAAGTTTTACAAAGACATGCTATATTAATCATCATTAACGATAGTAGTGTAACGATTCTATTATGAAGATTTCCATTGAGCTCCGGATAGCTCCGGATTGACCCGGACCCGGACCTCCGCCTCCGGGTAGTTCCTCCGGATCCCACTAGGATATTCATTGCAACCATTGATGATATTTGCAGTTTATATTATTTGTTTAATTTATCATTAATTAACTATTCATTTGATTTCATCCGGACTTTGACCACGATGTTCATTACATATTTCTATATTTATGTTCAACTTTGCATTTATGTGATTATTATATTTATTCCATTATTCCTGAATTATGTTGCAAACATAATGTTTCCTTGGTTTGAAAATTATTCATATCTCGATGTACCTGTTTATTTATCGGGTTGAGGAGCAAGGTCTTCAACCCAACACACAAGGAGGAATAAAGGGAACATATGAAAGAAGCATTTCACTCTTGATGTTTTATCTCGGATCCGCGCTTGGAACATAGAATATTTCAACCCTTGGTCCTTTGGAACTTTAATATAATCCGGCCACTATAGTTCCTTTCCTCCCATCTCCTGCTAACGATATTGGTAATATATTTATTCTCGCAGAAGTAAACCTATACGATCACGAAATATCATTATTTAATATCGATTAACATTAAGCCGGAGCTGAAAGACAGATGTACATCGATGGCCACATAGACATTGGAAAGAACATAGGCAAGAATCGCAACAGTAGGATACACATACATATATTATAAATGTAGAAGGGACGTCTTATTTTGAGCTAAGTATTTTAAATTATGGACATGTCTTCCTAGGACTAATATCTTATTTGAGGCAAGTAAACCAATGGCCAAAAGTGTAAATCATGTTGATGCCAGTATTATACATGTAGCAGCAAGCATCAATCCATACAAGTAGAACAGGCGATTATTAGTCTGCTTAATGACAATAATTTTCATTCCAGAGTGTACATTGGCCTCACCCCCGCCAAGGGCACCAAAAGCTCAAACAAGCGGCAGCAGATCAATGGAAAGATCCTGACATTTTTCCAGGAGTTCGGAATGCACACATTAGGACAATAATTATGAATTTTATATTATATATGAATTTGGATATTCTTATTTGGACAAAAAAATGTTTTCAATATCTGTGCATAGACAATTACTAGTAAAGTAACTAAATACACGCTATAGCATGTGCTTAGAAATATATGTATATATTTGATACACTCTTGCTTTCAAATTCCAAAGCCACAGTCCTTATCGGCAGTATACAAAGTGCGCATATGATTGCATCTTGTGATACAGTTGATTTATCTATGGCTATAATATCTAATGTATATTTCTGCATCAGCTCTTACTATATGTGTTTCTTGTCTGAATAAAATTCTTAAATTATACACATAGCACCATTTTCTTTCCAGAGTTTACCTAGGCCTCACCCCCGCCAAGGGCACCAAAAGCACTAACAAGCAGCAACATATCAAGGTTCCACCAGGAGTTTGGCATCCACACCTTAGAGCCATAAATATGAATTAGATAATATTTCGTTCAGTATAGAATGGCATCAACACCTTAGAGCCATAAATATGAATTAGATAATATTTCATTCAGTATAGAACGGCATCAACACCTTAGAGCCATAAATATGAATTAGATAATATTTCGTTCAGTATAGAACGATAAGGTTCGCAATCTATTTTCGTTTGTAACCTGTATGAATCTTAAGTAATAATAATATCGGAAAGTATTATTGCTTATTATTAAGTAATAATACTTTCTGTCACATAGTAAAAGATTGTGTTTTTTTGTTTCGCTTGCTTTGGTATGTTGCTGCAATGACTGTACATATATGTATATATAGATAGGCCAATCCATGAAGTTAATAAATTGACAAGTGTGAATTATATGTTTGTTGTTTATTATGCGTGGATATTTGACAAAGCATATTTCGTACAGTATAGTATGTTAAGGTTCGCAATTGAATAAATTGCACATGTATAATTGCTCCGATACTACAAATAATGGCTGATATACTACAAATTCCCTTCACAGCCTAACCTTTCCATATATACCGGCCAGAACAAATATTCAATGCGCAATGCGCAATATTAATTCCGCCAAACCCCACCACACAACCCCCACCCACCTGCTAAACCACCTAGCTTTTACATGCACCACTGAGCAAGCCAAGCCGCCACGGCCTTGGCAAGGCGACTGATTTCACGCACTTAGCGCGTGGTGACGTCACTTGACACTTGCGGCCGCCAGTAGAACAGTACGCGAAAAGCCAGTGCAGACAAGCGCTCTAAGCGTGCAACAAGTTGACCCGCCTTTCGCGTACTTTCACTAGGGAAATGCATGAACTCTTAGCACAGTGTAGCTAACATACAGAACCAAACACATTTCAAACGTGTCTTCCACAAGAACTAACATCTTAATTGAATGTCTCTGCATTTCTAAGGTAATCCTAAAGAGTTATGTTTAATCAATTCACTTGTGACTGTCCATTCTTAAATATGAGTAACTATTTTTTCAAAGAGAGACGTGGAATCAGCAACACAAGCCTTTGTCTCAGACATGTCACATTGTCATTCCTACCTGTCTAGCATCACCAGAGACCATATAGAGGCACTAACCATCTCCTTTGCTCTAGTGACAGGGATGTCACTTGCCACGTATAATAACAGAAAAGACCCAATACCACACTGTACTGACCACCATCTACAGCATCTTCTGAATGAATCTGTGGTAGCCATAAATCGGGAAATCAAGACTTTTAACACCTCAAATAATGTTGCAACACCATGGACAAACCGTTTGGTTCACAGGTACCACCCAAAAAATAGGTCAACAACACACAACTACGAACTATTGGATAAAGATGGCTGCCATCTAACTCAAGAGCTAAAAGAATTCTGGGGGAAAGAAATTGCTAAATGTGTCTTGAAAAATATAAGCATAAAATCATTCGATGAAGTCATTCATAGAACATATGGATTGTCTTCAAATCTTTCACCAAAACTCCCTCCAGAAAGCACCATGACCTTAGTGCTTTGGTGAGTGGGGTCTGGCGACTGAATTGATCTTGTATCGTTTCTCTACATATTAATATTGATCATTTTGTCCTTATCTTATTCAATATCTTTGTATACTACATTAGTTATGCATCAACTGATAGGTATCTGATATTCACATATGTTTTACTGTTTGCATTATATTCACATGTATCTATACTTGTAACTTGGATATTATGTCAGGAAATCTCAAACCTTAACATGCCTTCGTATAACTTGATCTAAAATTTTTAGAAACTATTGTAGGTTGACTGGACACACCCCTCCACCACCTCACCGCTCGGAGCCTTGCCCCTCACATAGTAACTTAACTTTAGTGCTTAGATGACGGGGTAGGTCTTGACGGGGGAGAGTGGTGGCCTGTCACCAACTCCAACTTTAAAAGTGATTTATACCATGTATATCATAATAGTTCTCTATCAAAGATTAAGGTTTGGGCATTGTCCTGGCACTGTCTTGATAACTGTCTCTCCCGTGATAAAATTCACCGACTAACAAATAGATTATATATATTAGATCAGAAACCACTATATATTTGTCTAGTCCACATCCGGTGCTGATATAATCTTTATTCTGGTGCTAGACCCATCTCAGATCTGTACTATTGCTATCTTTATTTGTTGTTTGCTTATTATTGTTGCTACATTCAGCAGACCCACCCCACCCCACTCACTTTTCTACTGCTAGCAAATGGAAGAGGAGGTGGGAAAAAATGTCCGCTTGTCAAATTTTAAAGAACTCAAAGCCCTGAGGGGGGTAAATTTTGTTGTATGGAATATACGAAGCCTACAGCCTAACCATGAACAAATTCAATTACTAATGTCAGATGAGTCAGTTGATTTTCTCTGCCTTTCAGAAACATGGCTAAATAGTAATATCCATGATAACCATATCAATATTGATAACTATAACTTATTCAGACAAGACAGAAAAAGAAAGAAAAGAGGTGGTGGTCTTTGCATTTATGCACACAAAAACCATAACACTGACCCAGACAGTTACATGAAACTAAATATTTCAAATGAGGATATTGAAGCCCAAATATTAAAAATCAAAAACAAATTCTCTAAAGAAATCATTTTACTGAATATATACCACCCCCCGGGTGGCGTATTGCAAAATTTCATTAACACTCTTGGAAATATCATACACTCATTAGATAAAGATAAAGAAATGATACTGCTGGGAGATTTCAATGTGGATATTAGTATGCTAAAGAATGCCAAATCGTCTGCCTCATCGAACTACAGAGACTTGATTAACAAATTTCAGTTAACTCAGTATATAAAAGAACCCACTAGATCAACCCTTAAATCAAAAACTATCATTGACCACATTTATTCAAACTCAAACATCATCAAAACAGCAGGGCTCATTGAGCTTGATATTTCAGACCACTTCCCCATTTTTGCAACCAGGAAAAAACACAGGAATAAACAAAAAACTGGAACCTTCTGGGCAAGAAACAAAAAGGCTCTTGACCAGAAAATCTTAAATGATATACTGAAAGACTCAGACTGGGAAATATTCTTTAAACAAACAGATGTATTAGAGTGCTGGAAAATAATCTATGAACGAATAACCCATTTATTAGACAGAATGTGCCCCCTTCAGGAGTTTAAGGAAGTGAAGAAAAAGCCTAAATGGGCTACAGAGGAAATTATTCTATTAATGAATAAGAGAGACTTTCTTTTCAAAAAGGCTAGAAGAGATGACAATAAAGAGATAATGGCTCAGGCAAAAGTAATCAGAAATGAGGTCAAATACAAATGCAAAAGAGCCAAAGCTAAATTTGTTGGGAACAACTTCAAATCAATGAAGTTAATCCAAAAAAATTCTGGGAAATTTTGAAACCTCTTATAAACCCTGATAAAGTACAAAAAAATGAGAGTATAATTCTAGAAAAAGATGGTGCTAATGTCGAGTCATCTCAGATAGCCAATGAATTTAACTCTTTCTTTGTAAGTGTCGGTCCAGACTTGGCAGCAAAAGTTAACGATCCAACTATGGAAGATCTCAATATTAGAAATATGAATGATGAAAAACTGTTTTCCAAAATAAATGAAATTCGTACGGGTAAAAGCTTTGAGTTCTCAGAAGTCACTCCATATTCTCTGAAGAGAGTCATATCTGGCTTTAAGAACAGCAAGAGCTCAGGTTTTGCGCATTTACCTACCCCAATTCTTAAATCATGTCTAAATGCTGCTTCATCTGTACAAATGTGCTTCATGATAAACCTTTCTTTAAAAAATGGTGACATGCCAGATCTATTCAAAAAAGCAAATGTGACCCCTCTCTTTAAAGGTGGCACAAAAAATGATACTAACAACTACAGACCAATCTCAGCCATCAATCTAATTGCAAAAATAATAGAAAAATTAGTTCAACAGCAACTTTCGACCTACTTTGAAGATAATAACCTTTTCTTTGAGAAACAATATGGTTTTAGGAAGGAGAGGTCAGTCCAACATGCCCATATTGATTTTATGAATGAAGTTTATCGCCATCTGAATGACAAATCATACAATAAGACTGTTTTTTTAGATTTTAAAAAAGCTTTCGACACCGTGAACCACAACCGATTATTATTAAAATTAGAACAATATGGTATTACAAACATTGAATTGCTATGGTTAAAAAATTATCTGTATAACAGGAAACAAATAGTAAGAGTAAATAATATAGAGTCAACAGAAGGAGAAATAACTTATGGAGTACCACAAGGCACTATCCTGGGTCCAGTCTTATTCTCAATTTATATTAATGACTTAAATATGGTTGTCGAAAAGTGTACAGTCCAACACTATGCGGATGACACTATTCTATACTGCCACAATAAAAACATTGAGACGGTCAATTATAACATACAACATGACCTAGACAGAATTGACCTATGGTGTAGGCAAAATCAAATATCTATAAATACTTCCAAAAGCAATGTTATGCACTTCTCAATATCAAATACCAAGATTAAAAATGAAATACCCATAAAACTAGGTAATAATATTCTAAAAACAGTAGAGGAATATAAATATCTAGGTCTAACTATGGACACGGGTCTCTCTTTCAACAAACATATAAATATTATCAGAAATAAAGTTAGTACAAAATTGAGGCTTTTGTATAGAGTGAGGCACTGTTTAACTGAGAAGAGCAAGAAAGACTTATATAAAATGACCATACTCCCACACTTCGATTTTGGTGACTATTTGTATGATTCCGGACCTAAAACACTACTTGGTAAGCTCCAGTCCTTACAAAATTCAGCACTTGGAATCATTTATGGAAAAACCAAGTACACAAATGTAGATCAAGAACATTTAGACCTGAACTTACTACACTTAAACAAAAGGAGACAAAAACATATAATTAATCTAAGCCACTTCATGGCTACAGATGAATCCAATTTAGATAACAGAAAAATTTCAACCAGGAGTCATGCCAAAGGCAGACGTAATTTAAAATTACTACAGCCAAAATCTGCAAAAACTCTTTTATTTATAAATCGGCGAAATATTGGAATTCGCTTGAAACTGCTACTCACCAAGTACAAGACCGGAAAACCTTTAGCAAAATTATTCACACCTGCATAAATGAAATTGAAATATTATAAGAACACCCCCTACCATTATACTAAACTCTGTATGTGTATGTCAATATGGCAAGAACAACGGGAAATGGACTCTGCATTACCATCATTTTGAGGTATCACATGACCATATATGTGTTATTTTACGATTTTTCTCAGAAATGAGTGAAAAACACATATTATGTATGGATATCTGTTGTCATGGTAACCACATTGCTGCGACATCCAAGTAAGTGTGTAAAATGGATTGTCCTCTCAATTTCCATCATTTTGAGGTATCACACGACTATATATTATGTGTGTTTTATGATTTTTCTAAAAAATGAATGCAACCATTTTTGTTTTTGATTTTTGACAAGGAAGGAGTCAGATTTCAGCTGGCCAACAGTGATTTTCGTGTTCACCACACCCAAACTAGCCAGAAAAGTGCAGATGTACCTTTGTACTCAAAAACCCCCCTAGGAGTATTAAGGTGACTCAGTACTGATCTTGTGTATTCAACACATATAGCTCAGTACTGATATATGTGTATTCAATACATATAGCAGGGAATATCAGCATTATTTTACCGATAATTGATAATAGGAATAAATAAGTGAGAGGCGACCTTGGGAAATTAAAATTTTATTTTGATTTTATATTTTTAAATAAAGTATAAAAGTGTAGATTTATATAAAAATTGGTAAATAATTAAATAAGGTAAAATTGATGTAAATGAGGTTTTAGTGAGATGAATTATGATTGATTGAGAAGATAATTAGTATGGAGGAATGGAATGATTATAATTAGGTGTGGGTGGGTGGGAAATTTGATGCTTTCGTATTGAAGGCAAGAGGTGAAGTGAGGTGAATGTGTATTGAGTGTATTAGTATTGTTGACTGCCCGCCAGGTGGTGTGGCGGTCAGTCTGGTGGTTGAATAATGCCCCGTCATCGCATAAAGCGATGCCGAACACATTATCTTACCGATAATTGATGATAGGAATAAATAAGTGAGAGGCGACCTTGGGAAATTAAAATTTTATTTTGATTTTATATTTTTAAATAAAGTATAAAAGTGTAGATTTATATAAAAATTGGTAAATAATTGAATAAGGTAAAATTGATGTAAATGAGGTTTTAGTGAGATGAATTATGATTGATTGAGAAGATAATTAGCCAAGGTGCCAATTTTTAAAAAAGAAAGGAGGGGGATAGGGTGTTGTATGATTGGGTGGGGGAGGATGGATGAAGTTAGTATGTAAAAGGTTTGTTTGATTTTGGGTTAGAGATAAAATAGTTAGAATTGTCTATGGCCGTGAGCGGCAAGTCTTTGGTTTGTGGTGTTTTTGAGAGTAAACTCTCTATTGAGTCCTAGCCGTGAGCGGCGAGTCCTTGTTTTTAGCCGAGTGGCTTTATATATGTAAGTATATTTTAGGGACGGGGGGGGGGGGAGGTTTAAGATTTTTTAGCTCGTGAGCGAGCAGTCCGTTGTTTTTAAGTCTAGGGACGCTGGGGGTCACTTATAGCGGCCATTATGGCGCGGTTCACTGTGTCATCCTTTGTGGCGATGTATTGGCGATACGCCTGTGATTTCCATCCGCCAAATCTTTGTATGAGGAGTTCGGGGCATCCGCTAGCGTATGCGTTGGTGGCTGCGGATTTCCTTAAGCTATGTAAGGAGAACTTGGAGTGTGATACTCCGTTGCGCTGCAGCGCTGATTTCCAGACGCGGGCCACATATGTGGCTGGCATCGGGGTGCGGGTGTCCGGGAACATGAAACATGGTTCTGTTCTTCGTCGTGTAGGGGTGGTTCGGAACATTTCTGCCAGTTTTACTGGGCACAGCTGTGGGTCATTTGACGGCTGTATATTGACTACTTTTGATTCGTATGCGGACTGTAGGTTTTTGGCGCTTTTGATAGTGAGTTGTGCGCCCGTTGTCGTGATTCTGACGTCCCCACCAGTGAGGTGTCGCAAGGGGTCAAATTTGTTGACTGTAGGGGCTACTACCTCGGATTGGCGCAAGGCGGCGGAGTAAATGACCAGTATAGCAGCTTTAGCACACAGTGATTTTTGGTCCTGCGGGATGTTGATGATAGCGGCCCTCAGCAGATCATTGGGGACTGCCAGCTTTGCCTTGGGTGTAAAGCTTTTGTCGCGGTCAATTGCTCTGAGTGCCCACGTCACCCTGTGGTGGTCTAGTGCGGTCGTGGGCTGATTAACTTCCCTGAGTGCCGTACGGATGTGTGAGACATGATTCTTGATGGTGCGGGGGGATGCTATGGTCTTTCGCAGATGTTCAATGTAGGCACAGATCAATATGTATGTAGGTTTAAGTGGGTTCACTCCTACCTTGTACATGAAGTCACAGTACCTGTTGACGGCTGACGTTCTATTGTCCCTGGTGCCTTGGGCCCATGCTTGTCGCTGCCTGGCCGCGGCTCTCCTCATTAGCCGCCCGATCTCGTTTCCTGTAATATTTGTGAACAGAGAAGGCATTTAGAGCAAACATACATGGCTCCACATATTCAAGGCATTGTTCTTCTACAAGTTGTTTTGCTTTGGCACGATATTTACTATTAATGTGTGCTCTACTCAGGTTATCTGCTAATATATTATTTTCCCCGGCAATGTGGCTATATGTGATGCGAATGTCAAGCAACGCCTGCACCATCCATGCCATCCGCGCGGCCTCCAACATGACCTGGTTATGGCCTTTGCCTGTTGAAAATACCGAAACACTGGCAATGTTGTCGCACCATATTCTGATGTGCGTCCCCCTATCTGCTTCATTGAGAAGGTAGTGTAGAGCAATGGGAATATTCACTGCCTCTAATTCCGAAATGTTCTCATATTCCGCGCCTACATGTGCCACCTGCTTGGAGTAGGCTCTCCTGTGGTCGGCGCCTCCCACACCTGTTAGGCAGGCATCAACTACTATCTCTATATTTGGTTCAGCGGATGGGATTACGGCCCGGCCGTTCCATTGTTTACTAAAATCCGCGAACCATTGCAGGTCCTTCTTCATGTCCTTGTTTATGTTTACATATTTCCCTTTCATAGACCTTAGCCCCTCCAGCAGGCGTCCAACAAAAAGCCTGGCGGGGGGAACACATTTGGCGATATGAATCAGCGTACCAATGACTGACTGGAGTTCCTTACGCGACATTGAGCGTCTCTTTAGATATTTGCTAAGCATGTCGTAGGTTTTACTGACCTTGTCGGGAGGAATGCTTAGTGTCATGCTTGGGGCATCTATGAGTATGCCGAGCCAGCGAACGCACGAGGCAGGCGGCTGTCTCTTGTCCGCGGCCTCAGGTAATCCCAGCTGCGCGAAAAGTTCGATGGCCCTGCGGTAGTCTCTCTCTGCCTGGTTTTTATCTGCGGAAATAATGACAAGATCATCAAGATACATTCGGGATTTTATGCCATCTTTTGCCAATATTTTCACGATACTATCTGCAATTCGTTGCATATGGCATGACAAACTTCTCGCCCCGAAGGGCATGGTGACGTCAAGGTAGTATTGGGACTCCCACTTAATACACAACAATGGCCAGTCCAATGGGTCGGACTTAAAATTTTTGTAGGCACGGGAGATATCAATGGTGGACATATATGCTCCCGTGCCAATGTGAACCAGGTCTTGTACTAGACTTTCAACGCTGGGGAGGGAGTGAGGCCTTTCTACCCCCCACACGCTGTTTTTAAGAAGATAGGCGTTAATTGACTTTTCATCAGGGTAGCTAAGATCAATAATCACTCTTCTAGCATCTGTGTCTCTTTTTTCACGAGACATCAGCAGGGAGCAGTGGTACCACTCCTCGAACGGTGGTTTAGACATGGGTCCTATGATACCTCCTAGCTTAAGTTATTTATTGACGAAGTCATTTATTTTTGGTACAAACTGTTCGGCACTGGGATGGTTACGCCCAGTATCGTTGTGTGAGGTGGGCCCCAGGTAGCCCATGGGGAACCCATATGCCACAAAATCATACAACTGTCTATCTTCTTCATTACCATCAAGATATGATTTCCATGCGTCTAAATTCAGGTCAGTAGGTAATGCCCTCTTAGCTCCCAGAGAATTAGGTAGACCGGTGGCCCGGACAGACTCATAAATATCACGATGGCGTGGGTCAATGCCTTCCCATCCCATGTGTGGCCAGGAGCTAATACGATCGTTAACAAATGTATATGGGCCCAAATCATCACTATTACGTTCAATTTTTCCGGCACATTGTAATCAAATGTCAGAGTAAGAGATAGGGTGACCTACTATGTGTGTGTTCGGGTCCTTGGTGGCTGTTGCATGTATTCATATCCGTGTACGCTTGAGGTTCGCTGCCAGCGTGACTCAGACCTGTTGTTGACATGCTGCCGCCGCCATCTTGGTTGGCTCTCGTGGCTCGCGAGAGTTCAGCCGAGACTTCCGGGTGGGCGTGGTCATCTTGTTTGTTTACTTTCGGGTCCCGAGCGATAATATGATCAGGCTTGACGTGTGCAGGGATAAATACAGGCGCCTCGGGGTTCATACTCCACGGGACGCCCTCTAATCGTTTTTTGAACCCGAGCTCTGTGTGCCCTGCTGGTATGTCTGCTGTCTCGGAGCACCTGGCTGCCCGGAGCCGGAGCCTCCCGCCTGTGGAGCACGTTGGTCCCGCTGGCCCGTGGCATGTGTGATGCGTCTCATACAGTCGACCACCGAGTGTGTGCAGCTTTTCCCTACAGAGTCACAATAAGAACAGATATGAATTGCAAATACAGGTCCTTCCCCATGGCTAGCACCGTGTCTACACCCTTGCCTGCTGTTATAGGCCCTACATACAACTTCATGGTTTCCTTGCAGTGCTCTACTGGTGCCTGCGTAAGCACTCCCTCTGTTTGACTGAGCCCCACTCGATGAACCATTATAATTACTGTGAGAGTGGAGAGTGGCAGTTAGGCATAGGCGCACTCTCTCTTCTTGAATACAACTTTTCTCGTCCCAATCAATAGTGCCATCTTCTATAGAGTCCCATATGTGTTGTGTCCAGCGGCGGACCGCTGGCCACGGGCGTTCTAGACAGTCCTTGGTTACCCTTCTTAAATGATGTAACATATCTTCGTAATCCTCGGCTTCATAGGCCCTATGGTCAGCCAGTAGTGCGAGGAACGCGTCCACATACTCCATGGCCGACATGGTGCATCGGGCATCGAGCCGTTGCTTGACCGTAGCCACCCCTTCCCTTGACAGATACATATATGGCTTGGACATTATCCTGGAGGCATGGACATGAGATAATATATTCATCTTACCCCTGAGGCCTGAGGCGCGCTATCATTGGTAAAAATTTTAGAAAAATTCATCAATAATCAAAATCACTACTGAGTCACCTTAAGAGTGATGTTTAGGTGGATTTTGCCTAGTCTATATTACTTCGATTATTCATCATGTTAAATATTACTCTAATTAATTATGGATTTTGTACTTGTTCATTTATTGTATTTATGTATATATTCCCCATTAATTTTGTGTACAAATACCTTGATGTATTGTGTAATGATATTATATTAAGGTCGCTATCAGACCTTTGTATGGTGAGGTTGAGACAAACTTCACAACCTCAGCAAGGATTGCAGGAATAAAGCTGGAATTGCAGATCTACTTTCTTTATATTCTTATTTAACTCGGAGCGATGTTAAAACATTTTCCTCCCTTTGCCTTTGACTCAGAGATTAGTTCTTTCCTCCACTATCCTTATCATATTCATGATATATTCATAATATATTCTCGCAGAAGTAACCTATACGATCACATTAAAATTTTAATGAAATTGGTATGAATATTGGCTCATCAACTCAATGGAAAGAAAGAACATAGGCTATAATCTCAACACACACATTGCCATTGCATCATATAACCCATAATGAGCATACAAGTATTTATTGCTGCACATGTGCGCTCATTATCCAAGGAGATATCAACCAATAAGAAGTAATCCAATAAGATGTAATATTATGACATAATTCACCAAAAGGGGTCAAGATAATGCAAGGAGATGAGGCAACACATCAATATGATCTTTGAATACTTAAAAGTATGATATGAGAAATATATCAATTTGATCTGTGATGGTTAAAACACAAGTCAGGTAATTTGTCAAGCAACAATACCAATCTTAACTGAGCAAGATAATTCCCTGGACATGTTTTATGTTTATTTCATTGAGGCCGATGATATATTTAACAAGTTACAAGAATTACACTATCCCCCGTTGCCTTTTAACACATTTTTACCTAAAAAACAAGCTACATGCAGGTCTATATTATTCTGTTAACATGTTCGCACAAGCTTGAAAGAACTAAAGGGTTGCATGTGGTGTAGGTAGAGTGTTCATTATATATTATTGATAGTGACTAGCTGGGATATAAGAATCTCAGAGCTAAAGTGTCAGTTTGACTAACTATGACACTGTACACTCCACATACCTGTAACTCTCACCTGCACTTCAGCATAGACCCTGACACCTCTGTGCAAATACTGGATATTTGTGTGGGAGTTTTCTTCATTTATCAAGCAACAGTTAACAGTTATAGTAGGTTATACTTTTTATGTTTTAAAATTTACGATTTGTGTCAGCTTAATTTAACTAATTCCAAAGGAAACGGTTCTCGATTTCAGTTACTTGTGGTGGATGTCAAGTGATAGTTACTGCACTTATTTAAGGAATAATTTCCGAGGTTTTTTCTGCTCGCGGTGTCTATAGCGTCAGGGAGTTCGAGGGCGAAGCCCGAGAATTCCCTGACGCTATAGACACCGCGAGCAGAAAAATCCGAGGAAATTATTGCTTTTAGAAGAGAATTGATGAGATTTCCTTAATGTTAGAGCAAAAAAGATAGACAAACCTTCTTTATTCCGTCCAAAAACATCCAAAAACATCCAAAATATTATGCAATTCCATGCGAGTCGTCAGCCTTTCTATGAGACCGGAAGTGAATGCACTGCTTCAATCGGAACCTATATAATACCGCGACGGCTGACCGAATGAAGCTTCAGCCACAACAGCCAATCAGAGGAGCGTATTCACTAATGTTTATGTTCAACCAGCCGGCCTGTTTTCGCAAGGTTCCGCTGCTTGCTATCCAAAGCATCGGACACCGCGTTAGTCAAAATCTAAATGATACCGCGACGGCTGGCCAAGTGAAGTGGGCGGGGCTTAGCGGAGAAACAGCCAATCAGAGGTGCGTATTCGCTAATGTTTATGTTCAGCCAGCCGGCCTGTTTTCGCAAGGTTTCGCTGCTTGCTATCCAAAGCATCGGACACTTCCGGTTCTCGAATGCCGTGTTGCGTGTGTCTAGGGACTTAAAAAACAAATAAATAAAAGATTTGAATCGGTAGAAATGATTTAAATAGTGTTTGAGCCCGATAGCGAAGATTTAGTCGACGGGAATCGAGTAATAAATGAATGGCGAGTTCAGAAGCTATACGTGCGACCGGAAGAGATGTGGAGATCCTTCGGCATACCGACTCATGTGCACATTCACTTGGCGTTGCATTGTGTACGGTGGCCTATATAGTGCACGGAGGATTTCATTCGAAAGTGACCCGCACGTCAACAAACTGCCGTGTCCGTGTGTCTAGGGACTTAAAAATGAAATAAATAAAAGATTTGAATCGGTAGATATGTTTTAAATATGGTTTGAGCCCGATAGCGAAGATTTAGTCGACGGGAATCGAGTAATAAATGAATGGTGGCTTCAGAAGCTATACGTGCTTACGTTATAGACCGGAAGAGATGTGGAGATCCTTCGGCATACCGACTCATGTGCATGTTCACTTGGCGTTGCATTGTGTACGGTAGTCTATATAGCGCACAGAGGATTTCATTCGAAAGTCCCCGGTTCTATACTTGACTGGGTTGGGTTGATCTATGGAGACGAAAGTATTGATCTATGGAGACGGAAGTATTGATCTATGGAGACGGAAGTATTGATCTATGGGGAAGTCTTGATCTATGGAGACGGAAGTCTTGATCTATGGAGACGGAAGTCTTGATCTATGGAGACGGAAGTCTTGATACTGATCTATAGGGACTGTTACTGCTCTATAGGGAGTCTTGAGACTGAACTATAGGCTTGATACTGATCTATAGGGACGGTTTTATGGGGACGGAAGTGGTTTAGAGGGAATCTATAAAGAAAAAAAACCTCCAAGAATCTCATCAGATCGATTCTAACACGTAATAAGAGAAACATGCATGGCCAGTCCACGTCCACACATGCTCTGCCATGCTTGAATGCACACTGTGCTACCGTAAATCCTTTACTGTATACATGTAGTCTTAATCGGTTGGTTAAGAGAAAGGTCTTAGACATCAAGGCTAGGGGAAGTAATGATAGAGAAAACGAGCTCTACTCCTTGGGTCATGACTCTTGGTCATTTGATATTAATTACCCTTATAAATAACAGCAGGAAACTAGGAGCTGCTATTACAATTAAGATGCAAGCGTTTTTGTTCTGTCTCTATATGGGTCAGCCACTTGTTCTAAGTACTATTATGCACTTGTCAATAGCAACCCCCACCCCGCCCCTCTAATTTCTGATTGAACGAAGCAAATCGTTTATACCTGCATAATTTGTGCGCTCATTTACTACCAACTGGCACCCTCCCCACAAGCCTAGTATAGTAGTAGTAATATTAGCCTCCTAAGAAATATCCGTCTTATATTATTTAACTTTATATTATTTAACAGCGTTTGTCAGGGTAAAGGGGTTAACTTTATGTCCTTCAACATGTCTGCGTTCTCCAGAAAAAATGGTTAATTATAAGATTGTCTGCGTTTTTTAGAATAAAGGGATGTTTTTTTCAGGCTGAAAAGTCATCGATTTCATGAAAAAAGTGTACATTTTCAACGCAAAATTACCATAACATCTCGAAATAATAATAATAATTAGCGGTTTCCTTACTGTTCATGATAGTCATAACAGAGACATTGGTTAAACATCTCTCCGATCTTATATTCATCTTCTAACCATTGTCTGCAGGGTGTCTGCACAAGCAAAAATGAATCCCTGAACGTCTCATCAATGGACATTGCATGATGGTATGATTTCAACCCACAAAGTCATCATTTATCACATGGCCAGCCTGCATTCTTACTAATTACATTTAGTTAATCGTTAGTATATTCATTATTATGTGAAAATCAGTAATTTTGTATCTGCATCAATAAAAAGTTAGTATTTTTTATCTGAGCCCTGTAGAAGCATAAATGTTGCCAAAGCTAAAGAACTAGACAATTTTCCTCCAGTATTTCTTATTGGTGGCTAGTCTTGTTCAACCCAGACATAGCACACCGTCTCTTACCTCCATACTACCAAGATGCCTGACAAATGTCTGAAACTCGTCCGACTCACCAGCAAGGTCTTCCCTGCTAGGAATTGGATCAGTTCCAGCCAACATTGCAAGCAATCTTTTTACAAGTGGGTCGGTTTGCTGAGCTTCTTGCAACACATTCTGTTGAGTCCCTAAAGAAACAACATTAGTGGCAATAATAGCATCATGCGCACTACAATCTAGGCAATCTGATCTTCCACATTTTCTGGTAGGTAAGCGTGACAGCGCATCAGCATTATCGTGCTGTTTTCCTGCCCGATGCAAAATCATGCTCTGATCCAGTCCGAATTCCTGTAAGGTGAGTAGCCACCGGGCTAACATATCGGTCGGATCCTTGAAATTGAGAAACCAACGCAAAGAGGTGTGATCTGTCCGAACAAAAAAGTTTTTATTACCCAATAAGTAATGGCAAAACTTTTGTAGGTAGGTCAGAACGGCAAGCAGCTCCCATTTCGTTACACGATAATTTCTCTGTGGCTTCGAGAGAATATTGCTTGCAAAACATAGAACCACTTCCTTTCCATCCTGAACCTGGGACAGAATTCCGGCCATGCCAAAACTACTTGCATCTGTATCCAGGATGAATTCACCTGTCGGACGGGGATACCCGAGAATAGGTGCAGAGATTAGCAAATTTTTGCATGTATCGAATGCATCTTGGCAATGAGGAGTCCACTCTATAGGTTTAGTATATCGCTTATCCACGCCTGCCGCGGTTACAACCTCCTGCAAGGGTATCACTAATTTACCAAAATCTTTCATAAAATCTCAGTAATAGGAGGCAAATCCAATGAATTGCCTTACCTCCCTTGCATTAATAGGGATCGGCCAGTCCTTGACCTTCTGCATCTTCTTCGGATCTGCTTGAATGCCTTGGCCTGACACAATCCTACCCAAGTATTCCACTTTCTTGCGGAAAAATTCACATTTCTTGGGTTTCAAACAAAGTCCATAATTCCTGATACGCTCGAGGACGAGTGTCAGGTTATCCAGGCACTCTTCAAGAGTTTTCCCCAAAACCATGATATCATCCATATAAACCAGACATGATTTCCAATGAAGGCCATCTAATATCTGATCCATCATGCGTTGAAAAGTGGCGGGGGCATTACACAATCCAAAAGCCATGACTTTGAATTGGAATAACCCTACACTGGAAGGAAAGCGGTCTTTGACTTGCTCTCCTCATCCATCGCCACTTGCCAGTACCCACTTTCAAGATCAAGAGTACAAAACCACTGGATGCACTCATCGATCCGAGGTAGTGGAAAGCTATCTTTTATAGTGACGGAATTTAACTGACGATAGTCAACGCAAAACCGCTGAGTTCCATCCTTTTTGGCAACCATAATGATAGGAGCACCCCATGGGCTACTGCTATGTTCGATTCAGCCCTCACGGTACATTTTCCAAATCTCTGCCTCTGCCTTGTCTCTCTTCGCCACAGGAATACGCCGGTATGCTTGTTTGATTGGACAAGCATCACCAGTGTCTATCACATGGCGAACTTTATCAGTACAACCAAGGGCCTTGCCGCCTGGAAGAGAGAAACGACCTCGGAATTCCTCCAACCGAGGCCAGGCCTGGAGAGCTTGCACCACCACATTGCTGAGATCACCGGACTGATCATCGTCCTCAACATCCCACAAAGCTAGTGCCTGGCTCACCTGAACCATGGCCTTTTCTTTGGCAATTGCTTTCTTGCTTTTCTTGGACTGGGAAGCTTTGGCCGCACCTCCTTCCAAAGGAATAGCAACAGCCAACGGTCCCACGGCAGCAGCTTGCAAAACATCAGCGTTAGCAAAATCCATGTGAAAACTTTCCCATACCTCGGCCCAGTGGATGGCTTGGAGAAGGTCAAACGGCTGTTTTAACTTCACCCAAGCAGCTTTCCCCTGGTCGATTAAGCCCTTGAGAAAAATTCTCAAGCACAAAGTGTGCAGGGTATTGTCTAGAATCACTCAAAAAGCATGCCGAGCACGTTTGGCTACCTCGTTGGCAAACATATGGCTTGGTTGCTTCGGGGTCTGATGGCAGTTGTAAAACTCAGACTGCTTCTTTTCTAGAGAATGCTCCCCAAAGTTTGCATCCATGTGGTCTACGAAACCAACTAGATCAAGCCCTGGCGGCAAATCTCCCATCTCTCTGAGCTTTAGCTGCATAAGGAACTGCTCGGGAGTCCAATTATGAGCCCCAGCTAGCACCTTCATCTTTCCGAGATGTGTCCGCCATGAATCCTTCGAATCCAAGTACCTAATCAATGCCGGCTTCGGGGCATGATTTACATTTGTTGCCAAGAACTGATATCTAAAGGTGAGTTCTGCACCCATGGCACCTTCATACTTCAACCCCTGGACCACTGATTTATCACGAAAATAGTTGGTCATATGCCAAATTGGAGAGGAATTAATCGCATGAATTCCAGTCATCTGAACACCAGAGTTATCCGGCACTCCTCCGACTGATACCCACTGCTACGGATCTATCTTCCTCACATACTGACTATTGTCAACATGTCCCCTCACATATGTAGTGGAAGCGGCTGGTTTCTTTATACTGGAGTGTGCTCCAGCATAACGCCTACCCCCTCCCCCCTTATGGAGAGGAGAAGAAGCAGTGAAAGTCACCGACTCCTTAGGCTGTTCTTTGGTAGTACGAGTTCTCTTTCGAGGAGGAGAACCTGGTGTCTGCAACCCTTTATGTTTCAAACTTCCAGCAGGAGTACCTGTAGGAGCTTGGGGCTGCCCACCTGTTGCTTCGGGCAACTTGAGATTCTCGGGCACAGGTGTCTGAGCAGGCCTACCACCCTGAAAATGCCTCGAGGTGAGGAGAATATAAGAGCCACCCCCTCGTTGGAATCCAATGGTTCACTCTCAGGTGGAGATTCCACATTCATCCTCGGAGGTGAACGCCATATGTTCAAATCCTCTACCTCATCTAAAGCATCATCATAGGCGTTTTTCATACGGGACATATCGTCTACCCTCGCAGCCTCGGCTCTTAGCTTCTCATTCTCCACTAATAACCGACGTGTGGTGGCTTGGCAATCAACTGTCACCTGTGCCAACGTGTTCTGGAGTTCTTGATTCTGCTCTATGAGCTGATCAATTGTCCCACGGGCATTGATGCATCGATTGGCCTTGCACACTGTACACATGGCGCCACGAGGATACTTCGGTCTTATTAATTTAGCCATCTCCAAGTCGTCTTCTGAATCATCGGCCGCAGGATTTGCTCTAAAGCGCGTCCATTGGTCTCCACCCGCAGCTTGCGGTTGTATATTCAGCTTCGGACTCGTAACCACAATCTTCGGATTTGGTTTCTTGGGGTTAGGGCTAGGAGCAGCTTTCCTATATCCCTTCATACCAGCTGGAGAGATGCGCAGGCCAACTTGTGCTGCTGCATCCACCACTGGCACCCCATTCGCATTGGTGGTCATATCCCTAGGATATATCAAGAATTGAAATAATTCCGAGGTAAAACTCAAAACCTTTCAGACAACAAATTGTCAGTTAAGTTTGGTCACGGCACCAGTTGTAGTGATCTTCGCAGGTTTGTATCCCTTAACCGTCCGAACTATCCGATATGATTAAACAAAAGGAAAAAAAGGCAGTCGCTACCTTTTCACAAGGGTTTATTCACGTGAGGTATTGTATTGTAAGCCGAGCATCAGTTCACATCAAAACCTACCCAGATCAAGAATTTCGGGCTTCCTGGCCAGCCAGGTAACCCTCATCCGAAGGTGTCTGAGCAACATGCAGTATCAACATGAACATACAAATCACACAAGTAGAAGTAACTTCAAGAATACTGTGAGAAGCATTGTGTTCTCCACAGATTAGACAATAAGTTTAAACCCGGGTTACCGTTACGTTAGCAACAACAGCTAGACTTGCTGTTAAGTATAAAATGCAAGCAGATAGAGAATAATAAAGACTAAAAAGTCCCGCGGACCAGTACTGCTCACTGGAGAGGTTCGGATGAACTGACAGATAGCACCTAGAGGCTAGCTCTAGTAAAACCCAATAACACCACAATATATTACTAAAAAAATTAAAGAATTTTGGCATCCAAAACGACACTAAAATGGTTCCATGATTATTTAAATAAATGAATGCAAAGGGTGGTTGTTAATGGAAATCTCTCCTCATTACAAAAGGTTATATGTGGAGTGCCCCAAGGAACTTCTTTGGGGCCATTAATGTTCATTTTATACATTAACGACTTACATAAAGTAATTAAAAATAGTCATATACAACATTTCGCCGATGATACGGTAATTAATTTACGGGTCTAGAGAAAAGAACTCATTATGTACAAAGGGCCTTCAAGAAGACCTAAACAGAGTAGCCAATTGGTGTGCACTTAACAAAATATCATTGAATATAAAAAAGTCGTTGACGGTTAGCTTAAGGCATGATAAACATAATGTGGTTGACGATTTCACTATCTGTCGGCAGAAACTAGAAAAGGTCAAATACTATAAATTCCTTTTAAAACCTTTCTTGATAGGAAAATTAATGTCAAGATTAAATTTTTATCTAAATTATATGGCATCTGTGACAGAAATACATTACTACTAATTTTCAAAGTCACAATACTACCTTATATATATATAGATTATGGGGATATATTTTACCAAGCGACCTACAGAGGTATCTCGATAGACTGCAGTTGCTTCAAAACTCAGCCATAAAAATTGCATTAAAATTGCCGAAATTCACTAGCTCCAAAGACATTCATAGAGAAGTGAAAATACCTTCCTTGTCCACAAGAAGGGACTGTCACACTTTGGAATTGGCCTTTAGAAGATCTCTGTTACCCATAAATTTGGACGACAGAAAAGTAGTGCTGAGAGGACTCAGCAAAGGGAAAAAATTACTGGTTCCACAACCTAGAAACGAGAGTTTTAAAAAATCTTATATTTATGAATTAACCACACTCTGGAACGATTTACCTCAAAAGCCCAGAGAAATTCCGAACAGAAAAGAATTTAGAACATTGATGGTAAAAAACCGACAAAACGACCAGCTCGCTGTGAGTTGCTTTCTTGTTTTATTTGATGTGTATCAACGTTTCGGTACAGTGTACCTTCATCAGGAGAATGAATCTTAAAACATGGTGTGACCTTTATATAGTATTGTTTGGAGTAGGATGTACCTACGCCTGGCTCGGAGTAGGATGGTGCTGCTCAGAGGGTAGAGATGTGTGTGCGCATGGGTGTGTTTGAGTGTGTATGTGTGTGTGTGTAAAACTAGTGCATATGATACAATTATAGGCCTCTATAATGTTGTAAAGTGGGAGAAAATTTGTTAGGCATATACAATACGATTATTAAGATATTGTTCTAGATTTAGGCTTAGGTTTAATAATGCCTTCTTTAGCTAATAAATTCTGTATCTTGATCCCGATGACATGATCCACCTCTTTCATCGTTTCGGAGAGCTGGAATAGGATGATGTGCTTCTTATGTGCGAGGGAGTTGCCTGGTGTCTTGTGGGTGTGGGATGATAAAGTCCTCTGGGAGTTGGATAAGTTGCTTGCTACTGTGTGTGGCTAGGGTGGTCGATGGTGTGGTGTCGTTGGCGTCGACCAAGTCAGTGATATTGAATGACTCATGCATGACCAGTTCATTGTCCTCAACTGTGTAGGTTGGTTTGGAGTAGGACCCTATGGTGGATAATAATTTCTTACTCGCCTTAATCTCCATCAAGGTGCAATTAAGTCTAGGAGTCGAAGTGTCTCCTGGTCGAGGGTCAGCAATGGCGATAAGCTTAGGACTGGAGTTGCGATCCCCATCGGTGGTGGGGGAGTGTTTAATTCTTGAAGTGGGGGACCGGATTTTGTTTGTGTTGTAGTGTGACAATCTGTGAAGTTTGGAAGTATGGTGGTTGTGTCCATAGGAAGATCTGAAGGGCTTTCGAACAGGGCTCTTACAAGCGGTGTCAGTATTCCTCCACTGTTTACTTCGGTGTTTGGGCTCCGAGTAGGGGTGTGGTCTCCTGAAGTTGTTGGCGGCTGATGCTGCTCCTTCTCCCGAGCATCGGAGTGGGCGGGGCCCTGAAATTTGATCGGAGGGAGCGGATTTTCAGGTGTGTTTAAATTATTGCAACAGGAGACTGCATGGATCGGGGTGTTTGGTATGGAATGTTTGACAAGAACTGGAGTATTTATAGGGAGTGTTTGGGTCTCGGTGTATATTAGTGTAGTGGCGGACCAGGCCCTGTAGGCGGAAGGTCTTATTATGGCAGATGATGCAGGGGTACTTACACTGCCCTTCTTGTTTTTGTACTGTTGAGAGATGTTGTAGTAGTGCTTTTGGATTGTTAATAATCCAGTCGTTGCAGTAGTCACAGCAACGGAATCGGTCTTTCCCCATAGTGAGTGTGGCGGCAGGTGGCTTATCTGGAGTGGCTTCGCGTTCAAAACTGGACCAGGACGACCCCGTTCGAAACTGGGTCGGTTGCTAGCGGTGACATCACGGGTAGCATGAGGTCAGGGGAGAGCTCGAGAGTTGGTGAGAGTTATCCACTCAGGGTTTTCCCGGCCTGTGGGTGGCGGTGTGTCCTAAAGTTGAGTTATAGTTTGAGGTTCATGCCTCGGGGTATTTGGGTATCTAGAAGTCTGACGTATGCTTCTTCTAGTCTGAGACGGGAATTTGTGTCCCTGGCATGATTGTCTAGTATGGTCAAGAGTAGATCTTTTCCCTGGACATCGTGGTCCAGGAAATGTCTAGCAGCTGGGTATTGTTTCTCCCTTCGGGTGATGTTGTACTTTTGTTCCCTAAGTCTAGTTGAGACGGCACATCCAGTTTGTCCAATGTATTGCTTCCTGCAAACAGGGCAGGTTAAAGCATGACGCTGATGGATTTGCAGGTGTAGTCCAGTCCCTGAAGCTTAAAAATAGGTCCTACCCGGAAAAAAATGGTATAGAAACACTTTTGGTGTGAAAAGAAGCGTAACTCTGAGTAAAATAACATATCAAAAATCCGCAAAAATCCGCTTTAGGGAAATTTTTTTATATGCATTTTAATGTTTTTGAATAATTATTTGAATATTTGTTATTTTTCAACACACCGACCTGGAGAAAAATCAGAGAAAGACGATTTTGGTGTCAAATGAAGCAGAATTTGGGCTAGAATAGAATATATTCAAAATTCACAAAGATATGTTTTGCTAGAATGTTTTTTTGTGCAATTGAATTGTTTTTTAATAATATTTTGTTATTTGTTTTACCACACCCGAGAAAAATGTGATAAAAAATGTGATAAAGAAAGTTTTGATATCAAATCAAGCGTAATTCTGAGTAGAATAACATATCAAAAATCCACAAGAATCCGCAATGGGGAAGTTGTATGGACTTTTATGTAATGTTTGGCTGTTCATTCACCTTCATTGAAGACAATGCACAGTCTTAGTTTCTAAATATTATTATTATAAACAGTAATTAACACATGTCAGTAATTAATGAGCCCCAAACCCTTCCCCTGGTTAGCCGGATGTGATATTTTTAAAGACAAAATGACCTAACTTCCCCCTTTCTGTTGGGTCAATATACAGATATGTGACCCCACACCCACCCCATATCAAAGTATCAAAGAAAGTTAATAACTATAATAGGATCAGTTTCTTTCATAGATGATAAATTTGGATGGAGTTCAATCCCTTTTAATGAGTACTAACAATTTGTTTATTATTCAATATTCACTGTGAGGCTTCTCACTTCCTTGAAATGCTCCATGTGTAGTGGGGAAAACACTAAGTATATAGTGAAATCACATCAAAGATACTCTAGACAAGGGATACAATGATGATGATATGGAGATTGAAGTATATTTTATATTCTATCAGTGTAATCATTTGTGTGATATTGTAGAGGGCGCGTAATCAAAACACTCCCAATCATTTATATCATTATTTGTAATATAAGCTACCTTCAGTGGGTCACAACCTAATAGCTACATTGCATAGGGGAGAATGACAGAAACATGCTCTCATGCAAACAGTCTGAAGTCAAAAATGATCAATACATAGATGGCTTTCTAAGGATACCAGTGGTTATGTTCATTTGCTGGGTTTCCTCAGCAACTCTAATTGGATGATCATTCAATCTGAATGTTCATATAAAGTAATCATAACTTGATGAAAATCTCCCATGAAATGAGTTGAATGTTTGAGGTAAATGTGCATTTTAATATGCTAATATTAAAAGAAGTTTTTTTATATAAGTGATCAGATTCGGTCTTTAGATCATTTGTTCCCAGGAATCCAGTCTGAAAAAAAGAAAGTTCATATCCACCCAAATCATCTGTTTTACAACCTGATAACTATTGTACAGTGAGAGGATGACATGGCTCCTTACTTTAGCCATCAGCTTACGGCAATCAGGGGCGGATCCAGGATTTTCAAATTTCATTTCAAGAACATAATATAACCAATTGTTCAGTTTTTGGTCTGCAATGCTTTCAATATTCAGGATGCCACTCATGTATTTCAAACATATAATCGACCATGATGAAACTTCTAAATGATCTTAAAATCACCCCAAAAGAATTTTCATTCTGTGTGTATACTTCCCTCTGTAAGAAGCTGAGAATCTCCAAACATTTCAAGGCCATTTAAAAGATTCCAGCACGTTTCAATGCCATGTGATGATATTTCAGGCTCTTCAACCTATGTGTTAATTTTCACACCCTTGTATTTCTTGGCCAGATTCTAGGCTTTTCCAAGCCCCATTAATGGAATACATTTGATTAAGTGTACATAAAATAACCCTATGTTATAGTAAATGTTACATTTTGGTGTCTTTTGCACCATAAATACCCTACCTTGATTTTGAAAAGGAGGATGCCAACTTCATTTTTCAAGGACAGTTTCATTTGTAAACCTGTATAAAAGGCACAAATAGCAAAAGCCCTTCTGAATGCAATTAAGAGATCCTTTGGTTCTAGCTTACCAACAAAGATCTGCAATGAAGTTGGATGCAGCCCGAGACAGGCTACTAAAGTTTGTGTGATGCCAGTGCAAAGTTTCCACACAAAATCCAAGTGGTATTACCAGTTGCTCCTTTTGCAAATGTCGTTTGAAATGTGTAACAGCCTGTGGAAATGGTAGAGGAGAAAAGTGTTGAAACTCTGCGGAGATTACCCTTGACGAGTTGTGGCCTGAGAACCACACAAGCTTAGTTCTGCCACCCATGCCTCTAACTGGGAGAACCATTGTATCCCAGAACCCCATTTAATTCATTTTTCTTGTTTAATTCAATCTTAGCCTCTCTAATTCTTTCACCAATCAAAAGGTATGACATAAGAACTAAATGTGTCAGTTTAAAAGAAAACCGATCCCCAGATATGAAGATATTATACTGAAATTAAAAGATAAAATGACTCGAAAATGAGACAAATATAAAAGGTCAGTCTGCTCTGGGACTCAACCTCACAATGTCCAGTTTGGAAGTCTTACATGCTAACCACTTGAACATAGGGGACTGTAGAGTATGTGCATATAAACACTGGACACACCCATTGATTCATGGCATTTTAGGTGTATTTTATTCCCCCATTCTCCCCATGGTGATTGAGGAGAATGGGGTAAATCAACTATCTATGTAGTTCCCTGTGTTAGCCACAGGGGATTTAATGATTCAAATTATCATAAAAGTATATCTTGCATCTGCAATCTATTTGTATCAATCATATGTCAATGCTGGACTTCTAGGTCTGCAAGCTTCTCTCGACGATGACAACAATGTGAACCATTATAAAGAAATTCTGTTTTAGTAGTTCATTACCAGTAAACTGGTATTTTTTGTTATTATTCCCCTTATCTGATTTGTAGAGAATATAATTATAAGGAAATGCATGATAATTGTAGGCTACAGGTCCAACCCTCTGATACCGAATATTTTGTTGACTATCTTCTGGCCCTTTTTCTGGTCATAATCCCATTTTCCACTATTCCACTAGCAGGGAAAGGCAGTTTGAGCTCATTAAATGCTGAAATGTTCTAATAACTATTTTTGTTTACAGTAGAATATCACAATTTAATGACTAAGACTCAGCATTGTCTTTAATGAAGGTAAATGAACAGCCAAACATCACATGAAAATGCAAACTTGTTCATTGAACTTCTCTACACAAAAGCATGCTTAAATTACAGAATATTCAAAGTCACATAAAAATGCTTTCCCCAAGCGGATTTTTGTGGATTTTTGATATGTTATTCTACTATGAATTACACTTCATTTGACACCAAACATGTCTTTATCCCATTTTGTGTAGGTCTGTGTGGCAAACAAAATAATTAAAAAATCTTAAAAAATCATTCAAATGAACATAAAAAAAATTCCCCAAGGCGGATTTTTGCGGATTTTGGATATGTTATTCTACTCTTCATTCCGCATCTTTTGACACCACAATTGTTTCTATACCATTTTTTTCCGGGTCAAAATGTTCAGGGACGAGACTAGTGTTGTGTCCAACTATTTTGAAGCTTTTTCCATTGGAGGTCGAGGTGATCTTTTTGGTGGTGATGACATGTTCACAGCAAGAACAGGTAAATGACATGCAAGGCCAGCATCCATTTCCTGGGCTATGGCGAGGATATTCTGATTTCACTAAAATATCACATAGATTTGTAGGATGGCGGTAGGCCATCAGGTGGCGGTATTCCATGAATTTTCTATTGGCCGGAGTGTTTCAGAGACATGATGTGGCGTCCCGGAGTATGGATTGGATTTTCTTGTTGGTTGGTGAGAATGTGCGAACAAAGGGAATTAATTTGCTTTTGTTCTTCTGTTCGGCGTAAATGAGTTTTCTCCTGTCTAGGTCCTTGGCTCGTTTGAGTGAGTCTTTGACTTTGGAGTGGGGATGTCCATGTAGTGTGAGAAGTCGGAGAAGGTCTTTACAGGCCTTCTCGAAGTCGTCCATTTGAGAGCATATTATTCTGAATCTGACGGCTTGTGAGTATGCAATGCTATTGATTTGGTGAGTTGGGTGGTAAGACAATGCATGCAGATACTGAGGCGAATCGGTAGGCTTTTTGTACAGGCGTGTTTGTAGTCTGTTGTTTTGGTCTCTAAAGACTGTGACATCTAGGTAGTTTATGCAATCTCTGCTGGATTCAGATGTGAATTTGATGGTGGTGTGGAAATTGTTGATGTAGTTCATAAATTCCATAACCTCGTCCTCTGACGCACAAAAAATTACAAAAATATCGTCAATGTAGCTTCGCCAAATGTTTGGGCTGATTGGACTGTCCTGGAGTAGTTTTTTTTCTAACTCTCCCATGAATATATTGGCATAGCTGGGGGCCATTCGGGTCCCCATAGCTGTGCCCTGTTGTTGGTGGTAAAACCTCCTGTTGAAGACCATGGTGTTCAGTTTTAATACCATTTCTGTCATTTCCAAGATCGTGTTGAGGTCGAGATATGGAGAGGGGCTGTCTAGAAGCGTTTTGAGTATGGCATCTAATCCCTCTTGGTGGGGTATTGATGTATAAAGAGCGCTGACAACTATTGTCAGCATTATCTCGTCCTCATGGAGTGATTCGTATTCTGTGATGGTTCTGACAAAATCTTGGGTGTCTTTTATGTAGGAGGGCAGTTTTATTACGTATGGGCGCAGTATTTGGTCGAGGCAGTAGGATATCTTATCCGTAGGGCAGTCAATCCCTGATATGATCAGGCGACCCGGATAACCCGGTTTGTGCACCTTCGGTAAGAAGTAGACAGGTGAGGTGCAGGGTTCTTTAGGTAGTAAGGTGTTCTTTGCGTTTTCTGGTAGTTTTCCACTAAGACTAAGGTCTTTTAGTCTGAGTATGATGCTTGAGTGATGTGCTTTAGTCAAGTCTGTGGTTAATTGTGCATTTGTAGTGAATGGGATTGTTTAATTGTCTATATATATATATATATATATATATATATGCCTCTGTTTCATATTTGTCTGAGCCCCATATTACTATGGCGCCCCCTTTGTCTGCTAGTTTGATAACGATTGTGGGGTCAGATGTTAGGTCGTGGAGAGCTGTAATTTCTTCTTGAGTGAGGTTGGGACGACCTCGAGTATGTGGGACCTTAGGGACTTCATTGGTCATGTAGTTGCAAAAGGCGTCGATGTCTCTGTCTAGAAATGGAGGGGGGACCCATCCGGAGGATGATGTTGGAAAAATAGGGTTTTTGCCCTGATCAGAAGAGTGTTGAAAAAAATGTGCTAGTCTCACTCGTCTGGTATACATGAGTGTATCTTTCAAGGTGTGTACGGAGTTGGAGTATTTTTTAGTTGGAACGTAGTTTAGGCCTTTGGAGAGTAGTGAAGCATGGGTAGGTGTTATGATTTTGTCAGATAGATTTATAATTTGGGTGGTGGTCGTCTTTGGTTTGTGGTACTTTTTGAACCTCCGATTTTGTTTATTTTGGAGTTGTGTCTGTCCTGGAGTGTTTGAGCTAGATCCTCCTCCTTTTTCTGGAGGATGGAGAGGATGTAGATCTTTGTTGTTTCATTGCATGATTTTTTTATGTATTCCAGCATCTTTTCAGTCTCTGCTTTGAGTTTGATAGTTCTAGCTTGGTAGTAGCTTAGCAGTTGTCTGGTCAACGCAGCAGCGAATCTAACATGCTCGTTTTCCCAATTTATAATGAAGTTTATGTCTTGTTTGGGAATTTGAGGATTAACCCTGGCTTGTCGGCCCCGGGGTGATGTGTTTCTGTCTATGCACTGGGTGAGAAATGATGCGTGGTGTTACGTGCATACTCTACCTTGGATTAATTTGCACGCGATTCTGAAGTGAGCCAGAGCGGAGTCAGGGATCCGCGTGGTGTCGCTAGGGGTGGTTGCTTGGTTACCAGTTCCACTTCCGGAAGGTTGTGGCATGGCTGCCGTGTTGCTTTTGTCCGCAACGAGCTTCGTTGCTGACATATTTAGTGTAACTTGGTGTGTTTTAACGTGGTTATGCTTTGTATGTTTGATACTACGGAGCTAGGGTGCCCTCGTGGAAAGGGATCCCACTTGTAGGATACTGAACGAGAAGATTGACGTGTTAGTCTTGGAATGAGATGGCTCGTTCAACACTGTCCGGTGATCTGGTACTGCGAGATGGAGGATCCCAGGGGAGGATTCGTAGTTGGTGAGTTGTTGTTGAAATTGATGGTGAAAAACCGACAAAACGACCAGCTCGCAGTGAGTTGCTTTCTTGTTTTATTTCATGTGTCTCAACGTTTCGGTACAGTGTACCTTCATCAGGAGAATGAATCTTAAAACATGGTGTGACCTTTATATAGTATTGTTTGGAGTAGGATGTACCTACGCCTGGCTCGGAGTAGGATGGTGCTGCTCAGTGGGTAGAGATGTGTGTGAGCATGGGTGTGTTTGAGTGTGTGTGTGTGTGTATAATTTGTGCATATGATACAATTATAGGCCTCTAGATAAAATGACAATTTATACAGAATAAATAGTTTAATGACATAGGGTTGGTACAATGTTGTAAGGTGGGAGAATTTTTTTTTTATATATCTAAAAAATGTTTACCCCCAGGAATTCGACCAGTTCTTAAGAGAGGACAATATTGTTACTTAAGAAATGTCTCTTCTCTGTTTACCATAGACATTAGACATTTCAAGGATATATACTACTATGTTTAAGGCCGAGGTATTGGTACACTGTCATACTAGCCCGGTGTGCGCAAGGCCATCGGGGATTAGCGACCAAACAGGACACAAGAGAGGCCAAAGAGCGTGCATGGCTTGCCACCGCGTTGGCCGCTGTTGGCCGCAGTAGCGTTAACTGCTTCCCCTATTATCCCCACCACTGACCAGTAGCTGTCTGCAGTCACGCTGTTTTGATTTGAAACGTTTGCGCGACTGGAACGCTCTGTGCTGATGAGTGAAGTGTCATGCTGGTGAGTTTGAACTGCCAGATATAAATACTTGTTCATGACAGGGTAGTTGTGGGTTTATTGTACTGTGTTAATTAATACCATAGAACTCGAGACACATGGGGGCTATTTCTATGCTAATAGTTTAGTCTACTGACACACTACATCTCACATTGATGAACTTTCATATGTATACTTGAAGCAGACATATATGAAAAGAAGTCGAATACAAATAAAAATGAATGTAAAAGTAATTATTGTAATTACTAAATATATTGCCATGTATTTTGAAATGAAATAAAAACATTTATATATAATTTAGGCCATTATAATTTATATCCAACCTTAACCTGGTTCATCCTGTCACATGTGGGAACCAACTGAATACATTTTTAACTAATTTAACGTGGTATATCTACTCATTGGACTGACTTAGGACCACCTTGGAGTAATATCACATTACTCCAAGGGACCACCAATTTAAGGTTAATGGGTAGGGTTATAAGTAGGATTTTTATCAATCGATGTGTTTGATTCCACCTTACAGGACGTTGGAAAAAAACAGTGCATGGCGGGGACATAGTTGTGTTAATAGCCTGGTGCCTAGTATTTCTTGGTTCCTCACAGACTTATCATAGTCTGACTTATTTCCACCGGGTGGCGGCATGGTTGATTGATTTGCATTTACCAATCATTCATATTTTATCTTCCCCCAAATGAATTTTATGCACCATAAATATTCTCCAACATACATTTAAAACACATTATAAGTGATATCCTACCAGGATTTATTTGTGCAATTGTTCTGTATGCCATTGTAGTGCTCACCATTATACAGCTCTGGATTATAACACCCCAATTATTGTTCATGGGAAAGTGTGAGGTGGCTTGGCCGCCCCTTGCCTGTCAATCACAAACAGCAAACCGATACATGCCACCGTACATTGCGCAACTCTGTTTGCCTCTGGTATCATCGGCTCAGTTAAGTATCAATGAGCAGCAACAAAAATGAATTAAACCAGGGAAGTATATACTATATATGTGCCAGTTAGACCTTCCTTAATAAACTGTTGAGATCCTTAAATATAGGATAATATATTCCCCATAATCATGAGAAATCTTCTAATTAAATCGACCATTCAAACTTTTATGACAGCAACAGTATTAAAAAGCTGCTTGTTTTTTTTTAATTTCCGCGGCAAAACCCGCGGCAATATGCGGCCGTGCTCCCACTACCATTCTGCCTGCCTGCCCGCGCATTCACGCCTAACATTGGCTGCAGTTCTATATATAGTAAAGCTATACATGGGTCGCATCGGCGACGCGCGGCACGGCTGCGCGAACGTTTCAAGTCCAAATATGATTTGCGCACACCGGGCTATAGTCTGGTAAATGGCCGGTTTTCCCCCCAACAATACTGACAACTCATTTCCAGGAAAATCCTTGGAAACTCCTGCCACGGCATCATGCACCATTAAATACTGTTGCACTACTACTAGGTGCGATCATTTTCGGACCCCAAACCAGAGCCACCAACGGCAGTATACTGTACTAATCCGTTGTGCCACGCTGGTGGCGTTCCTGGTGGCGATCATGGGAACTATGCTAAGCTAACCCACCCTGCCATGAGAAGAAGTGTATAACTAAGCTGGGATAAAGTATCTAATAGATTAAAATACCCATTTTCAGAAGAGAGCCACTGCATCTGCCTACATCCAATTAGTCATCTCTTTCCTCTTCACCTTGACAGCAGGTTTAGCTACCTGTTGGTGATGTTAGTGTGTGTGCACTTCCACCATGTATGGGTCCAAATCACCTATACCATTTCTGTATACAGTTATAAGGGGTGTTTCGATTATAACCTGTTTTATGATCAAAAGGATAAATTACACAAATGAACTATTGTAAGATATTACTTGTAATGTTTCTAATAAAATGATGAGGAACAATTATAATGTATAAATGCTACATAAGTGTATTAGTGGCACTGTCATTGTAAAAGAAATTGTAAATTCACCCTAGTTACCAAAAGTGCCTCCTGGTGAAAACAGTACCGCCACCTGGTGAAAACAACTGGCATAATGATTTTATATGGAGGCAGGAGCAGATTATTAGTTGCAGTGATACATAAATGTAGGCCTATACACATACTATACTTCAGAGTCTGAGCGTCCTTCAAGGGACGATATTTCAAACATAAAATTATTATACCTGTAGTTACAAATATGTGATCCGTTTTAGGAAAATTATTTGCAAAATATGGATTTTGAGATATCACCGTATTTGAAAAGAGGACATCAAGGGGATTCCAATGAAAGTAAACACTAGGATATCTAATAAATACTTCTATATTTTAATTTTGATATTTTTATTTTTGAAAAAAAAAGTTTGCAATGTTTCTCGATGGGTAATTACCAGTAAAGTAACTAAATATACTCCATATGAAGGCCTTCGAAACTCAAGAATATATTTAATTCAATGTCCTGAAATTTGGTACATGAATTCATATGACCATACGTGCTAAACCCTCCAAAAATCAGAACGTTCAAATAAAGAGATCTTGTCAAAAAATACTTTGAAAAATATCAATTCTGCGACTTGTGACTCACTTGTGACTTTGACACATCACATGTATATATTTTGTTCTCTACTAATTTTCAACCTGCTTATACAGTTATTATTCCTTTAATATACTGTTTCTCTACAACTTTCCCGACCTGATATAAAACTAATAAGAGCTTAGCAAGAGCACTGTTCCAAAGCTAATAAAAACACAGGCGTACAGGTGTACTTGAAGAGTTTTCTCCCTCACTATTTTTTTCTTTCCAAAGTGGCTGCTTCATAAGACCATAATGGGGATGTAGAGTATTTGATGCATTGGACAACAAGTTTTGTCATGGATCGCCTGACTAGGACATTTTTAGACATGATTAAAAATCCCCTCTCTCCCCCTCTCTTATCATCAATACCATCAGTAAATTCCTTAATTGTATAATTGAATTTTATTGATTTTATCTATTTTTTATTTATTCAGGAAACAGTGGCATTTTGTTAACGAAAACGATATTCTCTGTAAAGCCTGATTATTACATGAACGAAAATAATTATAAATATTGCCATTAAAGTATACAACACATTGAAGACACAACAGGATGCAATACCTGTCACTGCTAACTCACCCAGCATTCACACTCACTGCCCCACAACTAACACTCCCACTCTGACACCCACACTCAGTCTCTGACACTGAGTCATAGAAACCCCTACACACAACTAAACAATGTAATGCTACCTCCATATTAGCCACATAATTATTACTTCTCCCACAGATTTAATTCACCCTTTTATCATTCCCACCAAGTTTTACATCTGAAATTAAATGACAACTTCCCCCGCTCAAAAATCGCCAACGATTATATTTAAATATGTATTATTTCATAACTATGCCAAATATATGCGTAACGATTACGCGCAGCGGTGACGCATGCCTGCTACAAGTGAAATCAGAATGATGCATGTGGTTGTATTCCTTATTTCCTCAGCTGTAGATATAAAGTGTGTGCATGTTAAAGAATATTTCATATGATAGAGTATTTACTGAAGATAATCATTTATTTCTTTTGCTGGAGAATAATAAGGAATACCATGGCCGAACATGCTCTTGGCGAGGTTACACAGGATATTTTCATTTTTGGGGTGTGTATTCCTTGTGGTTGTATAAATACATCTACCAAATTTCAAGAAATATTAATTATATCAGTGCGTTTCTGGGATCATCCTATTGAGTGTATTCCTATATTGATCTACTGATATTTGAATTTATTGCTATGAGGTATGTCTCAGATAAAGGAGCCCTGTTTTCGATATAATCATATATAACATTATGAAACTATGAATAATTTATGGAGCTTGGACGCTGGTAGACTTGAATATAATACAACCAATCATTCTCAATACATGGTACTTCTTGTCATAGGCTCCCTATTGTGCGACTTGTTACCACCAGGTGGCGGTACTTCTTTTTCACTAGGTGGCGTGACAGGTCACTGTATTGCATTTATAATTCCTTTAACAATAAAACTACCACTATTACACTAATGTGGCATTTATACACTATTGATATTGTCCAACAAATACTTATGAATATTATAAGTGATATTCGTCTATAGCTTATACATGTATAACGTATATAGTCTGTTCATTGTAGTATCTTCCACTGTTCTTCCACGGATTATCCCAGGTAAAACCTCTAGTCGTTACAGTTTGATTCTTTAATGAAGTAATATCTTATATGAGGATCACTCTTCTCGTTCTACTGTATATATTAAATTATTTTGCTGGGTAATATAATTTATAAACGTAACTCCCCAGCGAACAAAAAATCGTTCACGCTACGTTTATTAACGTTCGGTCTAAGTTTATTTTACGAACGTTTGTCCTGAACGTTATATTGAAGTTATTCCAACGTTGTTTCTCTAGCTGTCTTTTTCAGAACGTTGATTTAACTTCCTTTAAAATGATGCAAACTAACGTTCATGCAACAACGTCAAAAAAACGTCAAAACAACGTTGCAAAAATGAACTCTTTAATACAAACGTTGGATTAACGTCTGGATAACAAACGTTGAATTAACGTATATCTGTTAACGTTTAATTGACCTCCATGAAATAAACGTTTTTCTACCATGTCAAAACAATTTCAAAACAACGTTGCAAAAATGAACTCTTTATTACGAATGTTGGATTAACATATGACATATTAACGTTTTTCCATAGACGTTAAATGAATGTACAAAAAACGTTGGTTGAATAAACTATATGCTTAGTGATTTGGGTTAGAGATACCAGTACTGTATAGAGATTTATTATACCTCTGGGAGGGATGGTATGGTAAGCCATAGGCTACAGCATTGGAAAACCGTATTACCCTCTGGGCGGTATTTACATATCATATTGCCCTCTGGCGGAATTTTTGTTGAAAAAATAGGCCCATGTTCGCATCCTTATTTTCTTTATTTAAATAATTATTTTTATGGAAAAACGACTCGTAATACATCGTATGTAATAATATAATAACAATTATAATGATTAGCAACTGTACAATTTCGAATTTATTGCGTATTTAAATAGAAAAATAGACCCGAAAATGTGTGATGTGGACCGGAAGTGAGAAAGTAAACAAACAGACTGGTGAACAGAGCTCGTTGTCCAACTCCAATTTCCATGGAATCACTCCAATTTCCATCGAATTTTCACTATTTTTTTCACACTAAATCATTGGGAGAGGTATAATAAATACAAAATTGACTTGTGGGCGTGTGGGAGGTGGTTATCTCCCTTGGGCTACGCAAATCGTCGGGGTGCTACGCACCCCTTACGATATTGCTATGCCCACGGGAGATAACCACCTCAGGCAGGCTTTCTAGGTCAGTGCAGTGATAAAATTGAAGTGTCATCCCAGGAAACTGGTACAAGCCAGTTGCTGACATAAGCACATGGGCACATGGCACAGCAGGGAAATGTTTAAATCAAGGTTTATATAGGCAGGACAGAGAAAATTTGTTCCCAATAATGTGAAACAAATGTTATGCCTTAAAACATCAGATCACTTTTATGTGATGTGTCACTGAAGACGAGCCACAAGTTGCAAAAAATTATATCATCATATTTAAAAGCTGAAATGAAGAGAATTCAAATAAAGTTTCAGGGCACCTAATAATGGGGTGGGAAATGGGGAAATGGATGGTGATGAGAGTGAGAATTTCCTGAATATTCAAGCCACTAGTTGACAGCTATCTTGTGCCGATGGAAAAAATGAAGCCACAGATTGTATAGCCCCATATCTCTAGTTTCTCAGGTGAATGTCACAAGGGAATTGAGCCAGAAATAAAGGATTGGCAAGTGTTTTCGTTAGGCCATATATTTGGTGAAAATGTCAAACGGCTCATTATTGGCGATCTCGCCAATCAGACATGCCCTATCGTTTTCCCTTCTGGAGCAAGTTCTAGATATTGTTAAAAGTTGCCATTTAAGGGCCTTAGAGAAAACATCTGTCTGTAGATCCTGCAAATCTCATAACGTTTAGTGCAGATTGAGGGTGCTTTAGGAGCACGTATTCGGGACAAAAGAAAAATTTGGTACAAAAAAACCGGACGGACCCCATAACTTGTTTTGACTTTTGTTGAATTTCTGGTGGTGTGGCATTGGCCGATCCATGCACAAAACTTGTTCATTCTTGACCTTTAATGTCTCTAGATCATGGGCATTCTTAGTTTGAATCAATACGAGCAAGTGGAAGGCCACAAGAGACCGAAATGTGATGCAACCTCCAACCGGGCCAAGAGCAACATGTTTCGGCCATTTGTCTAGAATTTTCCAAAAACAAAACGGTTGATTTTACCAACTTCCAGGGCAGCTAGGGCTTAGATCTTTGAGTATGAGATGCAGAGGTCCCTGTTATACCCTCGTGAATTTTTAAAACAAAGGATTCATTTGACATTGCAAAGTAGGTAAGAAGAATAACACTTTTTAGGTACATCTCTATAGCAGAAATTCTGAAAAAGTTGACTTTTTTCTGGTGGCCCATAGAAATTTTGTGAGATATTGCCCTTGTCCAGTTTTTTCTCCTCTTTTCAAATCTTTTCAAATCCATTTTTTTCTATTGGCATTATTGGCGACGTTATCGGCAATCCAACTGTTCTCGCCAGGTGGCAGTACCGTAGAACCTGGCTTTCACTAGGTGCCCTCACAGGTTACTACATGGTATTTACAATTTCTATTAGAACAAAAGTCTCACTAGTAATACTTATATTTATACCTTATAGATATTACACTTTATAAACTTGGGAATATTGAAAGCAATGAAATCAATACTTTATTTGTATAACTTACCTGCTTGATGTTGAAAAATGTTGTGAAGAAAGCACCCTTATAATTCTAATATTATTACTATGAGTACTACTGAAGTACCAAGATTGTCAAACACCAAGTTGCAATGGATGCCTATGTCAGCTACAGGAGAGGATTGTATTAAGGGTATGTTTAAGTGATGGAAATGGATGAGGAACTCTGAAAAAGTCAAGCAAAGGGACTGCATATAATATGCAGTCTCTCCTTGAATGCTCTTGGGCAAAATGCTTATGTGGAGAAACATGCTGCCTTAGCACTGAGCACAAATCTGCTGTTAAGGACCAGTCCAGAAGTATCAAACCGCTATAGATTGCCCTTCGGGATGATTTATTTGTGTACATGCTTTAGTATACTACTACTGTATCGGTATTGCTTTTGTTTGGTTGTTTTGATTCGGAAATACAACCCATCCACCCACCCTAGCTCTCTCTATCCCTCCTACCTACAATATCCATTTGATTTAGTGTTAAAAAGAGTAGACGTACTGTGTACATCTACGCTACCCGCCCTATCAATACATGTTGTCAACAAGCTATCCATTTTGAATATATCCCATTTGCCAGTTACGTTTATTAGCGTCAACGTGACTTCCGGGAACGAGTGCACGTGCAGTTGGCACAGTGGTTCCCTTAGGGCTCCAACGTGGTGGCGCAAGCGTGCCAACGCATCCCCATAGGATTAGTGTAGAAATATCGAAAATCTATTTTACACCCTAGATTGATTATTTCTTCGGACAAAACTTGCAGAGGACATCATATCGTTGCGATTTTTGGGTAAGGATGTCGGCTAACGGTATGTTTAATATGAAAATGACACAATCTCGTTCAGTTGTGTAAGTACATTGGGCCTTGGCTGAGCTAAAGGCCCGGGGCGACGGAATGATTCGAAATATGCCAGCTGCGCCCGCCCTTCAGGCGGTTTATGGTCGCCTCTCGTCCAGAGGGTATGATGGCACCAGGTGGGCGCTGGGGGCGCAAAGTCTTGGGTTATTTACGTTCATAAATAAATAAATAAATAAAGATTGTTTTTGTCGATTAACACTATCAACACCCCACCTGCTTCCCTCCCCCCTATGGTGTCTCCCGACGCATTGAAATCCGTTTGTTTTTTAGCTTTTTATCGTGCAAGAACCATCGCCCATATAAGCGATGCTTCTCACACATATATAGGCCTATAGCTTTGTCTCTGGGTGTTTGGCTGGCCTGCTGGTGGCGCTACCTCGTGGAAGGGTGTGAAACCATTTTTCTGACTTCCTGTTAGTTTACCACATTACCACGAGGTGTACACCACAATAGTGAAGCCACTAATGTCTGATTTTGAGTTCTCCATGCAGATAAAGGGTCAACGCGAGAGGTCTGTCACGCCTTAATTATACCATTAAGAGCTAAAAATTTTTTGTCAAATCTCTCCCTAAGGCTCTAACTTAGGCACTCAGCTAAGTTTTGGGTCTTGGACAATGAGAAATAGAGGGGGTTTCCCGATCATGGAGGAAGTTGTACAGTACAATTGCATCTCCGAAGGAGTAATGGCGAATGTTCTTGCTTTGGTGTTATGTGTTACATAATTATTTAATTATGCCATCTCTACTCAGAATTAACATTGTAAATTACAAGCAATTTTATGGATGCCAAATTAAAATTCATTTAACCATCAGGGACAAGGTTATTTTGATGTTATTTCAACGTTCATTTAATCTTGGTAATAAAACGTTCACGAACGTTTGTGAACTTTAAATCAACGTCAGTGGTTAACGTTAATTTGAGGTTGATTTAAATGAACGCTCATCCTCGAACGTTAGTTTGACGGGTCGTGGAGGTCAATTTAACGTCAAAATAACGTCATTTTGTTCGCTAGGGATCTCTTACTTGCTGTGTCCAGTTTATTCTTCTAGGTAATTCTCCTGAAGACTAAGTCCAACCCTTAATACCCACGTTCTATAGAAATATGGTTATTCCAGGTTGGACATTAATCTAGGGAGAAATAACGAATAATAGTGAATAATCTTGAATTTTAAATATAATTTAGGGGAGATGTTATCATGCTGATATATACTATTATTTATTATATCATTTGATAGAGAAATTGAGTGTTAAATCTAATGTATCTAGTCATCTTCCTTTTAAAACATACTTATTGACAAGGAAATTTCGCTGTTGTGATACGCTTAATTCATTGTTCTATACAGTATGTAGGGCCTACAGAAATAAATCAATTCAAACACATTAATGCAAGTGAATTATACATTATGACAAAATATCTTACAACTGATATGACTACTATACTAGGATTATGAGAGTCGATGCCAAGAACTGATTATTCAATTAACACCTACGCGAGATATGAAGGCAACATTCCTTCCTAGATATTTTTTTCTTTTGGCCCAATCAAAGAGAAACAATTTACATTATGACGATACCGCATGTGATAAAACAATCCAAAACATTCTGCGCGTAATTCAACACACATGTCTGAGCTTATCATGATATTCATTACTTACATACAACTAGAAAAATTGATTGGTCAAACATTTGTCATCCATCTATCAGATTCCTTCTCACTAATTGGTGATAATAAGTTACAGGGTGGTAAAGGTGGAAAAGGGGATTGGGCCCATTTCGTGATAACTGCTCATATACGACAAAAAGCTGGTGTATATGGGGCTAATTTTCTATATATTCAATAGAAATCTAGTTTCTTATTGTTGCAGTGAGCAATATCTTAATATTCCAAAATCTCATGAAAGATAAATTTAATCAAGAATTTTACAGATTATCACAGTATTTCTTTTGTCATTTAGGCCCTAAGTATGTGTGTTGCGGAGGTATGTGACAGGTCCTAACTCATTATTTCTTTGGGGGAGTTGAAATATAATTCTTTTCTAATTAATAGGAGAACCGACTCTGAGAAGTTTTTAAGTCGAAGGTGAACCCCAATTGTTCTTAGAGATGAGACATTTTATATAAGTTCCTGACAAAAACTAAATATACTGGAACAATCAGCTTGCCATTCAGCATTATTTCATGCAGTAGGAATCAAATATGCTATAAACCAAATCTACTCATAGTAACCGGTTTAATTTCCATATTCTTTATTAGTTTTTTTAAAAAAAAGAAATGTTGAATTATTGTTTGTGTACTCAAAATAATAATTTAAAATATTTATTTTATATCATGTCAGGGGATGGGGGTTGGGAGAGCTAACATTTATATTACAGGATAGAGGGCATTATCAATTTATAAAATTGTGTAAGTTGTGATTTTGCTATGACGGCTTCAACATCAGCTAAACTCATGTCCTTGGTTAAGTGTAAGGCAAGAGTGCTTTGGGCCAAGCACCCTTAATTGTTCACAGGTGATTGAGTGGCCCCCTACCTACTGTGGCGAAGGATCTTGGTAATATTTGCATAACATACTGATCGATCATGTTTCATATAAAAAGGACTGATTTCCAGGATACAAAGCAGAGCTCAGGTTCTCATTGCCCTTGGTACAAGGGAATCAGAGAGATCAGAGTGATACTCACACCAAATTTCTAGCTTGCAAATATCTTGGCAGACTAGTGGAGCAGCAAATTTGGATTTCCTTTGCGGGCGTGTCCCGAAAGCAATCAACATAATGGCTATTTCGCCATTATTCTTGGCCCTTGTACTCCTTGCCCCGGTGACGACCTTTGCTGACAGGTAATTAATAGTTATTCATTTATTAGACCTGAGTTGTACTACTTGTATTTTCTTTCTGAACTTTTCTATGAATTTTGCTCCTTTGTAATCAGTTAGTCATGAAATAATTTAGGTGGTATACTTTGCTGTTGAATCATTACAACGTCTATAATAGATGCATTTCATTAATCACATCTTCAAAAGGTAAATCATGATTTCAGAACACGATCATTTAGTAAAATTGAATGAGCCTAATGTATTGTGTAGTTCATCTGGGGAATATTCTTTGTCCATTAATATAAAGATAGCTAAACTTCCCTGTTCAAAAACTCGATGTTGGGGGTTATAGATTATGGTAAATGATAGGAAGCGTTCACCGTCTTTTGGGGAAATTAATTATTGGTGAAAAAAACATCCTTCTGTAGAGAAAATTAGAAAGTACTACTGTGAATGGGATTTGATAAACATGGTATGCGAATTCACTTGTATGTTTAAAACATAAAGACCAACAGACAAACTTAATCCCCCAAACCATGTACAATCACATACATGAATGAATGAGTCACACACACACTACATATTAACAGACAGGGACCTATTTGATCCAGTGAAACTTTAGTCATTAAGTCATAACGTTTTTGAAGACGCAACTGCATAGATATATATCGTGTTTACTTACGCCATAATGAATTAAAAAGCACAATTTCTATGACACGTCAACGTTCTGATCGATACAATTGATTTAGAAGGACCACTTCTCTCTGAGGATACATGTGTCATAGTAGTAATTGAGTCAATATCGATGTATGTATGATGGCTATATTTACGTAAGCAGATAGGAGAGTGATCATATCGAAGTTTACTTTCTCCATTGAAAACAACCCCGCATAGACACAATGCGATGTTGAGCAATTAATAATAGTTGATTGTTTATCATTTATAACTTAATAATTCTAGCCACGGACGTAGTCTACCTACGTGGGATTAGGTAGCCATAGAACCACTCTTATTCTTTTGTTACTTTCATAAAAAGACATCCAAAGGGCTCCATCAAAACCACCCAGTTTTCCGTTGGGTCAATAATTATTTGTGGAACTCATACATCCTTAATTTGTTTTGTTTTAAATATTGCATTCAGCTAGACATTTTGCAAATTACTATTTTCTCAGTTCAAGCTGTGTTTACATATATTAGAAAAAAATACAAACACATACACATTCATTCAACATAACATTATAGTTCTAGTTCATCTTCATTCCCTTTCAGAAATACTATATTAACCTACATAGTTATACCAAAAGGCACTTTATAAACTGTAACCACGGATGTGTGTCCTTTTACATTGACATACAATTTAGCGAGAAAGAAGATCTATAAATATAGTCAATAAACAAAATAGCTTAGGTTATTCAGCCATCTGTAGTGTATCTGATAGAGTTCAAATCTCATTTCTGTTGTAAAAACTAGTATTCAATATATTATTTCTAACACTTCTCTTAAACGCATCCTTGTCTTCCAGTGATCTTACATTTTGCGGTAAGCCATTCGAGAAATTTTAATTTTGCCCAAAAGGCTTCTTCCGATAGTCTTTTTTCTCCAATTGTCAATGAATACTCTATTTAGGGTCTCTCATCTCATCCTGATAGTGTGGACCTGCTTCGAAATAATTAAGACACCCCGAAACCTCTGCAAACGCCCATGACAATGTGAAATGATATTACCTCCAACATGGATATCGATATTTGTCACTCTATTGGCTATTCCCCTTCTTCTAACTACATGGCACAACCTTAGACAATCATTAGGTATCACCTGTAATCTCTGGTTTTCTCTATGTGGTGCTAAATCCAATATAAGTCCAATTATATTTCACAATAATTATCCCGTAATATATTCTTTCTCTGAGCTGTGAGAACGTGAGCCTATTCACTATTATAATGGCATAATAGGGGATTAGCATGTCTCACTGCGCATGTCTATTACAGTGCATGCTGGGATTGATTCAGTTGGAATCTGACATACAAATACTAAGCAACATTTTTATCGAAAAATGCAAGGATCGTTTTATCAATATCATAGCTTGTGTAAATGATCTATTAAAACCAAATGCATGATGGGAAAGATGAAGTCTTGTTTAAAGGAAACATGTAAAACAGATGGCTATTAACATAAGATCTCTGTTAAATATTTCATGCTGAACATTCAGGGATGTAGGAAAGAATTTGGCTAAGACTAGTAGAAGAAATTTACGAAACAAATAGATTAATGTGGATCAAAAAAATGGTTATGGGCCATAACACCACTCGTTTCAAAGGATTGGAACAATTTCATAAAAGAAAGGTGGGAAATATAATTTTGGCAAGGTCGAAACTCAAACAATCTCTTAATAGCTTTTACTCTGAGCTATTTACCATATGGAATAGATATTATTATAAGTTTGAACCTATGAGTGCAAATGAAATATTACAGGAAAGATTATGGCATAATAGACTTTTAAAACATAAAGGAGAACAGTTGTACTGGAAAAGTGGGAAGATCGAGGTATAACCACTTTGGGAGATATAATAAACGAAGAGAAAAATATAATGTCAAAGAATGAAATCATATATATATAACAGAAGGATACGCTTTCTACCCATCGTTTGCTCATTGGAGAACTTTGAAAGAAGCAATTCCAAAGAAATGGATTAATGTTATAAAATATCAGTATGAAACTACCCAAAAAGGCACTTAAATATAAACATTGCTGGTACACAAATAGACATCTTGACTTGCTATTCCAAAATGTCACGGCCTAAAATGCTAATTGTGAATGCGCCGAATCATGAGATCACGATCACTATTTCGGAGAGGCCCCTAGCTGTATAACCAACGAGAATTGGGCTATATGAAAAAACCCGAGAGGATATTAAGCTATACGTCAAATGGTGTAATGACAATAGCCTGCGTTTTAATGAAAAGAAAACTAAGTTACCACTATTTGGTCTCAGATTCCTTCACAACAGGTCCTCAATTTAACTTGCAATGATAGTACAATCAGTGGAGTGAGAATTTTTAAACTAAATATCTCGGTCGTAGCATCGACGACTAGCTCTCTCTAAATAGCCAGTCAATAATATAATTATGATCAGATCAGCTAATTGGAAGCTGAGTGAATTGCAGCGAAGAAGGAGTTACGTGAATTCAAATATCAGTGCACTATTCTATAAGTCATAAATTTGCCACTGACCGAATATGCCAGCCCCATGATTGAAACTGCCAGTAATTAAAATACTTTTATACAAAGGGGGGGGGGGGGGGTACGGGCCACTACGACAGCGGACAGGGATACGGTGCGCTACGATATAGGCCTACATGGTGTAACAAACTGTCTTCCAAATATCGTTTCCAAACGATGTGTGGCCGTCGCATCATGGGACAGTGTGCGGTGACTTATTGAAATTTGAATATAGTGACTTAAACTAATGATGATTGTGCATGTATTACTTTGTGATGTGTAGTTGTCATCATCTTAGATTTGAGATTAATTTAATTAGACTAAAACACAGATGTAAAACAAAAAAGGAATTAAAACTAGTAGAATATAGGTAACCAAGTAAGTATCCGTCCTTTGGACGGTTAAGAACAGGTAGTTTTTTTTATGGAAGTTATGATCAAGAATGGGTAGGAACTGTTAGATGGAAATCTCTCACCTTCTCTCTTCTTCTCCCTCCCCAACCTCTCCCCTCCCTCTGTCTCTCCTACCTCTCTCCGATTCCCCCTTTCCCTTCCCTCGTTCCCTCCTCCTCTGCTTCCCCTCCCCTCGCTTTTCTTCGTCCTCCCTGCCCCCTCTCCCCTTCCTCCCCCACACCCTCCCTCTCCCTTCTTCTCACCCTCCCTTCCCCCTATCCCCTTCCTCTCCCTTCCCTCTTCTTCTCCCCCCCCCCCCCCCACCTCCGCTTCTCTCTCTACCTTGTACCCTCTCTCTTCTTTTCCCTTCCCATCTTCGTTTCTCTCCCCCTCCACCTTTGCTCGAGATGTCTCTCACCTGTTCTCTATCCCCACTTTCCCCTTTTCTCCCCCACCCTTCTTTCTCCATTCCCTGCCCTCTCCCTCTCACTTCCCGCTTGTTCTCTCTTTGTCTCATCCCCTTCCACTCTCTGTCTGTCTCCACCTCCCCCCTCCCGCGTTTTCTCTTTCCAGTGACAGGGCTAGAGGCCATCTCCGCACATGAACAATTGGCTCAAGGGCTCATTAATCATTGCCTTAGGGTCACATGATCATTGGCCTGGCCATACTTACTTCCCAGGCTATAAGTAGGCCTACAGTGTGGATTTTCCCATTAAAAAGGGCTTAAAGAGCACACTTTCACCCCTGATATATTCACAAACCCAATATATTCTGGTTGGTAAAGTGTCGACAGAACTGTACAGAGCAGAAACACAGTTGGAAACATCACAGATTATGTGAACAAAAAGTCGCCAATTACCTTTTATATAATAGATACAAAAGTGTACCAAATTGTACGAACCTGATCTAAATATTTTATAGTAATGATAGTGAGTTGTTATAATACTCACAATTAAGCACAAGGATCTCAATGATTTCTGTATTAACCACATTAACCAGAAGATCTATATATTTTGTATGTTAGTTATTTTTGTGAAATGTGTCTTTAGATTTTCATAGCAATGCACTAAAACAACACACTAAAACTAAAACATCACTGTTCTCGCCATTAATGATTTTTGATTTTGATTACAATGCAGCTCACAGGATGTGGATCACAAGAGTCATTACTGCTATGTTGATGCAGAGATCGTGGTAACAACCTTGGTCAATGTCACAACATATGAAAAGAAATCATTTGTGCCATGTGAGGATTATGATCCAAGTGAGATCCTTTCGCATGACAGCATTTCTGAAGACTCTTCATGGTGTACCGTCAACAGGTTTGTAACTGTTTGTTCTTTATTAAAATATTCATAAAGTAAAGAATGTAGTTACAATGTCTCACACATTATGTGGGACCCCATATAATGACCCAGTATAGAGACCAACCAACAATTACGATCAGTTTTTCTCAGTCCCGAATTTTCATATAAAGGTATAACATGTATTGTATATCAAATCTTTTGTTTACTTGGAGTGGGCTAATAATCCTTAAATCCTTAAATGCTTAATCCTTAAATGTTATCAAGACAGTAATGCGAGTCTGGAATAGCAATTTCAACCAACCACCACTCCAAATAAAACATTAGTTATGCCTGTATGTATATGATAGTTACCATCTAAAAAAGTTATACATAATTAAATACACAAGTTTCAGTTACAGTTTCAAGTATTTATTCTCTATTTTAATCTCACACTTGTTGCTCTCAGATTTTGGAGATTTTACTTGTGATTATTACACATTGCACATCTTTGATTTACAGGACAGTCATCACTAGGATTCCTCAGAATCGCACCATCACTGAGCAACAAAGAAAATGTTGTGAGGGCTGGATGGAACCCCTCTGTCGGGTAGCCCTCTGCACAGATCTTTGTCTCAACAGTGGTCGATGTGTGGGACCCAACCAGTGTGACTGCAAGGGAACTGGACACACAGGCCCTACATGTGCACAAGGTAGGATTTTTTTTTTTTTAAAGATTTTATTTATACTGGGGATTGAAGGTCCCCTTACAGGGTTTTTCGCCTGTCCCAGTCTTACATCAGGGAGACTGAGCAGGGAAGATGTACATATGTAGGAGGTTATGTAGATACTATATACAAAATTTTAGATTTGCAAGGTTGTTACTAGTTGAAAGGTTGTTACTAGTTGAAAGGTTGCACTTTGCCACTCAGATCATTAGAGATGGAGTGTTAGTGGTATTCTAAATTAGCGAAAAGTTACACTTTGCCACTCAGATCATTGCTGATGGAGTGTTAGTGATATTTTATATTGGTTATAAGAGTAGAAAATTAGAAGAAAAGGAAAACAAATACTTGCCATCTACCTGTATCAAGTCTAGAGCGCTATACATTATAATATAGTTCCAGCCATGTTAGAGGCTACGATTATGTTAAGGGGTGTTCGACTCCAACAAGAAAGTGTATCTAGTAAATTAACATAGGTTAATCCTATGTTTCAAGTTCAGAAGTTGTGTTGCTTATGATTTAATATTTGTGGGTGAAAGAGAGATTAGAGAGAAGATAGGTAGGGTAAGGTGAAGATTACAGATGAGTGAAAAGGGTGTTTATCCATATTTTCTGGTTTGACTTAAAAGCCTCTATCTCAGGTTGCGCGGATGCACTTAGGATGCGCAGCCCTTGCACGGCCACAGACTACATCCAGATTGAGGGAAAAGTGGCTGCACTTTGGTTGCACTTTGGTTGCACATTCAGCTGCACTTTGGTTGCGCAAGGGTTGCACATCTGGCTGCACTTTGGTTGCATATTTTAGTATGCCTGGGGCAGGTAGGGTATTGCGGCTGGGGATCAATTTAAATATTTGCTAATTGTTATTATGAAAATTTGTTAGTATAAATTTACTCCTCTACCGTTCCCATGAAGTATTGTTTGCCAGATATGTACAGTCAGAGTAGCAAACTGAAGGCAACTTTATTTGATCATCTACAGCCCAGATAGCTTTTAAAGGTTCAAAAACATAGGTTGCATCCTTTTATTCATCATTCACCATCACCACTGGCCCTGCATATTCACAGACCTTCCCAGCTCTCACAATGCAATGATGAAAGTAGATGGTCAAACCTGAGTCCACTTAGGATACTGTACAATATGGATGTGCATAATGGAGGGGTGTTGTTATTACACCCTCTCTAAAATATCACATACATGAAATACACAATTAGAATATATGATAAAATGTTCTTAATTACAGAATCATTAATATATATAGTGGATGAATATCATATATTTGCATTACTAGTGGTTTTGATATAAAGGAATTAGTAATAATGTGTGTGTGGCTCATGCTGCCATCTAGTGTCATTATAGGTGGCGCCATCTGGTGTGATAAGTGGCGCAATGGTAAATGAATGGCAGGATTGGGCACAATAATTTGTCTATGATCAGCATATTAGTACATATATAAAGAAATGGGATATCATTTAAAGACTTACTTATATAAGTATAGTTAATTAAAATAATTAAAACCTCATTTTCCTGTTGAGAACAAGACATTCGTAAATGGGTGGGGAGGGGTATAGAGAACAAAAAATTCCAATAAAGAGATCTTGTGAATAAATCACTTTTAATAATGATTTAGAACCCCTTCCAATTAATTTAAACATAAAGTGTTTACTATCAAAATGTAGCTCTGATTCAGACTAATGTGGCTATTTAGTTTATATACAACTGTCCCTAATATTAGAAGCGTGGCGAAGGACGGCGCATGATCGGGCCGCAACATGCAGTATGGCTGTATAAGAATGCCAGTATACTAGCAGAGTGTGGCATAATTTTCGCACCTATAGTGAAGATATAATGTACATTTCGCTATTTATGGCTCACAGGAATACACATACCTCATGATAGCGTCATATAGCATCAACAAGATATATACTAGATATGTAATGTCCAGTTCTGCTCCTGTACATTTCGCTATTTATGGCTCACAGGAATACATATACCTCGTGATAGCGTCATATAGCATCAACAAGATATATACTAGATATGTAATGTCCAGTTCTGCTCCGAGTAGAAAATTGTCACTCTATCATGTTTCCACTCACTCACCCACCATATCTAAAGGCTATATTACTTAAAGCCTAACGTATATATAATCATCACAACCTCATTACCATATCATTATCTCTAATCACTAAACTAGGCTTAATGTAAACTAGGCTTAATGTTGACATTCATAATACGTTTTACATATAAATTTAATCGAGCCTTAGATTACACATATGAAGTCAACAAATTAAAAATATAACTTTATACACTGTTTTTTGTTAACCACCCACACCCGGCTCTGGGTTTAAAGCTAAATGTTCTGGACCCGAGGAACACCGTTCTCAGGAACAAGACGGTTTTGGTTGTTAAAGTTAAGACCTACTGAATAAAGATACTCTTATAAAAAAAATAAGTCTGTAGCACACATGTAACAATGCAATTAGGTATATACACAGCCGTGAGAATAAAGGAGTATCAAGGATATCACTCAAATGAAGGTATAGGCCTTCTAGGGCCGTTTTGACGGGGCTTCTAGGGAGACACATGTTCCCTGTTTTTGTAAATAACTTTTGATGCATTATACCAAAAGAGTACAGCCCCTTCGCGTGAAAACATTTAGTACAGCTGTACAAAAAAGCTAGCGCAGCGGCCGTCGCACTAGACCAACGGTAGGTGTTAAAGCTAAAGACTGCCGTCCTGGTGCGATGCCTGTACAGCTGGGCAGCAGACGTAGTATTCTGGCACCTTTCCCGCATCCGACGGCAGGTGCCGTGTGACTCGGGATGGTTCTAGGCATGTGCTGTTTTTGTTGTTACTGAATTTTGGGCTAAATTTGTTCTGAAGCGGGGTGTTTTTAATTTTGGAGCATCAAAATTTCTTGTATTTCTATTGGGGGTATCTCTGTATTTCGGGTTTCTGACTCTCTTAAAAGCTAGTATTCTGAGGTGCATAATTCTTCTGTGCTTTAAAAGGGGTACTTTGGCTGTGGCATGCACTATATCTGTTGGCGTATCGTGGGGGAGTTGTAAAACTATTTTTAAGGCCCTGTTCTGGAGTCTTTGAAGCTTATCAATCAGGGGTTGGTGTGCGTTATGGATCTCCGTAGTCAAAAAAAGGGAGCAATTTGGTTTTGAATATCTTTAGGACAGCTGGGGTGTTTATTAGTTTTCTTATTTGTTGTAGCTGGTAGGTTTTGTGTGAGATAATTTTGATCTGGTGAGCTAGTTGGGGCTTATGGTTCAGTTTGTCATCTATTAGATAGCCTAGGTATTTATATTGTGAAACAGTTTTTAAATCATTTTCTTGGTAAGTTATCTTCTTAGAGTTTGCTAATCTCTTGTTGTTCCTAGATTTAGTGATATACATGGTATTGGATTTGTCCGTAATTACTACAAAGAGATTCTTGCTGCACCAATTGTGAAGGTTGTCAACAGCCTTTTGCATATTGGAGAAAATGGTGTTGATATTTCTTCCTTGAATGTATAGAACCGTGTCATCGGCATATAGTGAGAGTTTGCAGTTATTTATGTCTTAAACTAGATCGTTTATGAAGATAATCACCATTTGAGGGCCTAAAATTGAACCTTGAGGTACTCCAGTATTAACGGTGATGTGTGATGAGGTCTGGCTATTTACTAGGGCGCATTGATTTCTGTTTTCTAGGTAGTTTTTGCACCATTGCAAGAGTTTCCCTTTTATGCCTATATGGCTGAGTTTGTCTAGGAGGATGTTATGATTTACCAGGTCAAATGCCTTGCAGAAGTCAATAAAGGTTACTAAAGTGTCATTGCCTGAGTCAAGATTCAAGGCAATATCATCAGAGAATTCGATAATCGCTTCTGTGGTAGACTTTCCTGCTCTAAAACCATATTGTTTATCGTTAAGTATATCGTACATTTCTAGGTAATTGGCTAATAGTTGTTTACTCTGCTAGGGTCCCCTCCTTTAAACATCCTTTAGTGATACTGATTGCCCAAAAGGCAGACATGCTGAGGGTCTTCAGCTTCAAGCCCTTTAATGCTAATCTCCAAGTATTGTCAACTAATAGGCAATTTAAAGTTGGCAGCAGAAGTCACCCTCAGGGGCATTTAGTATACATGCTGTATTTAGCCATAAAACTATCAGTTGTGACAAGGGTATATATGTTTATAATCAATAAATAATATTATATCATTCAAAATTATGCTGTACCTGGGACTCAATCATTTCCCTTTATATCTAAAACTAGTGGATCTATAGTGTAGTATAACTGTTTGAAAAAGATAATCAATTGTCCAACAAGCATTTTGGTACTTTACAGCTGTCTGCAACGTCCCGTGTGGAGAGCATGGTGCCTGTACTGCTCCTGATACATGTACCTGTGAGGATGGTTACAAAGGCTTCACCTGCAAGGAATATCACTGCACACTAGGCTGCCAATCTGGACGTGGTATCTGTACTGGACCTAACAAGTGCACATGTCTTGAAGGATGGTCTGGGGAAGACTGCTCTGAAGGTTAGATTCATTCTTCAATGATCTATTCCATCTGTCTGAGAATTAAAATTATGTCCATAGGATCCCATTCACCAAGTCATTGCTTGTAGGAATCCAGGCCTTTGCTGGTGTACTATTTCCCACCAAAGGAACAATTGGATCCATTTTAATGGTCACTGGATTTATTTATTTTCAAGGATAATCAATATAATTATGTCAGAATGCCTTAAATTTGGAGGAAGTCTTGAGTTTACCTGGTGCCAGATCTGAATCTTTCCTATGTCTGCACTTTACAGCTCAGTGTGTTCTTGACTGTTTGAATGGAGGAAGCTGCATCAAGGACAACACTGGTGGCCATTGCTCCTGTGGCGATGGATGGGAAGGATCTGTATGTGATACACCAATTTGCCAAAATGAATGTCTCAATGGCGGCCGTTGTGCTGGTCCAAACTTCTGTACTTGCCCCCCAAGCTACACCGGTCAGAACTGTGCTTTCAGCGTTTTCGATACAAAAGCTGACGTCCAAGGTTTGTGCTATAAAATATCTAAAAATTCTAAACTTTTCATAAACAGATAGGTCATAATCACTGTGATGAGTGGAGTGACTATATAGTATATTAACCTCAATAAACCCTCAGAATCAGTTATTTTCCTAAGATATATGGAAGAATAGGCAACCTTGTGAAAGTTGATAGTTAGCTAAAATGTACACTATTTTTTTCAGTTGACAACAGTTCCAAGTGGGACATGAGTACCTGTATTTCATGGGGATCCCGCCATTTCATGACATTCGACCATCACCTTATGACCTTCAGTGCACGTGGAACCTATACATTGGTACAAGAATGCATTGGCAGTGCAGAACCCGGATATCAAATCTTTGTAAACATGACATATGATTGCCCCCTGCCAGAGCAGAAGTTCTGCAAACAAGCTGTAAAGGTATGATATGGACACCAATTAATATTGACATCTATTTGATGCCAAACAAATCTTAAGGCAAAAGGCTGCTCTCCTTTTTTGCATTTGATATTTGCTTTGCACTTGGCAGTAAATATTGACTTTCATGAAGATCTTGAAAATGACTCTTAAGGGTGTATGTTGGTCCTTTCAATGGTCCATGTTCTTTTAAAAAAATGTTCAGTTAAGGATAAAAGCAACTTTCTGGTTTCTGGTTCAATATCTATAGCTGTACATCATGATAAATGATATTTTCTGCAGATCTTGGTAATTATTTATTGTCTCACTCAGTTTTTTTCTAATGTTATGAATATCTACAGATCGAAATAGCTGATACTGTTCTATACCTGACACCAAATGGCGCCTTCCTGAATGGTCGTGTCCTTTTACTGCCAGCTTCAGTCGGCTCACTTTCCGTAAGCAGAATTGGAAACTACATGGAAGTCACTGGCATCGATGGTGAGAATAGCTTTTGGTTATTAATTGCTTGAATTTAGCTATTTATTGTTTCTTTCATCTACACTAACACCATAATTATAATTATAATTTATATAAATGGGTTTCTAATACATGTATTTCTGGTATATATTCCCTGCTTTTATGAAAAGCTTTGACATATGATAAAACAGTAATTCATGTGTGAAAAATGTAATTGCTTTCCAGAGATGACTCTAATGTACGATTCTGGTGAGAGCATTTACATCTATGCCCCAGAGACCATGATGAACAAGGTTAGCAAGTATAAATAATCTTAGGGACTTCCAATATTAAATAGTAAATTAGTCCTTCTTATCAACATGTGTATGTAGCATAAGTATTTCTCATGTGTATTGTTGTTTAAAAACAGATTCATCATCTTAATTATTTTGTAGAATTTGACATTTCTTAGACCAGGAAGGATGTGTTATATATGATCTTTATCTATATCTTTCATCATTTGAATGGTAGGTTTGCGGTCTGTGTGGAAACTTCAATGGGAACTCTAAGGATGAATACCACACCCAGTCTGGACGTGAACTCAATAACTACGCTGACTTTGCAAATGCCTGGGCTGACCCAACTGAGACCAGAGATGTGCCAGAGATTGAACATCAATTCCACCATCCATGCATGGCTCTCCAAGAAAGTGAGGTGGGCCATTTATATTTTGTCTTCTATTGGAAATATATTTGATATGGGCTTTTTAGTATCTATTGTGATGCAAAGAGACATTTTAAGAAATTTCTCTAAAAATTGAGACATGTTGGAATGTTAACCAAAGGAGGGTAGGATATCATGATTCATTGCTAAAGATACTAACAACCTAACAGAACCTCTTTTAATTATTATCTAATTAATTGATAACATAATTTGAATTTATCTATTCTATTTCCTCTACAGGTTGAACAGGTTCGTAGCCTCTGTGGCTTCCTTAGTGACCCATCACTGGTATTCCATGAGTGTGCAGGATATGAAGACCCACATAGCTACAAGGAGCTCTGTCTCATTGACCTTTGCTCTTGCTTCAACCAGAACTACACTAGAGAGCAATGCCTCAACATGCGTTGTGGTGCTGCCACCCAATATGCTCGCATGTGCTCTAACAGAGGTGTTGTACTCCAGTGGAGGACAGAGAGCTTCTGCCGTGAGTACAATAGAAGAATTTGTCTTAATGTCCTTTGTTATCAGAACTCTTGTGCTATCTGAATAACATGGTCTGATCAAGGCCTTTACTGCTTGGAGAAGAGGCAAATAAAATCCTGAGAACTTTGAGTAAAATTTGACAATCATGAACTTGTCCTAAGTTTGTCAAATCAATGTCTTTTGTTTCTATTCAGCCCCTAAGGCATGCCCACCATCCAAGATCTACAAGGAGTGTGGAACCGAATGTGGCAGCACATGTGGTACTGAGGGATTCACAGCTGATTGTGCTGATGAACAGTGTGTTGATGGATGCTTCTGTCCAGAAAACCATTTCTTCAATGGCCATGAATGTGTTCGACGTGAACATTGCAGCTGCAAGAGAACTCAGGATAGCATCGACTACCCTATTGGCTCCCTCTACAATTCAGGTTGTGAAGATTGGTAAGTAAACTAATTAGGCTTACCAAACACTTATGCTCCTTGCCAAAATGAAGAGTGGAATCAAGTGCATTTTTAAGTGCATTTTCAAGTGCATTTTCAAGTATAATTTAATGTAAGGAAATATTTGTGTGAACAGAATTGCCTTCATTTTGCAGCACTTGCTCTGCTGGTGGACGCTGGGACTGCAAAATTAGAGAAGATTGTGTTGGACGTTGTATAATTTCTGGAGATCCTTACTACCTCACCTTTGATCACCGCCGCTTCAACTTTGAAGGTCAATGCGAATATGTTTTGGTAAGAGAAGTTTCCTTTATTTGTACCATTAACTTAAAATAGGTGGAGATCCCTATCTTATAATTATAAATATTTGCATCTTTTGATCTCCAGAATCATGAGATGACAATTATTTATTTTTGTCTTGTTTAGCTATGTAGAATAAGTAATCAAGGTTTGGGAAAGTTTAAATACTTCATCGCCAGCTTTTGCTAGAGATAAATGCACATTATCATTACCAATTTGATACTAGGATATAAATAACTGATGTAAAATAATGATTTTTCTAAAGTCCATGCCCGGTATTGGAGTACAAATGGACATACCATTTGCTGTGTGGGTTGAGAACAAGCGTTGTACAGAGGCTGAGGCTGCAACATGTACAAAGGGAATTACCATACAGAGAGGATCAGGAAAAGAGACTAAAGTTATCAGGTAAAAAGTCACACTCCTTTCAATTATTTAGCCTTATTCTGATTGACACAGATTATTTCTGGTTAGCCAATCCCCACAATAAATATTGTATATCCTTTTTTTAGTCTTTAGGGAAGGCAATCAAAGCAACAATAGAGAAATGTATGATCAGTAAAGCCCATATTTAAAAGTCAATTCATAGCCTATTGAACAAACCAATGTTTTGTTTGCAGAATGGAAAAGAGTGGTATCAGTGTTGATGATGTGGGTATCAGCCTTCCATATGGCAAAGACGGTATCTTTGTGCGCATGGTCACTAGTCTCCTTTACAGGACCACTTTGGACATTGGTGTTGATTTATTGTGGGATGGTGACAAGAGAATTGAATTGCAGCTCGATAGCAAGTACTCTGGAAAGGTATATTATACAATTATTTTCCTTTTTAATATTTGATAATCATACCAGATTATTATAATAATTATGAATAATATATATGAATCAGTGACTTTTATTGTTGGCAAGTCCAAGTGTAAGGTAACAAAAGTACAGGGTAACAATTCTTCCAAATAACTCTTTATTTGTATATCATTCTGTACATTCCATCTTAGAATAAAAGATCAATGATTTCTGTAGCAATGCCCATGTCCCAGTGGCAAAATCAACTTTTAGTCCACTCAAGATTTTGAATAATGAGTATCTCTCCTGCTCCTTAGGTAACCGGTCTCTGTGGTAACTTCAATGGAAACATCAATGACGATACCTTAACGCCATCCGGTGATGACAACAAGAATGTGACTGAATTTGCTGCTGAATGGCAAACGAATGCTGAATGCGAGGTTGCTCCACAACTTGCCTACCGCGGTGCCTGCTCCAGGAGCACCCAGTTTGAGGATTACACCAAGGGTATCTGTGCTGAACTCAGAAGTGGTTGGTATTATTTATTACAGACTTTATATTACTTATTATATTTTATAATATTCTAAGTTAATTATTTTACATTATGTATCATATAACACACAATACTGCATAATATATATAATATATTAAATTATTATTGTGCATATTATCATTAATACTGTATTTTTATTATGTATTAACATATCCTGATAAACATGGCTTACAGGAGTATAAGATTTAAGAAACAAGAATTAAGATATAAGAAAACAGGCCTTGTGATTAAAGTATTCATGGAGCTTAATGATTGTTTCTATCCTGATGTTCTTTGTAGGACCATTTGCTGAGTGCAACCACATCGTTGACCCAACTCCCTTCATCGAGCAATGTGAAACCGACGTCTGTAGCTGTGGAGGCCTTGAGATGTCCAATCATGGACAATGTGAATGTACCTCATTCTCCACCTACGCCCGTGAATGTGCCCTCCGCAATGTTATTCTCAACTGGAGGGCTGCAAACCGATGCAGTGAGTCATTAAAATACAACACAATCTGAAATTAGCTACGGTACTCTATAAGACAGAGTAGTTCTATATATGAAGAGAATAGTTGCCTGTACAATATTTTGATATTTGTTTCATGCCATTACATAACACAGAAGTATATAAAGTATGTACTAGGGTTGGTGTCACACCTCATCTATTCTCTCACCACACAGAAATATATAAAGAAAAGAAAAGAACTTTATTTAAGTTATTGTGCATTGTATGTTAAAATCTCTATCAAAACTTGTGTCAATAAAACAGTGCTTGATATGACCTGTCATCCCTAATTCTTTCTACTTAAGATGTCAGATGCAACTTTGGCATGACTTACCAGGAGTGTGGTGCCAACTGTGGAAAGACTTGTCGCAAGATAGAACCTAGCCCATGCAGGGAAGAGTGCGTTGCTGGATGTACATGCCCAGATGGTATGGCTTGGGATGATGTGACCTTGATGTGTATCAAGCAGGAAGACTGTGGTTGCTACTACAAGGATACCCATTACGCACCAGGCAGGGAAAGGCGCGATCGTTGCAACACCTGGTAGGCCACCATGCTCACATTTCAGCAATAACTCATTAATTTCATGCAATATTATAGATTTGATTTGATGGATTTTCCAGTAATACAACTAAACTTAACCTTGGATACTTTTCACAGCTCATGCACAAATGGCAAATGGGAATGCACCAAGAAGAACTGCACAGGTAAGATTCACAATAGGCTATATCCACAACTTCTGAAAATTAGGCCTCTCAATGAAATAAATTCCGGGATTTCAATCAGCACAGTCAATATAATTATATGTGCCAAATACTTTACTTTTCCCATATGTTAAGGAGAGGAAGTATGTGACGGAGGCAAAATCTGGAGCTATTGTGCCGATTGTGAAGTCACATGTGAGAACATGCATATTGTCTGCCCAGCCTCAAAGTGCAGACGTGAGGGATGCATCTGTCCACCTGGCACAGTCATGTCTACCACTGGCAAATGTGTGGATAAGAATTCTTGTCCATGTGTGTACCATGGCCGCAGCTACTCAGATGGAACAGTTACCAAGAGAGGATGCAACAAATGGTACTTGCATTGGCATTACTACCATACATTTAATGGGGCCAAATATGTAACAACCATGAACCAAAGAATAACACATTAATTGAAGTTTTGTCATCTCAACATGTTTATTCCTAGGTATAGAGAAATATTTAATCTTTGTGCACACATAAAGACTTAAATTCTTATTATTTCAGTGTCTGCAAGGATAGCACATGGATCTGTAGTGAGAAGAAATGCCCAGGAATGTGCCAGACTTATGGTGACCCTCATTACGTGACTTTTGATGGTTCTGCCTATGAATTCCAGGTGGGTTAGCCTATGTGTGACTATCAACAAGTACCAAGTGATTGCCAAATATATTCAGCTTCATCAATTCACACAATGAGTCCAACAATAGTTAGATATGTTACTTCTTTTTTAGGGTTCTTGCTCATATGTTCTTGCTGAAGATCATTGCGGAAGCCAAGGAACATTCATCATCACAGCTGAGAATGTGGCTTGTGGTGCTGAGGGAGTTTCCTGCACAAAGAGCATCAAGATTGCCATCCATGACACTGTTATCCATCTGCTCAGAGGTGCTCGTCCAGTAACGTCACGCAACCCACTTTCTCCACCAGGCACACCAAAAGCCCAGTACAGAATCAGTGAAGTTGGACTCTTCATGTTTATCTTCACCAAGCATGGTAAGTCAATGAACATTTTGATATTGACTGCATGGTCACCAGGTGTACTTTTACTAGCTTGCAGTGACACATTTTCATTCAAAGATTCATTCAAAGATTCATTCAAAGATACGCACACAACATGAATCTTGTATTATTATAACTCAGGTGGTAGAGTGCAGGGCTCTAGGTTGGGAGGTTGTGTATTTGAATCCCACCACAGACAGAGGGATTTAACTCAACTAACCCCTACCCTGTGACTATGGGGAGTTATTAATAGCTCACAGATGATCCGTGTTGCAGGGTGCTGCTAATCCAGGTATAGCGATGGCAACTAGTAGGGGGTGACCCTTGATGGTGGTCCTGGCATGTGATAGCAAGCTGTAGGCAACATCTGTTACATAGTCCCCTACCAAGAAATGGACTGCTACAGACACATATGTATATATTAGTATACACAAATTAAAAAAACAGGGATTCCCACAAGAAAAAGAGAGGGATACCACAGGAAAAAAATCAAAAAATCTTGTATTATTAACATCCACAACACCACCTCATTCCTCTTGAATTGATTACAATATATTATTCCATCTCCCTCCAGGAATCACTGTTGAATGGGACAAGGGAATGCGTGTCTATGTCACACTTGATCCAAGCTACATGGGCAAGGTCTGTGGTCTTTGCGGTAACTTCGATGGCAAAGCTGATAATGATTTCCGATCCAGAAGTGAGATGGTAGAGCCAACAGCTCTCGCTTTTGCCAATTCATGGAAGACAAGCCAGACTTGTCCATCTCTTACCAAGGATCCAGTTGACCCATGTGTTCTTCACCCTGAAAGGAAATACTGGGCCACATACTCTTGCAATGTCCTCAGAAGCCCAGTCTTCCAACCATGTCATGCTGTGGTATGTATGGGTTGAAATTATTTCTGTTGAATCTTACAAGTTCTATTCTAACCCTAGTATTAGCCCCCATCACAAAACATGAAAATCAATCCTAAATAAATTTGTGTTGAATTTATTAACTACTATAATTTATGGTTTTTATGGCAATCAATCAATAGTAATGATAAGATATTTGTCAAAAATAGGATGTTCATATCTGTACAGGGGTCAGTTCTTCCAGTGGATGGCCCTTTTGAGAGACTGTTAGATCTTGGGAGACAGTTACATCTTAATTATCTCATCAATTAAAAGAGATTAGATAACTAAAGAGTGGTTAATGTCTTCCATGGGAAGTATAGCATAATAATGCCATCATTTCCCCTGGGCAAGCTAACACACCAAAGCCAATAAACCAAATGACATGCACAATTATTAACACAGTATGCAACATTCTTGTTAACATTGTTCTCTGTTCCTCAGGTTGATGTGAATCAATACTATGCTTCTTGTCTCTGGGACTCATGTGGTTGCAACAGAGGAGGTGATTGCGAGTGTCTCTGTACCGCTGTGGCAGCCTATGTAAGGCAATGCAACCTCAATGGGATCCACATCAAATGGCGTGACCAAGGAAACTGCCGTGAGTGCTCATAATTTTGAAGCATATTCTTTTCATGATAAAATGTTGTGCTTTGTACATTGCTTTTTTGTATACTCTTAAAATGGGTGCAGAAGATATTTCAGAAGATATTTTATGATAAGTTAATTGATAGATATTGTTGGGTACTCAACTCTTGATGAGAACATTGTTTAATATTTGTTCATGTTATCTATTTAACAGCCATCCAGTGTGAGAATGGATTTGTCTATAAGCCATGTGTTGACCCATGCCAGGACCTTGAATGCAATGAGGAATACCAGAACAAAACATGCAAATATGAATGTGTTGAGGGTTGTGGATGTCCTGATGGACAGGTTGCCAAGAATGGTATGATGATCCATGATCAAATATTTCTTCATTAGTTTCTTCATTTAACTTCCTTCAACGATACTACCTGCTCAAATATAATGTATTTATTTGATTTAATTTTATCTATTTAATCTTCTACCTATGTATGCTATATATTATCATGAGATGGAATATATGGGCACTTCTCATGAAACGTCGACAAGGGCCCTATTTACATTTGGAAACAAAATATCAAAGTCTAAGCATCATATCTCTATTAATAGATAGAATAGTTGCATAAGCATACAATTTTAGGAAAGTCAGATAGACATGTTGGGATATCTAATGTTTTTGAAATTTTGTAAAAATCTCAAATATATAGTCGCCAAGGTATAACCATAGATTACTGCATTCAGGTACAATAATATTATTTCGCCAAAAAGTGGATCATTACAGCCTTATCAAGTATAAATTACAATAGTGTACAAGCAACAAATAAGAAAATCAGTAGAAAATAATTTTTGTATAATGTTAAAATGTTTTTAGAAAAAAGGAGCTTGTTCTTAGGAATCATGCCATTTGTATGTTTATATGATCGGAATTGGCAAAGATATGACATATGTGAAAATCACAATTAGACTCTTGGAATCAACCCTATATAATAGAGATGGGTTTGATTTTCTAGGGATGACCAATTGACAAAAATCACCCCTTCCTTCATTATGTTGTTCGCCGTATCAATACAAATCATGGCATTTCTTTTATTTTTGTTTCATTACAAAGAAAAAAAACATTTCTCTTTCAGGAAATGTATACTTTTTCATACTTATCTCCCTTATTTGTAGCACCAGTGTGTATAAAAAGTACACATAAATATACACAATGTGACGCGGGATGATGCATGATGCGGGAGGACAGCTTCATTATATATTTTTTCCAAGAAAAGAATAATAGCTAATAGCATATTAAACCCCCCATATATCCCTGATATATTTTTCTAAAATATTGATGCTCAAATGCAATTTGTTCCTTATATGTAGGCTGTTAAAATGCGTTTCCTGGATGCATTCCTTCTATACAAAATTCACTAATCCAAATCTGAATCAAATTTTTCATTGAATAATAATCATCAAATACAGGTCTTGGAACTCTGTCAACATTTCATGAGAAGTACCCATATACTATATATTGTTGCATACTTTCAATTTTAACTTAATTAATTTATTGTAGGTGAGTGCGTGAACAAGAGCGATTTGAAATGTACTGATCCAATCACAGGAAAACAACATGCTCAGGGATCCCGTGTTGTAAAGGATTGCGAGATCTGGTAATGTTTTATTGCTTGCAAAAATCTTCTACTTCATTTAAAGTGTGCAATCATCGAAAAATATTTGTGAATACTGTTGAAGTATCATTTAATAGCCTCGATCAGTTGTTATTATCAATTGACCCATCTAATTCATTATTTGTATTGTTCTAATAGTGAATGTGTTGAGAACGACTGTCGCTGGCGTTGTACTTCAACTGGCATGTGCACAACTACTATAGCACCAACAACAACCACAACCACAACAACCACAACAACAACCACACCAACAACTTCTAGCCCATCTACTACATCAACAACAACACCAGCCACAACATCATGTAAGCATTCTTTGTTGGTGAATGTCCTTTAAACTGTTATCTTATATTTCATATTCATACATAGATAGCTACCAGATATATCCAATTTTGTGTCTAAGATGGAACTCCATTCTGCGTGTTGTCTGATGTGAAGCACATTATTTGCAGATTATTGTACACCCGATAATGTTGTGTGTGATGATCCTCCAATGGTCTGTGCCAAGAAGTGTGATGGACGCCGCGAATGTCGCATTCCAAATGATGAGGAAGGATGCAGTAAGTAAACAATTGTTTTTCAGAAACAAGTGAATTAAGGATTTGGCCAGAAACTGGTTTTAGTGACTTAAATCAATCAAATTGTCCACTTTGTTATTAGGGACACATCATCTTATTAGTGGCAATGAAAACTTTCTGGTGGAAACAATATTAGCTTGAAACACTTCACACTTTTCAGCCACAACAACAACCACTACGACCACAACAACCGCACCAACATCAACCACCTCATACACATGTGATTGTGTTGACAAGTGCGATAAGATGTGTCACCGTGACAGATACACAACTAAGTGTGACATGGCGCCTGCCTGTAGAGGAGGTAAATACACTGACATTTCAAAATTGGACAACAATACTAATTTGCATTTACTTAGGTTGGTGTAAGCATGACATTCCCACAATAAAGAAGGCATATACTGTTTATCATTTAAGCAGTGGTTATTATTGACATTTTGAGATTTCTGACACATATACAACATTCATCTGACAGATTGTGAGTGCCCACCTGGTCGTGCCCGCAACGGCACAACTTGTATTACTGTGTCACACTGTAAATGCTGGGATAGTGTCAACAACAGGGAGAGAGAGCCAAATGAGCAGTGGCGCATTAGCAAGTGTGAAACATGCTCATGCAAGGACAACACAGTTGCATGTGGAAAGGAACAGCTATATTGCCCTGATGTAAGTTCACAGTCATCTTATTAGGGAGCTCATATCTTCTTTAGATACGCATTAGTTAAGTTACATTAATCATGTCTTGCTGTATATAATACATAAGAATGTTGAATAATAACATTTTTTTATAGAAAGAATTTGTTTATACCTTATTTTGTTTTTCCTTTGCCCAGGGAACCATCGTTGTCAGTCTTCAAGGAGATGAATGCCCATCATGTGTGCCAGTGACCACCACCACATCCACAACAACTCCTCCAACAACATCCAGATGCAAGTATTCCTGTTATATTCTATTGCACTTTCACAGTTGTTGCCATGGGCTATCATAGTGAATCATGGTTGATAAAGCTAACAACAATAACATTCTGGAACTCATTTAAATAATCGAAGGACTTCTTGTTTTGCAGACACTTGTCCTCTGATTGACGCCCAGGCTCACAGGGATTCCCTCAACATTAGAGCTACTGCTAACCAGATTGATGCTTATAATGCCCTGGCTGGCTCAGGTCTCAAGTGGGAGGCACAGGGAACCAAGGAACTGGAGTACACCATTCAGGTTTTGACAGCCGAAGGGGTCCCACACATCACAGACATTGAACTTAAAGTGAGCGGAGCAAAATCTCTGTCACTTGAATTGTTCCAAGGAACCACACTTATCCACTCTGAGGTATTTACAGTTCTTTCTTTACATATACATAGATAAATAGATACATCTTTTGTATACATGTATGTATTTCACAATCTTTGTATGATGTTCATTCTTTTATATGGTCAATTCCACCATTGGGGAGGATTGACCTCAAATTTTGCCGAAAATTCCAACTTCTTGAAATACAATTCAATTCATATGGTATGTAGGTACAGTAGCCCTGGGTACATACTGAAAATTTGGGAAGGCTACTCCCATTTTAAAGAAAATAATCAACCCCTAAATATTAACACTGGAATCCCCATAGGGGAGAAATGATTAATATTGAGATATATATTAATTACTTAAGATTTACGATTATTTCAAAATATCATGTATTTAGGAAGAATAGATTCATCAGAATAAATTTTCAATGTTGTTAAAATTTGGATGTTCAATCCATATAACGTTTTTAAGAAAATTAATTTTATAGATTTTTTCGATTATTATGGTGCAATCAATTAATGCATTAAACCACTTTAAAAAGATGTTGAACAGTGACAATATTGCGAATGGTGACTTTTGCTTTGTTACTGGTCATAGCAGAGCAATACCCCATGATACACAAATCATATTGCAGTTGCTATTTTGGCTCGTATTAGGTTTAACATGAACAACAACAATTGATATCAATTTAACAGATATTCTGAAAAATTATTAATAAACGTGGATGTCGAATGGCAACAATTTGCCTACACCACAGAATTTCTGTGGCATTTCACTACTTATATATATGAATAAATAAAGAGAGTTGAGGGGGTTTCTTGGTTTTAAACTCCATTTCTGTTCTCATTTATAATGATAAATATATACAATATGTTTAATTATTAATTTCTGAGCCTCAGTCACAGTATATAGATATCAAACTGCGACATTTACTTACACCAACATATTTGGCCATGTAATCTGACTAAATGTATAAATAAATTAATTCTTTTTGCCCTGATTTGATACCTAAAGTCTTGAGTAATACAGAACCAAAGGAGATATAGCATGAAATTAGAGCAGGATAAATATATGGACCTTCATATTATACATACTCTACTTTAAAGAGAAAAATGGCTTAAAAAATGGGGTTTGGGAGCCATAATTTTCTAAATATTCATCGCAGATGCATATAATAGGGATACCCATTGCTTCATTTTACCACAGAAGCCATTCGTTATGGTTAAAATATTATGAAATGATTGTATCAAAAGATATTGCTCACTATGTAAGATTCTCCCCAACAGTAGAATTGACCATATAACTATGCTGAATAATATGGATTTCATTTTCACAGGAGAAGACATTCAGCAATGTTGGAGAACACCCCTTCAGTGTTTCTTTCGATACAAGAATGGCTGCTGATATCATCTTGGTTACATTCACTGATGTATCAGTTGGGGGCAAAGTGAAGCTATCAGACCTCATGATTAGAGCTTGCTTCAAGCCAGGTAAAATCAAACTACATCAACTGATTTGTTTTCTGGATATTCGGATATGTATTACCTTTTTTGTCAATTCAGGAGTATTCAATCAACTTTGGTATTGTTTTATTTTTACATTTTTTATATGATTTTATTTATCCAGGGAAGTGATACAAAACAGGGTTCAGGTATAAAGCTACCTGCTTTTAACCCTGTTCCTGGCCTCGTTCTTTTCTGAGTAGTATAGGAACATAAAGGTGGGAAAATGGAATGAAATGAGATGGGATAAATACAAAATAATATGTTTTCGGATGATTTTACAGTACTCTAGCCACAGATATGTTCGAGCCTGTACATTATATTTTGACTATAAGGGAGCTCTAGCCACGGCCTTAGCTATGTTGGAGTTTTACCCTCAATATTTCATGTTTATGATTAATTTCAATTACATAATTCCTAGCTGTAACATAGATTTACTTATGATTGTTCACACATAATGCATTTTACATTTCATGAGTGTTTCTTGAACCATATTTCATAACTAATTTATAACTGTTCATTTAATGGGATGAATACAAAATTATATGATTTTGATGATTTTATGGTACTCTAGCTACAGATATAACTATGTTGGAGGCAATAGATTATATTGTGATTATACGGGAGCTCTAGCCATAGCCATAGCTATGTTGGAGCTTTACCCTCAATATGCCCATAATTAATTTCAATTACATAATTCCTGTAACATATTTACTTCTTTGATTCCTTGAGACTATTATTGATTAAAACTAAGCTGATTATTTTTTTTTCAGTCAAACCAACCACCACAACACCAATGCCTACTACAACACCCTGCAACCCAACAGAGGTTTATGAGAATTGCAAGTGTACATTATCTTGTGATGATGTCAAAGCCAACCGTAATTGCAGTAGCAAACCAGCTATGGACATTAATGGTGAGTGTCCCAAGTACTGTTTCCATTCCAACACATGGGGATTTTCTCTTCACATATCCATAATATGCATGATGTAGGATTAACCAACTCCTTAATATATCTCTTTAGGAAAGTGTTGCAATTGTCCACCCAGCCATGTCCGTGATGACCTGGGCCAGTGCATCCATAAAGACCACTGTACCTGTGAGGAGAAGAGCGAGTGCAAAGTAAGCATGCATTTCAATTAATTCAAGCAGACATTGGGCATTTACATTGGAACATCCAAGAAAAGAGTTTAACTTTCACAAAGTATAGTCAGGAAAATACTAGGTTTAATATCATTGGAATTCAATGATAATGAGGATATCTTACACATCTTTATTATAGAGTATTTATAACCTTTCTCTTATTTAGGAACGGGCTCCTGGTGTTCCATTTGTGGTGAAGACATCACCATGTGATCAGAGTTGTGTCTGTAATGAGGACTGTAACAAAACGTGTACACCAATCTGCAGAATCACTAAGTGCGATATCGTAAGTATCCACCATTATATTATATATGCACCATTCCAAAAAAATTTCTTCTTGTAAAGAATAATCAATAGGCATCACCTTTCTCTTTCTTAGCTGGTAATGGGGCCATGTATTTCAAATATCGAAAAAATAAGGGCAATGTTAAGAATCATTATTATATGATTGATGTTGAGGGAAGCCTGAAATGTGGTTTAATAATCATTTTAGTCCCCGCCTTTGGTGGTTATAGCCCCAAGACCATTCAAGACAGAGATTAATGTGCCAAAATAACCTTTTTGTGATTATATTGTGCTTATAAGGAGATAATGGGAGAATGGTGGTAATATGATAAGGTGACCTCAAATTCATTTTTGTTTTTGCTGATTATATAGGGATACCAAAAGGTTGTGTCCGAAGTTACTGGCTGCTGTTCATGTGAGCCAGTAACAACACCCACCATCTCAACAACTACATCATCATGTGCCTGCCCAAGGTCTGGAATGGTTCCATGTGATGACTGTGGTAGATGTATACCCAAGGAAAATGTAAGTACTACACAGTTTCAATGGGAAATGGCCAATATCTTTTGTAGTGTTGAATACCCTATTTCAGATTTGAAAGACTGAGACTGAGCTATTCAAAGACGTATTTTTCTGTCCCATATAGGTATGTGACAACAAACCAGACTGTCCCAATGGAGAAGATGAGAAGGATTGTCCATGCCTTGTTAATGGAAAGAAATACAAGGTGAGTGGAAAATAAAAGGGTTGAATCATAGTTTTGAATCCTATTTTACTATAGACAGTTTCAAATGTAGATCAGTCTTGACAGGATTAGAATAAAACCAGCACACATTCATTGTAAGTTTAACAGCATCTTTAATGAAAATAGTGGTGGCTTGACATGTAATATGTAGTACTTGTATATATATATGACTATCAACTGTGCTTCTTTTAACAATCTATATCACATTTCTAAAATCAATTGTAAGTTTTTGAATAGGTATTATTTTTTGTAGAACTAAACAAGCAGCCCTGTCTTCTGTATTATTAGTTTTGTGCATTTTAATGAAGCAACCTTTCAATTCTTAGAACAACACCAAGTGGGAGTGTGGTACATGCAGCATGTGCAAATGTGTAAATGGACAAGTTGACAGCAGCAAACATTGCAAAATTACTAAGTGCGACCCTGTGAGTATCATTTAGTATCATATTTATGGCATTTTCATGAGGAATGCATAAAATAGACATGTATTATATGGTCAATTCCCACGAAAGTGGTAAAAAGGCGTTTTTATGGATTTTTCATGACAAATTCTTTAGAAAGCTTTTCACAATAATTCTGCTTCATTCATGGCTTCAGGCTCGTTGAACTGAACAAACGGATACCCACTAGTAATGGTCTGTCTTTGCAATTTACAGAGATATAAGCGATTAACTTGCTTTTTGTGTGAAAATTATTGATGGTGGAAAAAGATACATATTTTTTTTAATAACATAGAAAAGAAATACACTAATTCCCTTTTCGGGAGTGAATCAGCATATATCAGGGGAATTATATATCCATAAAATTTAGATTCATAATGAATATCATGGTCAGGACAGAATCAGAATCAGTGGGGAAGTGTTTTTGTCACCAACCGAACTCCATCTATAGTCATGCAGTAAATCCAGTTATTCTTTTTTATTTCCAGGATCAAACATGATGAAATAAAAATACAATATGATCCAGATGTATATGTATCAATAATTGTCCTGTTTCTCTGTTGATAATTCTATGGGAGGCATTTTAATCCAAAGTATGAGTAAAAGGGTCACCAACCGGACTTTATTGTATTATTCATATCTCCATCATTCTCAGAGATTAGTGAATCATATTTGGGTATTAACATAAGCATGTCCTACTATTAATATATGATGAAAACAGAAAGTTCTTGGTTTATACAAAATCTAGCTTTGATGGGTAAACATCAACTTGTCACCGACCGAACCCTAGCATATGGTGGTCCTAAAAATATGAAAATTAAATATATATAACGTTGTAAGTTAATATTCCACTAATTTTATTTAATTTTCTACTAATTCTACCCTATAAACATCAAACTTGAGGGAATTAATGGGTTCCGTTGTGCACAGGGAGGTATGAAGGCTAATGGGAAGAGCCATAATAATGTTAATATGGAAGACAATTTGAGAGGGATCGTAATATTAATAACATAAAACTATTAATATTTATTAATATGCATTACTATTGCTAGGTATTCAAAAAAGATATACGACATGATTATGTAATATTGATTAATATTAAGATATTAATATCAAAACACAATGACTGATATAGATAATAGGGTACATTTGTCCCAGTTTATATAATCTGTATTGCAACAGAAGAAAACGTATAGATTGAGGATATTTCATTCATGACATTGTAGTAGGAAGGGTAGTTAATTGCATTTATTTAGATTATATCCATCGTATCACATTAAATTTGGTAGAAGTTGTAAAATCTGACTAACTTGGCAACGCATGAATATAATTACCTTTATGTTCATGCGTATTGTATTATATCATTTAATGTGTTAATTTATGACAGAAAAAGTACATCCCGTCTTTGCTTTTCATTGGTGATTTAATCCACTTCATTTAATTAATCCACTCATATTGTTTTCCATATTAACATTAGTATGGATCTTCCCATTAGCCTTTATTTATTTTTTAAATATTTTGTATTGGCCTTGTACATTTAAATTATGTACACTTTCCCCTCTCATAGGGAAGACAATTCTTCTCCCTCTCTATGGGGGAGGAAATAATGTCAAAATTACAGGTGTCACCGACCGAACCCATGATTTATCACATCAATTCTACATTGTCTTTGGCCAAAATTCCTTAATAAATCATAGAATTAATGAGAGGACTACTTTACTATTCATAATACCTGATCAAACTCTAAGATATGTTCTTCACTTTTTTTAGAATGAGTTTGGAATGAAGTTATATCAAATAGAATACATTTTGACAATAATTACTCAAAAGAGAAAAGGTTCGATCTGAACTGAAAATAAAAACGTAGATACATGAAATGGTCGTATATGATAGTAAATAGTATCTATTTACAGTGAATAACATAAAATAGCACAAAGCTAATATCTAAATTGCAAGGTTTTGTTTTTTTAGAACAATAAATGGTGGGTTCGGTTGGTGACACTGTATCTATAGGTCTAGCATAGAAACATTCCCAAAGGAATCAAATTTTGGAATTAGTGTTTAATATTTCTGTCATTGATGCTTCTGAATACTGTCTACCCATGGTAAAAACTATCAAGCATTTAAGCAAAATCTTTTTTTGACCTCTTTTTACCATTTTCGTGGGAATTGACCATATATATCATAAATCAACACCACACAAAGTTATTTGATAAGTTAGTTTATCCTGTAGACTTCAATGGTTACAAGTTTCATGTTTGGCAATTTCAACATCTGACATTTTCAACAACTGAAAGACTGAAAGACAATTTTTTTATTTAGAAATTGTCAGAATTGTATGAACCACAATATGAAAATTTGCATATGGATTGTTTCTAGGGATATGTCCTGCACCTTCATTCCAAGAATCCAGATAAATGCTGCGAATGTAAACCCACAAGTAAGCAGTGCCTTATTTTCTTTAAAAACATATTTTATTTTGACAAATAATTTCACAAAAGTGATATGTTTCATGTTATCGAAAAGAAGATATGCAGCAATACATCTAGCAGAGTAATATGTTATATAATGTATTTATATCTTATATTGAGTGCTTTACTTTCCATACAATAACTAGAAATTATCTTAATAACTTCTGCGTCAAATGGAGAGAAGATCTTTAATGCAATAATCTCTAATTGTCCAGTTCTTCATATTACCAATAATGGTAACTAATGGTAAAGGAAGAGAAGGATACTTTTTCTTTGTTTGTCTTTGTTTGGGGCATTCTATCTTTTCAACTTCTGTTTAACTTTCCAGCGACTGGCACACCAACACCAACAGGTAAGTTCTAGTGATGGCACATACCATAAAAAACATCCTAGACTTCATGAAATGCATCTTTAAAGAAAAGTCTTGTTATGAAGGAAGACCTGCAAGATGCAGATGCAGATGCAGTGAACCTTATTTCTATGTACTTGTCCTAAAGAAATAAAAATCTCTATAAACCGTAGTGGCCCGTTTATAAGCCGGGACCTGTTTATAAGCCTATCTCGAATACAGACCAGGGGTGTAGGGGTCATGAAAAAATAAAATCCACTAAAATTTAATTATCGATTAAAAGCCTCAATTGCAAGCCGGGGCAAGAGGGGGGTCTAAACAAATATAAGCCCGGGCTTATGAACGGGCCACTACGGTATATATAATATGAATCAGAGATTGTAACAAAGCTAATTTTAACCATCTTCAGAGGATATGAAAGACCTATAAGTCAGTACTAGGGTCAAATATAGCAGAATACTAGTAATAATATATACCACTACCCACTATTCCAAAATATGTAACATGCTATTTATAAAAGGCTGTTATTAACAGCCTGTCTACAAATACAATTAAACACAGATAGTAAATAGTTAATGAATAAATATCAACTCAGATACTTAATTGAAGGTGCAGTTCTGATCAATATTGCTATAAAGGGTGAATTGATTACATATAAAAATTATATTTTAACACCGTGTTTAGAATCTACAAGCACATCAACAACAACAACCACTGTTTCAACAACCACCCCATGTGTTGAAGGCTCAACTGTTGAGGATGAGTGCCACAATCGAGTTTGCAAGGACGGTGTTGTGTCGGTTGTAAAAGCCTGCAACAAAGAATGTGATGATAATGTATGTTCTCCAGTATTATGATTCTGTTTCTGACAAATTATTATTGGACGTTTTTGGGCAAAACGGTGTTATAAATCACTGTTTCTAATGAATGAGATTGTTAAATGATGAGAATGACTTTCTTTAGTTAAAGTTCTCTTTCAATGGTAATTCTGCTGCCCCACAGGCCATGGGCTCTTGGACAATGATGCTGATTTAGAATCTGTGCACACATATGCAGAGATGCTGGAATGACTTGACTGTAATCAACCTTTATATCCTTTTAAATACAGGAGATGCTTATTCAGTACAACGATGATACTTGTTGCAAATGCCAACCACAAAGTAAGTTGTATTTCATAGTCATAAAATATCCTGCATTAAACTTACATTATTATAATATCAATACATTTTTTAAGGGAGTATCAAGGAGTAAATGCAATTAACCTTTATCTTGTTCTCTTTCTCACTCTCAACAGCAACAAGTACTGTTGTAACATCAACCACAACCCCATATCAGCCAACAACTTCAAGTAAGTGTTCAATTAGGTTTAGTCAAGCTAAGAAACGCATAGCATCTATGCAATGCTGATCTGAACAGATTAAACCAACCAAACAAAAAAAACTTGCACCAGTGCACCAGCACCAATGCACAAGTTTGTCATTAATCCTTACATAATAAATGTACATACATGTACACACACATACATGGCACAAAGTCATGTTAGAACATTTATCCATCTAATATCTGTATAAAGTCTAAAATGAAAATAATTCCTTTTCAGTGTGTCCACCACCACTTGTACCAACTGAGTGCATGAAGAAATGCAAGTACTGTCATGGCCTTGAGACATGCGAAGCTACTAAGTCCATGGAGTGTGTATCTGGTTGTGACTGTGCAGGAACTAAAGTGTGGAATGGTACAAGTTGTGTAGAACCAGAGAACTGTTATTGCAGAAAGGAGGGCACTAATGAAATCATTGATGTAAGTAACACTGCAACTGTCATCCCTATGTATTTATTTTACTGACAGGTAAATAACAATGCATCAATCCCCATGTTAATTGAAACTATATACTGATGCAGGTTTACCTATTCAACTGTGAGAATTAAATAGGGGTTCTGTATAATATTATAACAGCAAACTTTATGATTGGTTGTGTGCAATTATTGGAATCTATGCATTTTGAACAAGGATTTACTGTGGTTCTTAAAGCAAAGTTGATACATTCCAGGCTGGTAAAGAATGGGAAGAGGATTGCCACATCTACAAGTGTGTCAAGAATACCATCACTTTGGTTGGTACAACATCTGGCTGCACTTCAACAAAGCCACCAACAAGTATGTATATATATATTGATGAGGGTAACCTTTCTTTCCCTCTAAACATAGTATAAGGGAGATAACCCCTAGATGTTGTGCTTTTTTTCATCTCCATGAAATTTCTCTCATACCACTAATGACCTACCAACAAAGATAAATATACAATATTGCTTTTCTAGCAACCACAACCACCACTACTCCTACAACAACGATAACTGTCCCCACAACTACATCAACGCGTGAGTAGTCTTATTTAAAACTTGATTTTTATCCTTCACCGAGTCTTTATTTTCCACTTTCAAACAAAATATTGGATGCCATAATTACAGTTCACTGAATCTAAAAGTTTAATATATATTTAAATATCTTTCTGTATACAACCATTTTGCAGCATGCCCACGGGTGAATGTTCTTTGTGATATTCCTTGTAAAATGGCTTCATTGAACTTAACCTGCGAGGGAATCTACAGGGCAGCAAACTCAGACAAGTCTTTAGAGGTTCTCTACAAGTAGGCAATGTTATATTTCTTTCAAGTTTCATTTTGTTTTTATCTGAATGATCTTTTCATTTGAAACAATTTCACAGATAGTCATCCTCAGATACAAGAAAGCCTATAAATACATTATAAACATCAGAATCATATTTAAATATACTGTTTTCTTTAATAAGGATTGAAGATCCAAAGGCAGGTACCTGTGAGTGTCCCTCTGTTGGATACACACCTGAGACACCAAGTCTTCATTACGTCAACAAGGTCAACTTCTGTACCAAGAGATTACCATGCAAGCAGTGTCTATACCATGGAAAACTTTACAGTGTATGTAGAATTTATACCATCAAGCATGGACATTTGGAATTCTACATCAATAGAATGCATAGCATGTGTTAATTGAAATGAATGACAGTTTTTTTACTGAATCTCGGAATACATGGAAGTTGGGAAGGCACCCAAGCTTCAGCATTAGATCTAGAAACAGCCTATGAAAATGTAAATAGCAAAAGTGATACTGATATTTTCAGTGAATATATTTCTCTTCTTTAGGTTGGAGAGGCATTCCCAGAGCGTGATTTGAATGGCAATGAGATGCCATGCAAAGTTTGCTCTTGTAATGCTGAGACCGAAATTGTTTGTGTTGATGATGAGGCTCCAAAATGGTACGGACATTTTTATAATTGTTACAATCATGGATTACACTTTAATATGAGGAAATTATTAGTGAGGTATTTTATAAATACATCTTAAAGGAATGTGTTAATGATATTAGATCAATTTTGAACATATTTTTTTGCAGTACTACAACAACGACACCGCATACAACAACTGCTTGCAAGGGATGTTGGAAAAACGACACCTGCATTCCAGTAAGTAAAATACAACCTGAGCTACTTATGATATTTTTGATAGGTCTACTGTACTCTATTTTCCTCAAACAATTTTTGTAACACATTGAACTGCTTATACAGTCTTGAAGCCATCAAATAGTATGAAATATTGGATGTAGTCCAAATTCAATGGGCAGAACACAACACATATAATTAGTTAATTAGTGCATTGTCATATTTCCATCAGTCATAAATAGTCTGAGGCAATACATGGTAACCCAAACTTAGTGATACATTGAGGCTATGCTTTGTATTTGTAGCCTTCAACTGAATGGCAGGAAGGTTGCAAGGAATGTCTGTGCAACAAATGGGGAAAGAAGGAATGTCGCTCAAAGAGCTGTTCATCATGCCCACATAACACTAAGCCTGTGTACTCAGATGGGGCTTGTTGTCCAACTTGTGGTATGTAAAAATTGTTTTGCCAACAAACCATAGTAGTAAATAAATAGTTTTGGTAACATAATAAGATATAAAGCCTAAACCTCCCAAAATTAAAGAATTAAAAAATTACTGTAAACAACTACATTATTCTGTTATTGCAGTTACAACAACAACATCAACGACTACAAGTAAGTGAACTTTTAGTTATGATAAGGTGTTGTCCTGTTTTTATATAAGATATTGTATTGTATTAGAGGTCATTGCAACATACAAATTTCACTTAGATACAAAATTACTCAAAATTCTCAAAATTGCTCAAAATTCCTAGTGATAATGATCCATGCTGTCATATTTATTTCAGCAACAACAACTACAACTCCAACCACCACACATCGTGAGTACTCATTAATGATTTACTGATATTGATTGTATATTATATGGATACCATTATGGATTGTGGTAACCTAGTGACATTAGGCGTAAGGGTATAATAGGTTTGATCCCTGTTGCTGCATAGATAACAAATCTCATCTAGATTCCTGCACCCTCCAAAACATTGAAAGACCATTTAAAATATACAAATTAAACATCTTAAAGTCTGCTAGCCACCAAAATAGAGTTCTTCTTAATCCACAGCTTGCCCAACGATGGATTGTTGCGATGAGCCTGAGATGGAAAGGTCTCGTGAGAACTGCACAACCCATGAAGAGCATTGCCGTAACAACACTTGCCACAATATTCGGGACCAATGCCACAAGTGAGTGAATTGGCTGAAATATGTCTGTTGTTTCCAAATTAGATGTTTGCAATGAATGGTGGTGGGGCGAAATATCATTTGCATATTGACAGCTTCAATCTCTTACATTTGTTTTATTCTCAATTTCACCCAGATCTTCATATTGCTGTGAATGCAAACCAGGCTATGCCTTTGCTGGCACGTTTTGTATCAAGAATGTGCACTGTAATTGCACCGATGAAGAAGGAAATCTCCGTACGGTAAGAACAACACTATACAATACACCATGTGCAAAATAAAACTTTTTACTCTGAACCTATAGTTTAGGTGTTATTTCCTTTGTCATCATGAGGAAGATATACACAGGCATTCATCATTTTGTGTCATTGCAGCCTGGAGAGAGCTGGGAAGATGCAAGTGACCCTTGTATGAAGCATCAGTGCATTGACAACACAATCACGGACCATCAAGTGTCATGTCCATACAATGTCCAGTGCCAACCTGTAAGTAGACTGCAAGCTCTTTCTGCAAAGTTTGCTATATGTATAGGTCTCTGCATTTAACCTCATTTCCTTGGTTTCTTATGGTCAAAGATTTATAATATAAATATAGTCTGAGGAACATCATCATCAGACAAACAAGGAGAGGTGCAAAATAGCACAGCACCTGCTTCGATTCATACAGTAAATTGGTGCTGACATAGACAATTTCAAACAAAACAATAGTCTTTATAGATTGTATCTGTGTGAGATTAATTTACGAATATAAGTTTCAAATTGTCTCAAATACAGTGACCATTGCCAGGTGTGTCTGCATTATCAATTGGGTGTACACTCTTCATACTTCCAGCCAACCATCTTGCCCCTTCAATGATTTGGCATTAAAACATGAACAACAGTTTCATTATGGCTTAAATAGCTAGAAGCTTCCTTCATAGCCTATAGTAATATCAAGTTCCAACCTAACAAAGAAATTCCATATTGTCTTTGCTTAATTTTATCCTACATTTGGAATCTTTAAACATTTTGAGCATGGACAATGCATTATGAACCTAACTATACTAACCTCACTTCATCCCTATCATAGGGCCAGAAACGAGTTTCTGATCCAAAAGTATGCTGTGACAAATGCGTTGGTAAGTATGTCTTGAATATGATTAAATTATATAATAACAATTTTCAGGCAAGTGATGGCAAGGCAATGATAACTCATACTTCTCCTAGTCTGGCTCATCCAAAGTCTAAGTTAACAATGCAACATCTCTTAAAATGAAATGTATATGCCTATGTCTCTAAATTACTTCAAAAAGAGAATGTATTAAATAATGTTACCAACCAATCCTGCCCAGTTCTCATACTTTGTCCTCTATTTCCAACAATCAAAATCATTTATTGCCTTCAGGAAATGTGACAACAACAACACCCTTCTCTACAACTACTACCACTTGTGAGTATATAAATATGATGTATAATTATATGGTTCTTACATTAATAGACAGGTTTTGTATTTTGTTATTTGTAAACAGATCCTGAAGCAATAAAATTAAAACTGAAAATATAGGCCATATCATTGAATTCTAATTATTGCTGCTCCTCTCCAGCTTGCCCAACTCAGGAAGAATGCCACTGCAAACCTGATTGCTACTCAATGGACTCTTGCGCAAATATTCCTGCTTGTTGTGATGGAACTCAGTGTAAACCTGGTTATAACCTGAATGATGAAGGCAAATGTGAACTGCCTCCTGTTGGGTGCAGTAAGTCAACACTCCCTTTAATTTACCACAAGAACTATATATTGATGGATATGCCTAAAATATTGTTTCAATGGGGTTATAATTGGGGATGAAGAGTCAACTAATGGTCTAATGTGCTGGGTCAGCTCATCCTCTTGCAAAAAATGTTGTGGTTTTGAGCCTGGGCATGGCTGCATTTTTACCTCCGCCTTCTGACACCCCATAGTACTATAGGGGAAGACCACCAGTGAGTTAAACCAGTTGTGGTAAAAAATGTATGATAATACAATGTTGTTTATTTGTATATATATGATTATAAGCTCTATCTAAGAACTGCAGATTCTGTTGATGTGATGCTCAGATATGATTAAAAAAAATGCAGATAATGCAACCATAAGATAAACTGTACTTTTTTTTATCCTTTTGCAGCAACAACACAGATGCCAACAACAACGCCATACACAGGTACACAGTTTTAAAGAGTTCCAAAATAAGTTTTTTTGTCTGATTTTCTGGGAGATACTTCTGGGAGGTATGAAAAGGATACCAATTCATCACAATACTATATTTTTTCAGCTCCTTGCGATGATGTACTCATGAGTGGAACAAATCTAATCAAGGCCATGCATGCAACTTCAGAATTCTCCGATAGAACAGGTCTTTATGGACCCTGGGAGGCAAAAGTGAGTTGCAAAGTTACACAAACAACATGTGAATATAAATTCCAGTACACTAAAAACAGTCCAGTGATTACCACAAGTTTAAAATCAGGAGATACTGGCTTGGCCACATCATAAAAAAGAAGACCAGGATCAAATAATGCCTTTCAACTTTTTTGTTTATTCTATTTGGTGGATAATGCAATCCATAGATGAGGTAAATATCATTTATAGTTTTCAATTGGAACCTCTTTTGCCATTTTAAGCTTAACCGTCTTGGATGGGTGCCTGCAGTTAAGGAAGATCAACGCAAGGAACTCAGAATACAATTTGCACGCCCCATGAATATCACTGGTTTCCGTATGCAGACGTCCAATGTCGAAAAATTCAAATTCTACTTCAGTAATGATGGCAACAAATGGGAAGCATATAATTATGTAAGTAAACCTAAGAATAGATGAATATGTTAGGAATTAGGTAATGATTGGTCAAATTTTCAAAGTATGTGTCATTTGTCTACAAGTATAATTGAATGAAAAATTTATTACAGAGGTGGACTGTTGCTAGTAGTGAGGCTAACCATTGGACTGAGGGATGGTTCATTCCAACCGTTACCTATGAATGGGTTAAGCTCAGAATTATCCAGATTTCAGACAGCGGACTGCCAAAAATTAACTTTGAGATGCTTGGATGTTACAAAATTCCAAGTAAGTAGAGGTTACTAGAAAGCATTGATAATCTCAATCGAGAACAAAATCTGATTCATAATTCCACTCTATTAAATTAATCTCCTTGCTTTAAATAATCTGGGGATGTGGGGTAGCTCAGTCGTCTAAAGCTCTGGGTCGGCCCAGTAGCATGAACATGTTGTGGATTTGAACCCAGGCATGGCTACAATTTCACCTCTACCCCCCAGGTACTAGAGAAAGGCAAAGGTGATCTAGTCCTAGTAAAAAACTTGTTCCTACTGAAATATCCTATGATAAAATGTTTGATGTTTTATATTCAGCAACCACCAGCACTACAACTACAAGTACAACTACTACTCCCCCAACAACAACAACAACCACAACAACTACCCCAACCACTACAAGCACCACAACCACTACACCAACCACTACTTCCACATCAACAAGCACAACCACTACACCAACCACAACATCCACGCCAACAAGCACCACAAGTACACCAACCACCACAAGCACAACAACTCCACCAACCTCTACATCCACATCTACAAGCACATCAACAACCCCAACCACTACAAGCACCACAACAACAACACCAACCACCACAAGCACCACAACAACACCAACCACTACATCAACAAGCACAACAACTACACCAACCTCTACAACTACAACTACTACTACACCAACAACAACAACATCTACACCATGTAATATTTGCATATTCAATATACACACATTTCTCTGAAAACATCTAGATCAAGTTATGCATAGCGTGTATTTCACTAGTGTGTTATGGGGGGTTGTCATGGAAACCAATCTGTCTTTTTTTACCAAGATTACCACTGAAATTCAATTTCTTTTTCTCTTTTCATGATTGAAAGCATTTATAACAAATCTGTTAACTCATTGGTTTCAGTCGCTTAGAGCAACTCGTGCAATATTCACACTCCTTCAACAAATTCATTAGTTAACCTGTGTTCATTATACATGCATTGCTAAGAAAACAATGTATCTAGAGTGATTTACGCATAGTGCATATTTCACTAGTGGTTTATATAGGGTTGTCATTGCAACCAATCTAATTTTTTTACTAAGATTACTGGTAGAATTCAAATTTTTCTTTATTTTCGTAAATCTGTGAACTAACCTGTTGGTTTCAGTATCTTAGAATATTGCACTCGTGCAACTCATGCAATATTCATGCTTCTTCAACCAACTAGTTAGTTAACCTGTGTATATACCCAATTCAATTTGGCATGGCTAATGATTGCTATGGGAGGGTAGAAACACATATTTTAATCAGGAAGTTTAATTCTAAAGTATGATCCAAATTTTATCTCCAGTTTTCAGGATTTCAATATTTGATACCAAGTGTACTTGGAAGATATTTCCCTCTAGTTATATCCTTACCTTGTATTCATCATCTTGACATGATAGTTTTTACCAGTTGATATTCAACCATAAGGATTAAGGAAAAATGAAGTCCTAGACAGGTTATGATGAACCCTTTAATGTTATGACATATGATTTTGATTATGTGGAAAAATGAAATTGACAGGAGCCTATAGCACATTGGATGGACCAATGAAAATATTTATATCGCTGAATGCTTAAAAAAAATTTAAATTATCCAATCTTCATTTATTCAAGTCTCCTTAAACTCTGTTGAGCACCCACAGTTTATTGTCACCCACTAAGTAAGAAGATCTGAATTTTCATGTCCGATCAGGCTAATCAAATGGATCTCTGGATCAGAGGAATACAATGCAATTGTATATGTGTAAAAAAGCATCACATCAAGTAACCAGGGTATTTAAGTCATCTGGTCTTCATTCATTCCAGTCTTCTGAAACTATGTTGACTATAATGAGATTACCACAGTTAATTTTGATACGTTTAAAAACAAACTCTGAATTGCAACATCAGACAAGACTAATCTAGTATCACATGAAATAATACATCTGCAGTATAGCCTATCTACTCAAGTAATATACTCAACTTTATTCATTCATATTCAGCTAGAAATTGTATGTTTTGTGTCATAATTAAATATGTTATTTTCAATTCCATCATCACAGACAAGTGTCCAAATGGAAAAAATATTGTATGGATCATGGACAGTGAGAAGTATGTGCCAACAAGCCACATCACTCTGGAGGATCCTTCTGGTGCTGATCACAGTCCTGAGGAAGCAAGGCCCAAGAATCCCAAGATTAAGTTCAATTTGGCACCACCAAAGAAGGGAAAGAAGAACAAGATGAAGAACATACCCAAACCAGCAATTATAGTAGACATTGATGATGAAGGCCATTCACACAGCTATGCAGAGGTCGCTGCTATCAAGGTGTTCAGTGAGAATGTGAATGAAATCAATGTGTACAGGAAGGTAACAGATGATGGTGAATGGAAATGGGTCAAGGGAAGTCCATTCCCTGTGACCAAGGGAGAGAACTACATTCAGTTGAAGGCTGATAAGGTTATACAAATGGGTATGATCAAGATTGAACCCAACAACAATGATGGAGACAGTCCAGAGTACTTCATCTATGATGCAGATATCGGAGTATGCAGCTATGGTGTTGGTATGTATAGAGGATGAGAGTACTTTGGTAGTCTGACTTTTGATACAGTGTATATGCATTTATATATGACAATACAAAGCATTGTGAATGAAACATGAGCGTGACATAACTATCTTGATTTTCCAGTTTCCACCACAACAACAACACCCACAACAACAAGCACAACATCAACCACACCATCCACCACGAGCACCACAACCACCACACCAACCACCACTAGTACTACCACCACCACACCAACTACTACTTCTACCTCAACAAGTACCACTACAACACCAACAACCACTTCCACATCCACAAGTACAACAACCTCACCAACTACATCAACATCCACTAGTACAACATCAACCACACCAACAACTACCTCAACCTCCACAAGCACAACAACTACACCAACTACTTCAACCTCTACAAGCACTACATCTACTACCTCCACATCAACAACCACAACAGCACCAACTACCACAAGCACCACAACAACTACACCAACCACCACTTCCACTTCTACAAGTACCACAACTACACCAAGCACCACAAGCACCACCACTACACCAAGCACTACATCCACATCCACGACATCACCATCCACTAGTTCCACATCAACAACTACACCAACCACTACATCCACATCAACAACCACAACAACCTCACCAACTACATCAACCTCTACAAGCACAACATCTCCTACAACCTCCACATCAACAAGCACAACTACTACACCAACAACCACAAGCACCACAACAACTACACCAACCACTACATCAACATCTACAAGTACAACTTCGCCAACAAGCACCACATCAACAACACCAAGCACTACATCCACATCAACAAGCACAACAACTACTCCAACCACCACTACCACCACAACTACACCAAGCACTACATCCACATCAACAAGCACTACAACACCAACCACCACAAGCACCACCACAACACCAACCACCACAAGCACTACAACAACTACACCAACCACCACAACTACAACTACACCAACAACAACCACAACCACAACCACACCATGTAATATTTACAGATATACCCGATTTGTTTTGGCATGGCTATTGTTTGGTATGGGAGGGTAGAAACACATATTTAAACCGTGATATTTCCATTTAAAGTAAATTATTTCAAGTGAATTTTGAACATATTCCCCTCTTGTTATTTCCTCATCTTGTTTTCATCATCTTGCCATGATAGTTTTGATTCTTAACAGTTTATAATTAACCTGAAGGATATAGTATAAAATGGGAATGGGTTATCCCATACAGAATGTAATAAGCACTTGGCAATATTATGATGTGAGATTTTGATATTGAACATTCTGAAACTTTATGGAAGGATACATAGATACAAATATACAATACAGTGGATTAGAACAATACAAAGCAATAATATATGTGTAAAAAAGTATCGCATCATGTAACAAAGGGAATATAAGTCATTTGTTCATCATTGATTCCTGTCTCCGAAAACTCTGTTGACCAAAAATAGATTACCACAGTTTATTTTTATCCGTTTGAAAACAATCTCTGGATTTTCACATCACACCAGACTAATCAAATATCCTAGAAAATAATCATATATTCACAGTATAGCTTAGCTAGTCTGATAATATCTTCAAAATAACTATTCTGGTTCAGTTAGAAATTGCCTGTTTGTGGTTGTTATTAAGTATGTTATTTTCAATTCCAACATCACAGACAAGTGTCCAAATGGAAAAAATATTGTATGGATCATGGACAGTGAGAAGTATGTGCCAACAAGCCACATCACTCTGGAGGATCCTTCTGGTGCTGATCACAGTCCTGAGGAAGCAAGGCCCAAGAATCCCAAGATTAAGTTCAATTTGGCACCACCAAAGAAGGGAAAGAAGAACAAGATGAAGAACATACCAAAACCAGCAATTATAGTAGACATTGATGATGAAGGCCATTCACACAGCTATGCCGAGGTTACTGCTATCAAGGTGTTCAGTGAGAATGTGAATGAAATCAATGTGTACAGGAAGGTAACAGATGATGGTGAATGGAAACTGGTCAAGGGAAGTCCATTCCCTGTGACCAAGGGAGAGAACTACATTCAGTTGAAGGCTGATAAGGTTATACAAATGGGTATGATCAAGATTGAACCCAACAACAATGATGGAGACAGTCCAGAGTACTTCATCTATGATGCTGATATTGGAGTGTGTGGATATGGAATAGGTAAGCAAAACAATTCAAGATCAAATGTAAGTAAATGTTGGAAAAGAAAATGTAAGGTTATGACTATTAATGCTCCGAGAAACTCATGTGGATTTTTGTATTGTGTTATACATTTGCAATAAAAGTAGGTATTGTCCCTATCCGCTTTAACTGTTGTAGGGTGATCAGGGTAATCTAATCTATGAACATATCAAGATATCCATATCACCCTTTGTGCTTGCATTTGCCTAGTTAAACAGAAATTGAGTAGGATGTTAACATTTTGCAGTGTCAACAACAACTACTACTACAACACCAACCACAACAAGCACAACATCAACAACACCAACTACAAGCTCTACATCAACAACAACTACACCAACAACTACATCAACAAGCACAACTACCTCACCAACAACCTCTACATCAACAAGCACTACCACAACAACTACCCCAACTACAACAAGCACCACAACTACACCAACCACCACAAGCACCACAACAACACCAAGCACTACCTCCACATCAACAAGTACAACAAGTACACCAACCACGTCAACCACCACAACAACAACACCAAGCACTACATCCACATCTACAAGCACCACAACTACACCAACCACCACAAGCACCACAACGACGACACCAAGCACTACATCCACATCAACAACTACACCAACAACCACAAGCACCACAACAACTACACCAAGCACTACATCCACATCAACAAGCACTAGTACTACCACCACCACACCAACAACTACCTCAACCTCCACAAGCACAACCTCACCAACTACTTCAACCTCTACAAGTACAACATCTCCTACTACCTCCACATCAACAAGCACAACTACATCATCTACCACAAGCACCACAACAACTACACCAACCACTACATCCACATCAACAAGCACAACAACTACACCAACCACTACCTCCACATCAACAAGCACAACAACACCAACCACCACAAGCACGACCACAACACCGACCACCACAAGCACTACAACCACTACACCAACCACCACAACTACAACAACAACTACACCAACTACAACCACAACCACACCATGTAATATTTACAGATATACCCGATTTGTTTTGGCATGGCTATTGTTTGGTATGGGAGGGTAGAAACACATATTTCAACCGTGATATTTCAACTTAGAGTGAATCAATTTGAAGTAAATTTTGAATATATTCCCCTCTTGTTATTTCCTTATTATGCTTTCGTAGTCTTGCCATGATACTTCTAATTCTCATTGGTCAAAAATTAAACTTAAGGAAATAGTAAAAAAGGGGAATGGGTTATCCCATACAGAATGTCATAACCACTTAGGTAATATTATGATATTGATAAAAATTTTGATCATGAACATTATGAAATTTTAGAGAAGAATGAATAGATTGCGAACATAGAACACAGTGGATCAGAGCAATACAAAGTAATTATATATGTGTAAAAAAGCATAACATCATGAATGGAACAAGTAGAATATAAGTCATCTGTTCTTCATTTATTGCTGTCTCCTGAAACTCTGTTGACCATAATGAGGTTACCTCAGTTTATTTTGTTCCATTTAAAAACAAGCTCTGAATTTTCACATCACACCAGACTAATCAAATATTGTATGAAATAATAATATCGACATATTATAGCTTAACTTCTCTGATAGTATCTTCAAAATAAATATTCTGGTTCAGTTAGAAATTGCCTGTTTGTGGTTGTTATTAAGTATGTTATTTTCAATTCTAACATCACAGACAAGTGTCCAAATGGAAAAAATATTGTATGGATCATGGACAGTGAGAAGTATGTGCCAACAAGCCACATCACTCTGGAGGATCCTTCTGGTGCTGATCACAGTCCTGAGGAAGCAAGGCCCAAGAATCCCAAGATTAAGTTCAATTTGGCACCACCAAAGAAGGGAAAGAAGAACAAGATGAAGAACATACCCAAACCAGCAATTATAGTAGACATTGATGATGAAGGCCATTCACACAGCTATGCCGAGGTTACTGCTATCAAGGTGTTCAGTGAGAATGTGAATGAAATCAATGTGTACAGGAAGGTAACAGATGATGGTGAATGGAAACGGGTCAAGGGAAGTCCATTCCCTGTGACCAAGGGAGAGAACTACATTCAGTTGAAGCCTGATAAGGTTATACAAATGGGTATGATCAAGATTGAACCCAACAACAATGATGGAGACAGTCCAGAGTACTTCATCTATGATGCTGATATTGGAGTGTGTGGATATGGAATAGGTAAGCAAAACAATTCAAGATCAAATGTAAGTAAATGTTGAAAAGAAGATGTAAGGTGTTGACTATTAATGCTCCGAGAAACTCATGTGGATTTCTGTATTGTGTTATACATTTGCAATAAAAGTAGGTATTGTCCATATCCACTTCAACTGTTGTAGGGTGATCAGGGTAATCTAATCTATAAAAATATCAAGATATCCATATCACCCTTTGTGCTTGCATTTGTCTAGTTAAACAGAAATTGAGTAGGATGTTAACATTTTGCAGTGTCAACAACAACTACTACTACAACACCAACCACAACAAGCACAACATCAACAACACCAACTACAAGCTCTACATCAACAACAACTACACCAACAACTACATCAACAAGCACAACTACCTCACCAACAACCTCTACATCAACAAGCACTACCACAACAACTACCCCAACTACAACAAGCACCACAACTACACCAACCACCACAAGCACCACAACAACACCAACCACTACATCCACATCAACAAGTACATCAACTACACCAACCACGTCAACCACCACAACAACAACACCAACCACTACATCCACATCTACAAGCACCACAACTACACCAACCACCACAAGCACCACAACACCCACCTCTACATCCACATCTACAAGCACTACAACTACACCAACCACCACTAGCACCACAACAACAACACCCACCTCTACATCCACATCTACAAGCACCACAACTACACCAACCACCACAAGCACCACAACGACGACACCAAGCACTACATCCACATCAACAACTACACCAACAACCACAAGCACCACAACAACTACACCAAGCACTACATCCACATCAACAAGCACTAGTACTACCACCACCACACCAACAACTACCTCAACCTCCACAAGCACAACCTCACCAACTACTTCAACCTCTACAAGTACAACATCTCCTACTACCTCCACATCAACAAGCACAACTACATCATCTACCACTAGCACCACAACAACACCAACAACTACATCCACATCAACAAGCACAACAACTACACCAACCACGTCAACCACCACAACAACAACACCAAGCACTACATCCACATCTACAAGCACCACAACTACACCAACCACCACAAGCACCACAACACCCACCACTACATCCACATCTACAAGCACCACAACTACACCAACCACCACAAGCACCACAACGACGACACCAAGCACTACATCCACATCAACAACAACACCAACAACCACAAGCACCACAACAACTACACCAAGCACTACATCCACATCAACAAGCACTAGTACTACCACTACCACACCAACAACTACCTCAACCTCCACAAGCACAACCTCACCAACTACTTCAACCTCTACAAGTACAACATCTCCTACTACCTCCACATCAACAAGCACAACTACATCATCTACCACAAGCACCACAACAACTACACCAACCACTACATCCACATCAACAAGCACAACAACACCAACCACCACAAGCACAACCACAACACCGACCACCACAAGCACTACAACCACTACACCAACCACCACAACTACAACAACAACTACACCAACTACAACCACAACCACACCATGTAATATTTACAGATATACCCAATTTGTTTTGGCATGGCTATTGTTTGGTATGGGAGGGTAGAAACACATATTTCAACCGTGATATTTCAACTTAGAGTGAATCAATTTGAAGTAAATTTTGAATATATTCCCCTCTTGTTATTTCCTTATTATGCTTTCGTAGTCTTGCCATGATAGTTCTAATTCTCATTGGTCAAAAATTAAACTTAAGGAAATAGTAAAAAAGGGGAATGGGTTATCCCATACAGAATGTCATAACCACTTAGGTAATATTATGAAATTGATAAAAATTTTGATCATGAACATTATAATATAATATAGAATATTATATAGAATATAAGTCATCTGTTCTTCATTCATTGCTGTCTCCTGAAACTCTGTTGACCATAATGAGGTTACCTCAGTTTATTTTGTTCCATTTAAAAACAAGCTCTGAATTTTCACATCACACCAGACTAATCAAATATTGTATGAAATAATAATATCCACATATTATAGCTTACCTACTCTGATAGTATCTTCAAAATAACTATTCTGGTTAAGTTAGAAATTGCCTGTTTGTGGTTGTTATTAAGTATGTTATTTTCAATTCTAACATCACAGACAAGTGTCCAAATGGAAAAAATATTGTATGGATCATGGACAGTGAGAAGTATGTGCCAACAAGCCACATCACTCTGGAGGATCCTTCTGGTGCTGATCACAGTCCTGAGGAAGCAAGGCCCAACAATCCCAAGATTAAGTTCAATTTGGCACCACCAAAGAAGGGAAAGAAGAACAAGATGAAGAACATACCCAAACCAGCAATTATAGTAGACATTGATGATGAAGGCCATTCACACAGCTATGCCGAGGTTACTGCTATCAAGGTGTTCAGTGAGAATGTGAATGAAATCAATGTGTACAGGAAGGTAACAGATGATGGTGAATGGAAACGGGTCAAGGGAAGTCCATTCCCTGTGACCAAGGGAGAGAACTACATTCAGTTGAAGCCTGATAAGGTTATACAAATGGGTATGATCAAGATTGAACCCAACAACAATGATGGAGACAGTCCAGAGTACTTCATCTATGATGCTGATATTGGAGTGTGTGGATATGGAATAGGTAAGCAAAACAATTCAAGATCAAATGTAAGTAAATGTTGGAAAAGAAAATGTAAGGTGTTGACTATTAATGCTCCGAGAAACTCATGTGGATTTCTGTATCGTGTTATACATTTGCAATAAAAGTAGGTATTGTCCATATCCACTTCAACTGTTGTAGGGTGATCAGGGTAATCTAATCTATGAACATATCAAGATATCCATATCACCCTTTGTGCTTGCATTTGTCTAGTTAAACAGAAATTGAGTAGGATGTTAACATTTTGCAGTGTCAACAACAACTACTACTACAACACCAACCACAACAAGCACAACATCAACAACACCAACTACAAGCTCTACATCAACAACAACTACACCAACAACTACATCAACAAGCACAACTACCTCACCAACAACCTCTACATCAACAAGCACTACCACAACAACTACCCCAACTACAACAAGCACAACAACTACACCAACCACCACAAGCACCACAACAACACCCACCACTACATCCACATCTACAAGCACCACAACTACACCAACCACCACAAGTACCACAACAACGACACCAAGCACTACATCCACATCAACAACTACACCAACCACCACAAGCACCACAACATCTACACCAAGCACTACATCAACATCAACAAGCACAACAACTTCACCAACCACTACCTCCACATCTACAAGCACAACAACTACACCAACCACTACATCCACATCTACAAGCACAACAACACCAACCACTACATCCACATCGACAAGCACCACAACTACACCAACGACCACAAGCACCACAACAACAACACCAACCACTACATCCACATCAACAAGCACAACAACAACCCCAACTACTACAAGCACTACAACAACAACCCCAACCACTACATCCACATCAACAAGCACCACAACAACACCAACCACTACTTCCACATCAACAAGCACAACAACCACACCAACCACTACCTCCACATCCACAAGTACCATAAACACACCAACCACTACCTCCACATCAACAAGCACAACAACCACACCAACTACTACAAGCACCACAACTACACCAACCACCACAACAACACCAACCACTACATCCACATCAACAAGTACCACAAGTACACCATCCACTACATCAACATCGACAAGCACAACCACACCAACTACCACAAGTACCACAACACCAACCACTACATCAACATCAACAAGCACAATCACTACACCAACGACCTCAAGCACCACATCTACACCATCCACAACATCCACATCAACTAGCACAAGCCCTACACCAACCACCTCAAGTACCACAACAACAACACCAACCACCACATCCACATCAACAAGCACAACAACCCCAACTTCTACAAGCACCACAACAACTACACCAACCAGTACATCAACATCAACAAGCACAAGCACTACACCAACCACCTCAAGTACCTCAACTACACCAACAACGACTTCAACATCCACCAGCACAACAACTACACCAACTACCACAAGTACAACAACTACACCAACTACCAGCTCTACATCTACAACTAGCACAACAACTACACCAACAACTACTTCCACATCAACAAGTACAACAACACCAACCACTACATCAACCACAACGACTACAACAACAACTACACCAACAACGACTACAACCACCCCATGTAATATTTCCATATATATATATATATATACTCAATTTGATCGGGCAAGGTTATTGATTACTAGGTTGGGGGACAGAAATGTTTCAATCAGACATATTTCAATCAGGATGTTTTACTCTAAAGTATGGTCTAAATGATTGGTCCAGTTGTCAGGAAAACGGTATAATTTGATTCAATATTTTATACCAGGATTAATTGTTTTCTTGCCTTGTATTCAGAAACTTACCATGATAGTTTTGATTCTTTACAGTTGATAATTAACCTAAAGGATTAAGAGAAGCAGGTGAAAAGGGTACCCCAGAGAGAATATACTGACATTAAAAAATATTAGGACATCATTTTTATTATGAAGTTTACACTGTTTTGTCAACAAATCAAATTGACTAAAGCATATCTGACCCACTCTGCAAAACTAGGTGTAAAGGAGAGATAAGACCCAATTTCGCAGACCAGGTCACAGTTATAGTACAGGGGACCAGACTAAATGAAAGAAAGTGCATTACTAAATGTTTAGAAAAACATATCATAAAACAATAGGAATTAAAGTCATCTAGTCTTCATTCATTCCTGTCTCCCTAAACTATGCTTAACACAATAAAGGTGCCACTGGTTATTTTCATCCACTAAGAAACAAGCTCTAAATTTGAACCTTGGGCCTGTTTAATGAGTATAGCCATATAGCTTTATACTCTGATAAAATGTTGAAAATAGATATTTGTATTTATTTATAAATTGTTTGTTTTGTGTCATTATTAAGTAAAATATTTTGTAATTTCAACATAACAGACAAGTGTCCAAATGGAGACAGTATTGTATGGATCATGGACAGTGAGAAGTATGTGCCAACAAGCCACATCACTCTGGAGGATCCTTCTGGTGCTGATCACAGTCCTGAGGAAGCAAGGCCCAACAATCCCAAGATTAAGTTCAATTTGGCCCCACCAAAGAAGGGAAAGAAGAACAAGATGAAGAACATACCAAAACCAGCAATTATAGTAGACATTGATGATGTAGGCCATTCACACAGCTATGCCGAGGTTGCTGCTATCAAGGTGTTCAGTGAGAATGTGAATGAAATCAATGTATACAGAAAGGTTACAGATGATAGTGAATGGAAACGGGTCAAGGGAAGTCCATTCCCTGTGACCAAGGGAGAGAACTACATTCAGTTGAAGGCTGATAAGGTTATTCAAATGGGTATGATCAAGATTGAACCCAACAACAATGATGGAGACAGTCCAGAGTACTTCATCTATGATGCTGATATTGGAGTGTGTGGATATGGAATAGGTAAGCAAAACAATTCAAGATCAAATGTAAGTAAATGTTGAAAAGAAAATGTAAGGTGTTGACTAATAATGCTCCGAGAAACTCATGTGGATTTCTGTATCATGTAATACATTTGTAATAAAAGTAGGTATTGTCCCTATCCGCTTCAACTGTTGTAGGGTGATCAGGGTAATCTAATCTATAAACATATCAAGATATCGATATCACCCTTTGTACTTGCATTTGTCTAGTTAAACAGAAATTGAGTAGGATGTTAACATTTTGCAGTGTCAACAACAACTACTACTACAACACCAACCACAACAAGCACAACATCAACAACACCAACTACAAGCTCTACATCAACAACAACTACACCAACAACTACATCAACAAGCACAACTACCTCACCAACAACCTCTACATCAACAAGCACTACCACAACAACTACCCCAACTACAACAAGCACCACAACTACACCAACCACTACCTCCACATCAACAAGTACAACAACTACACCAACCACCACAAGCACCACAACAACACCAACCACTACATCCACATCAACAAGTACAACAACTACACCAACCACCACAACCACCACAACAAAAACACCCACCACTACATCCACATCTACAAGCACTACAACTACACCAACCACCACAAGCACCACAACAACGACACCAAGCACTAGTACTACCACCACCACACCAACAACTACCTCAACCTCCACAAGCACAACCTCACCAACTACTTCAACCTCTACAAGTACAACATCTCCTACTACCTCCACATCAACAAGCACAACAACTACACCAACCACCACAAGCACCACAACAACTACACCAACTACTACAAGCACCACAACAACACCAACAACAACAAGCACTACTACAACTACACCAAACACTACTTCTACATCAACAACCACTACCTCACCCACAACTAGTATGTAATCTTAATGAAACCAATTTCTTGGCAACATTTTTTTTATTTTAGGAGTTATGTTAGATATTTGTGGCATACTGCTTTGTCAAGCATTGAAAACCTGCAAACTACTAATTCTTGGGGACGCCCAATTTGGGGAAAACCAATTACACAGCTTGTTTAATCTAATCTTGATGTAGTTTTTATTTGTTAACATAAGAGACATGTGAAAGCCTGTTGACAGTGGACATTTTTCGCTCTATTAGATGTTTAAAAAACGTCTGCTTTAACAACCACTTTGTACAAAGACCACCTCACATTGTGACCACCATTTCCCAGTCCCAAACTGCCTCAGACATTATGAATTAAGACCAGTTTTGTTCCACCCAGCCTGAGGTGTCACATATAAATCAAAATGAATCCACATTGACAGAAAAGCGAGGCTGTCAGTGTTTTCATTCATTGAGTATGAAGGTGTGCAAAGGCACACAACCACTATCCAGACTCATGCCTCTTTATTAGGCTCGGACGTTTTGCTAAGCTTTTGATTTTTGAGGATTTTTCAAACTTGAAGCATTTTAATACACATACTTGCAGTTTTCGTTCTTGGAGTGTTTAGTAGCACTAGTAGCATGAATATATGTACCAAATTCAAAGGCTGTATATTAAATTTATCTTTGCATGCTTGGGATCAGAGTTAGGAGTACCAGTAATTGACCATCAAGAAATATTGCAAACAATTTCATGCATAAAAAATTACTTATTAGATCTCTTAATGTTTACCCCATAATTGGAATCAACTTGATAATGTTTACCCCATAATTGGAATCAACTTGATTATCAAATATGATAACATCTCAAATAATATGACATTTATTTGTTGTTGTTGAGACCTACTTATCAAGAGTTTGATACTATTGGTGCGTCTAAACATTGAAGGTTTTCAAGCCCTTTATTAAGCAAATTTCTCTATTAAATGATATTCAAGAACATTATCTTTCTATCATCATCAATTTAGAAAACTTCCATTATGACCACTTTAAATAATCCTTCAATAGCTGTCATGCCTCTGCCCCCTCCTCTCACCTAACCCTAGAGCCCTTCTAATGTGACCACCTTGTTATGCGTCTAAAAATCATTCAGGCCCAAGGGTGGTCTTATTAGCCGAGTTCCACTGTACAGTAAATAATGTTAAAGTGCCAGCAAGTCTTTTTAAAACTCAACTAATGCTTTGGTAACAGCATTGACAAGCACACCAATCTCACTATCCTACACTCTGTCCAGCCTCTGTAGAGCGCGGCACCCGCGTACTGGGGTATGTGTCCCTCCTTGAAGTCTCTTTGAAGTCCCAGCTCTTCAGAGGCTGGACAGAGTGTACACCGATAATTTTGTCAGTTGGTTTCGAAGCAATTTGCTGCCTTTTCGCAGCTTTAAATCCTTTTAAAACTCAACTAATGCTTTGGTAACAGGTAGACTTCGATTAAACATGAAAGGATTTTAGTTTATGATTTAATTTGATGTACATCAGGCCTATGTGTATTTTTGGCCAAAAGAATTATTTAGATATAAATAATTACTATCGGGACTATTTTTTATATATGCGGGCAATATGGGAAAAATGCGGGATAGGCTCTTTATTGCCCACATTTTTCCATACGAGGCTTAGTGCTTAAGCCTATGGGCGTATCATACCAACTCCCCCAAAGGTATAAAAAATAATGTTAAGTGCCAGCAACTTATCCCACATTCGGAATATGCTCCTATTATGTCACAATACGTAGTCTCTCATAGACCTGGGGTTATTCATAATGACTAGATCATGAGGTTTTCAGTACCTGCATCCTAGGCTTTCAAAGAGTTTCTCTGTATTGAAAAAGTACAAAAGGTAATGAATAAATTGTTTTCAATATGGCTAACTCCTTACAGGTAATGGCTATGGCTATGGCCTATGGCTTTTGACAAATTTACTCTGGGAAATGATTATAAGATTATATGAATCTGCCTTTCAGCTCCATGTGAGATTGTGGAAGGCCTTCGAAATGAGGATTATATTCCTGACTACCGCATCAGTAGCAATATTGATGGTAAAAATTCATTAGTTAATATCAGACCAGGAGGGACAAAATGGAAGGTGCCAGTCCCTAAATCAGAGAATGAGCCACAACCAGCCATACAGTTCAGGCTTTCTCCAGCTGGCAATTATCAGACTGTAAGTGACAACATGTTTACCCAGATATTTCTGACAGTCCTTGATATATGCATCAGTTTTATATATTTCATTTTGATATATTTATAATTAAATCATATTTAGATTTAAAAAAGCACAAGTTTAACTTTCTTTTTTCTTTCCCAGAGAGAGGTCTACCAAATTCTTGTTGATGGAAATGTTGAAGCAGTAACCATTCGCTTCAAGGATTCTGAGAATGAAGAATTCAACAACCAGGAGGCATATAGTTTTATAAGTGCCCAGGGACCAATAAAAATAGAGCCTCACCAGGAGGCCCTCTATGTAGAGGTTATCCTTGAGACACCTGTTGTCACATCAAAAGGCAATCGGCCAAAGAACTATAAATTGGACATAAACATCTATGGATGTTTCGAAAAAGGCAAGTCTCTAACAATGTCATCTGTAGAGCAGATTTTATTGTTTAAAAAGAAATCATGAATTGAATCAGTCTAATTGGAGAACCATTGTCATTTGGTGTCTTGTTTGCTTCTTCTTGCTTAATAGAATATGTAATTTGCATTTCCAAGAGCACTATCACATATATGATATTATGTATATGCATATATAGCAAAGAATAGTTGTTTAAGTTACCAATCCTCATTGCAGAAATCCTTACATCCACAGTTTCAACAACAAGTAAGTATTTGTTCATCTAAACTGGTTAATATTGAAGATAAGTCTAATTAATACCAGAACTGTTCATACATGTATTGTTTACTTTATTCACTCACTATGCTAACTTTTAATGAGGGCATATTTTACACTACAAGTAGACATAGAAAACAAAATCACATGGAAAGATCAAATCACCATTAGGTAAAATCTATATGGGATGGATTTTATATTAAATACATTAGCTTTTATATAAAATGTAATTGATCTAATATATTTAATTCGTCAGCTTAAATTACACAGCAATGAATTAGTCTATGAATATTGTGTGATTGTTTCTCCATGTAATGTAACTGATTTCTATACATGGAAATGGACATTTGTCATACAATAATTTCAGCAACCACTACACCAACAACTACATCAACAACTACTCCAAGCACTACATCTACAAGCACAACGACCACAAGTACCACTACACCAACAACTACCTCAACAACAACAAGCACCACACCAACCACAACAACAACCACACCAACCACTACAACAACAACACCAACGACCACCACATCTACAAGCACAACTACCACAACACCAACCACCACCTCAACAAGCACCTCAAGTACTTATATGTTCCTGTTATATTTCCTGTAAATCCTCCTTCTATTCAATTCTCCTTATCCTTGATAACGTGAAAATAAGCTATCCGACCACCACCCCACCTGGAGGCTGAGATAAAACTAAGGCGGGAGCTTCCGGTCATGGCAGCCGCAACCTTAGAAACAGAGTAGGCCTAAACATGATTATACCCATAGACGCATTGCTCGGCCTCTACTCTTTCAAATAGGTAAAATTATATACCTGGCCAATTCCACCAATTTGACAACATTTGGCCCCCTAGACCCCCCTTGGGTACCAAAAAATAAATTTTACATTAATCAGTTGATTTGTTACTTTTTATCAACTTTATATATATGTGCATTGAACTACCAAGTATGGAACCATTCTGATTATTAGTAATTTTTTTACAGGGGGGTCGAACAATAGATCCCAAATATGAAAAAATGCCAAATATAGCATGTCAAATAATGGTTTATATTTCTACATGAATGAGAATTTAGATTAGAAATAAATAAAACAAATATACACCTGATGTATTGAACTATTTTGTACTTGATAGGTCTCGACATAAGGGTGATAACACCATTTAGTTTGTGAAAATATTGTAACTAGAAGAAAAGTTAGAGCCAAATAACCATTCAGTAATGGTAATCATAATGGCAGCGGCAAGGGTGACAGGTCATTGAGCCTCTGCCCATATATAATGGAAAAAAAAATAAAAAAATTAGCAGTGCAGTAGGAATCAACAATATTTTGTTGGTTTCATGCATGAACTAAATACATGTCTCTGTTGATTTAATTTGATTAGTTTTCCTGAATCCAGCAATTGCATGTATGTTTACTTGTATACATGTATGCATGTAGGGAGAAATTTATATAAAATATTTAGTTAAAATTTTTACCACTGTAATCGTCAGGCGACACTGTCATCGTGACACGACCCACCACAAAATATAGCACATATTGTGCTTAAAAAAATAATATAATGCTAATATTTATCATTACAATAAATTAATTACACTAAATCATTACACTAAATTATTAAACTACAAAATTGCTTAATCTCATATCAATTAAGTTTCCTAGGGCCTTCAACATTGTAATCGTCAGGCTACAGGACCCACTTTCCACCCCAGTCACACTTTATATTATTATTAGAATAATTATGATTCTATTGTGACCACCGCCCATTATATTTAGTGGTCTTTGTAAGTTAAATATTGGACATTCTATTATTCTAGAGTCAAAACTGAGTGAAAAATATATTTTTCTGGGAATTATTCTAAATTCATTTACAATGTAATCGTCAGGCGACAGCAGGCTACCCCACTGATATTTTTCCTCTTTGTGACATCTGTCACCTTAAAATTCATTCTTTTTAGAACATTTTTTGCTCAGATTATCTCAAAGCAACCTGTTATCGTGGCAAACCAAAGGAAACAAGGAATTTGCTATATTTCTTGAGAATTCAACACTTTATTAAGAATGTAGAGAGTTCTAAATAATAATTTTCAACTCAAAAATCGATTTTTCTCTGAAAAAAATCTTTTTTCCCCTGGTAAAATTGCCCTAAATAGGGTTCCCACAGTGGATGTGACTATCTGATCAGCAAAAAACAGCAATTGTGTGGGAATAAATTATCATTTAGACAATTTCATTAATTTCAAGGCTATAAACCCCATGTTGTCAAATTGGTGGAATTGGTCACCTACGGATAGCTGAGAATATACTCTTTTCATATTTTTTAATCCCGTGACCATTTTTACATTTTTTGCTGGTGTTATTGCCGTTTTCGCGGGTGGCGGTCAGCACAAACACCTAAGACGGAAGCTTCCGTCTCAGCCTACTGGGAGATATTCCAGCATACAGCGCCAACGGTGTTACATTCGCACGCTATCTGGCTATCTGGGTTCAGCACAATTGTGCCATTGTTGTTCTTTTGATGGCAAAGATAACTAGTTCACTGGCATACTCAAAATATTTTGTTCACTTTTTTATTTGACCTATTTTCAGCAACAACTATGCCGACCACTTCAAGTAAGTATAGTAATTATAAATGAAAATAACATCAACATAGAAAACTCTGTTACATTGATGAACATTGTTCCATAGATGATATTGACAATATCAGTTTTCTTTCAAATATGGTCTACTTATACAATTACTTTACAACTATATCATACAACTATATTCTATTTTTACTCACAGCATACTGTGTACCATACTGGATTATGGCTGGTAGTGAGGACACTAAGATTTCTGTGCATCAGTTCTATCCAGTCAAGCCAAAGAGGAAAAACCTTAATAATAATGACAAACAAAAAGAAGCTCTGTTTGATAGCCTACTTGATGATGGCAAAGGAATGCAAATGAAAAAGAAGGGAGAAATTGGATTTTTAGACCTTTGGGAGGATGAGTCATTTACAAAACCAGTAAGTAGCACAATCTTTTAACAAGATTACAAATGATTCCTTGTAATGGTATTATGGCACAGATTTATTTGTATGGTCTGCTTTGATTCAGTCATGGTTTGGTTGACATACATGCAATAAAGGTCTTGCAGTACCATTCAAAGTAGCCAAAACGCAATTAATTACTAGGAGTACTGCATCAACATACAAACAAAATGAACAAATAAGATCACAACACAAGGATCTAAAGCATTTAGACAAAAGTTGGGGAAAGGATGTAGAGCCTAAATTAAAAAAGTTAGAATGATTTTAAGTCTTTTTTAGATGGGATACCCAATCATTTTGATAAATGAGAATATCTCATTAAGGACATTTAAAACTTTTTGTGGAATTGGTGACTTGGGTGTCTTGGGAACATAAGATTTGTTGTAATTTGGTAGTTTGACTCAAATATGCATTTCAGAATATATTTAGATGGTCATCTCATGTGAGAATAATGAACAAATAAACATTAATAATCTGTAGTTTATATCACTAATAGCATAGGATAGTGTTCCGGTTATCTCTATTAACACAAAGCTAATTTTGTCCATTCAGAAAAAACATGAAAATATAAAAAATAACAACCTTTTCAGGCAATGGTCTATGGAATCAAGGTAACTGGGGAAAACATTAAAAAGATAACAATTAAAACTACCATTGATGGACCTAATGGTAGTAAGACGGAAAAAGTTCTGATGGACAATGAAAAAGTACCTGTAGATGGAATGATTACACTAGATCCACCTCAACAAATGACAAGGGTCATTCTAAAGCTGACCAGTGTGAAAGGGAACATGGCCAAGAATGTCAAACTGAATGTATTAGCTTGCATGAAGCACTACAAAACAAAGATACCATACAATGATACTAGAACTACAACTGTGGTGACATACACTACACCAACCACAACATCAACATCAACAAGCACAACAACTACACCAACCACCACTAGCACCACAACAACTCCACCTACCACTACATCAACGAGCACAACAACTACACCTACAACAACAAGCACCACAACAACCACACCAACCACTACATCAACATCAACAAGCACCACAACTACACCAACCACCACAAGCACCACAACAACAACACCTACCACTACATCCACATCTACAAGCACCAAAACAACACCAACCACAACATCAACAAGCACAACAACTACACCTACAACCACAAGCACCACAACAACCACACCAACCACTACATCAACATCAACAAGCACCACAACTACACCAACCACCACAAGCACCACAACAACACCAACCACTACATCCACATCTACAAGCACCACAACTACACCAACCACCACTAGCACCACAACAACTACACCTACCACTACATCCACATCTACAAGCACCACAACAACACCAACCACAACATCAACGAGCACAACAACTACACCTACAACCACAAGCACCACAACAACCACACCAACCACTACAAGCACAACAACTACACCAACAACAACAAGCACCACAAGCACTACAACAACACCAACCACTACCTCCACATCAACAAGCACAACAACACCAACAACCACAAGCACTACAACAACACCAACCACTACATCCACATCAACAAGTACAACAACACCAACAACCACAAGCACTACAACAACACCAACCACTACATCCACATCAACAAGTACAACAACACCAACAACCACAAGCATTACAACAACACCAACCACTACATCCACATCAACAAGTACAACAACACCAACAACCACAAGCACTACAACAACACCAACCACTACATCCACATCAACAAGTACAACAACACCAACAACCACAAGCACTACAACAACACCAACCACTAAATCCACAACGACAACAACTACACCAACCACCACTACTACTACAACAACTACACCAACAACCACCACAACCACACCATGTAATATTTCCATTTATAACCAATTTAGACTTGCATGATTATTGATTGCTGTGTGAGGCTAGAACCTCAAGCAGTATGTTTAATTCTTATGTATGATCCAAATTATATATCCAGTTCTCAGGAAACTTGTGTTAATTGATTTGATAATTCATACAAGGATTATTTTAAATATTGTCTCCTCTAGGCATTTCCTTATGTTGTGTGCATCATCTTGTCATGATAGTTTTGACGCTTGACAATTAATAATCAACCTAACTGGTTAAGTAAATAAGAGGAAAGCGGTGTTCCAGACAAGACATAATGAGCAATTGTGCATTGTAGATATTTTGATAAATGATTTCACATTATAAAATTTCAAGGAAGAATCAAATTGAGGGAAGCATACAGTACAGTGAACCACAGCAATACAAACAATTGCTTTACTAAAGGTTTAACAATAATTCACATCATAAAACAAGAGGAATTTAAGTCATCTGGTCTTCATTCATTCCAGTGTGCTTAAACTCTGTTGACTACACTGAAATTGCAAAAATTATTTTTACTCACTAATAAAGAAGCTCTGAATTTTAATGTCAGACCACACTTATGAAATACCATATGAAATAATCATATAGCAGTATAGCCTATCTACTCAAATAATATTTCATATACAATATATATAATAATATATATTATAATAATCCAAGTTCAGGTAGAAATCATTTCTTATGTGCCTTTATTAAGTAAGTTATTTTTAATTCCATCATCACAGACAAGTGTCCAAATGGAAAAAATATTGTATGGATCATGGACAGTGAGAAGTATGTGCCAACAAGCCACATCACTCTGGAGGATCCTTCTGGTGCTGATCACAGTCCTGAGGAAGCAAGGCCCAAGAATCCCAAGATTAAGTTCAATTTGGCCCCACCAAAGAAGGGAAAGAAGAACAAGATGAAGAACATACCCAAACCAGCAATTATTGTAGACATTGATGATGAAGGCCATTCACACAGTTATGCTGATGTTGCTGCTATCAAGGTATTCAGTGGGAATGTGAATGAAATCAATGTGTACAGGAAGGTTACTGATGACGCTGAATGGAAAATGGTCAAGGGAAGTCCGTTCCCTGTAACAAAGGGTGAGAACTACATTCAGTTGAAGGTTGAGGATGTTATACAGATGGGCATGATCAAGATTGAACCAAACAACAATGATGGAAATAGGCCAGAATTCTTCATCTATGATGCTGATATTGGAGTGTGCGGCTATGGCATAGGTAAGTCATATTTCCCAAGTAAAGAATACAATGTCATAATACCATGTACTGATTCCCTGAGCATAAGTTTGGTGATATTGGTGTCATTATAATAAGTAAATCCTACTTCTTGTTACGTTCCATCACACATTATAACTTAACTTATTCATCTTGAAATTGAGTCAATTAAAAGTCATTATCACTAATATCATTAAATTAAAACTAAAATATGTTTTCTTTCATCTTTCATTTCTTTCATATGCAAACAAGCTTTTCTCCTGATTCTAAATACTCTTATTAATTATCTGAAAGTGAAATATTGCGCAACCTGAGTAATTAAAACGGTGGTTTGTATATTTGATAGTTAAGACGTATTCGCTAATGACTCACAACTTATGCTTTCTAGAAAGATAGATCACAACATAATACAAAACTGATCATGAAAATGTTATTCTGTAATTCAAGTTTCAACAACTACAACAACTCCAACTACCACAACAAGCACATCTACAACTACAACAACACCAAGCACTACCTCCACATCAACAAGCACTACAACTACACCAAGCACCACAAGCACAACAACGCCAACCACTACATCCACATCAACAAGTACAACAACACCAACCACTACAAGCACAACCACAACACCAACCTCTACATCCACATCAACCACTACACCAACCACTACTTCCACATCAACAACTACACCAACCACTACTTCAACATCAACAAGTACAACCACCACCACAACAACACCAAGCACTACTTCTACATCAACAACTACACCAAGCACTACCTCCACATCAACAAGCACAACAACTACACCAACCACAACAAGTACCACAACCACAACACCAAGCACTACTTCTACATCAACAACTACAACAAGCACTACATCCCCAACAACAACTACACCAAGCACTACATCCACATCAACAAGCACAACACCAACTAGTACAAGCACCACAACAACAACACCAACCACAACATCCACATCCACAAGCACAACTACACCAACCACCACAACTACAACACCAACCACAACATCCACATCTACAAGCACAACAACTACACCAACCACTACATCCACCACAACAACTACACCAACCACCACAACAACTACCCCAACCACAACATCCACATCAACAAGCACAACAACTACACCAACCACTACATCCACATCAACAAGCACAACAACTACACCAACCACCACGAGCACCACAACAACTACCCCAACCACAACATCCACATCAACAAGCACAACAACTACACCAACCACTACATCCACAACAAGCACCACCACAACACCAACCACCACAAGCACTACAACAACTACACCAACCACCACATCCACAACACCAACCACCACAAGCACTACAACAACTACACCAACCACCACATCAACGTCAACAAGCACAACAACTACCCCAACCACAACATCCACATCAACAAGCACAACGACTACACCAACCACTACATCCACATCAACAAGCACAACAACTACACCAACCACTACATCCACATCAACAAGCACAACAACTACACCGACCACCACAACAACTACCCCAACCACAACATCCACATCAACAAGCACAACAACTACACCAACCACCACAAGCACCACAACAACTACCCCAACCACAACATCCACATCAACAAGCACAACAACTACACCAACCACTACATCCACCACAACACCAACCACCACAAGCACTACAACAACTACACCAACCACCACATCCACAACACCAACCACCACAAGCACTACAACAACTACACCAACCACCACATCAACGTCAACAAGCACAACAACTACACCAACCACCACAACAACTACCCCAACCACAACATCCACATCAACAAGTACAACAACTACACCAACCACTACATCCACATCAACAAGCACAACAACTACACCAACCACCACAACAACTACCCCAACCACAACATCCACATCAACAAGCACAACAACTACACCAACCACCACAAGCACCACAACAACTACCCCAACCACAACATCCACATCAACAAGCACAACAACTACACCAACCACTACATCCACCACAACACCAACCACCACAAGCACTACAACAACTACACCAACAACCACATCCACATCAACAAGTACAACAACTACACCAACCACCACAAGTACCTCAACAACTACACCAATTACTACCTCCACATCTACAACTACAACAACTACACCAACAACCACCTCAACAACTACACCTAACACTACCTCCACTTCAACAACTACCTCAACAACTACACCAACCACTACCACCACAACACCAACCACCACAAGCACTACAACAACTACACCAACCACCACATCAACATCAACAAGTACAACAACTACACCAACAAGCACAACCACTACACCAACCACCACATCAACATCAACAAGCACAACTACTACACCGACCACCTCTAGCACCACAACAACTACTCCAAGTACTACATCAACATCAACAACTACAACTACACCAACTCCCACCAGCACCACAACAACTACACCAACCACTACATCCACATCAACAACAACAACTACACCAACCACCACTACTACAACAACTACTACACCAACAACAACCACAACGACACCATGTAATATTTACATTCATACCCAGTTTAGACTTGCATGGTTATTGATTGTTTTGTGAGGCTAGAAAGACAGGTATTTCAAGCAGGATGTTTTTTTCATAATTCTAATGAATTTAGTATATGATCCAAATGATATATCCAGTTCTCAGAAAACATGTATTCATTCATTCAATATTTCACACCAAGAGTAAATTATATTTTCCATGTTCAAGTAGAAAGTGTTTCTTTAGTGCCTGTATTAATTATGATTTATTCAATTATCACAGACAAGTGTCCAAATGGAAAAAATATTGTATGGATCATGGACAGTGAGAAGTATGTGCCAACTAGCCACATCACTCTGGAGGATCCTTCTGGTGCTGATCACAGTCCTGAGGAAGCAAGGCCCAACAATCCCAAGATTAAGTTCAATTTGGCCCCACCAAAGAAGGGAAAGAAGAACAAGATGAAGAACATACCCAAGCCAGCAATTATAGTAGACATTGATGATGTAGGCCATTCACACAGCTATGCCGAGGTCACTGCTATCAAGGTGTTCAGTGAGAATGTGAATGAAATCAATGTGTACAAGAAGGTAACTGATGATAGTGAATGGAAACGGGTCAAGGGAAGTCCATTCCCTGTGACCAAGGGAGAGAACTACATTCAGTTGAAAGCTGATAAGGTTATACAAATGGGTATGATCAAGATTGAACCCAACAACAATGATGGAGACAGTCCAGAGTACTTCATCTATGATGCCGATATTGGAGTGTGTGGATATGGAATAGGTAAGTAAAACAGTCTAAAATCAAATGTAAGTAAATGTTGTAAACTGTGATCTATAAACCTATCATTCATACTGCAAATTCCACAATTTGGTCATCATTTGATCATATTTTGCTTATTGAATGGAACAAAATGATTGGAGGCATTTTTTAATAGTTTCATCATGTTGACAGCTCGATATATACAACAGAAATACTTCTTATTTACATAGTTGATCCTAAGAATCTATGCATGGAGGTAATAAACACTGGATTTTAGGGCCTTAAAATACCCAAGGTAGGCACAATAGATTGCTGGAAAGAAAAATATTTACTCAAGCATAGTTTAAACTTATTTTACCATTAAGCATTGACCCTAGCTACTTCACCGGTTTTTCCGGTTTAATGGTGATCTTTTGTATAGAGTCTTTGATATAGAGTATATAATATATGGAATATAAAAGCCTGGCCTGAAAAAAATGTAAGAACTAGGGATGAACAATGAACATCATAGGGCATCATTTGGTTTTCCAGCCTAGGGTGTCTACAACTTGTATTTAGGATAATCACACATAATTATAACCATTTTATTTGAATTTCTTGGCAAAAATAAAAATGTGGGATCCCGGCTTTCAAAGTTCTTATGCCAAAATCTTTGCCAATATTGTGATAAAAGTGCTTTTTCAGGCTGGAAAATAGGTGATAATTATATGATAATTATATTATTTGAATATAATACATCTAGAAAATATATTAGTTGCACACATGTTTGTTATTATGAATAAACACAATACTTATTTATATATTGTTTTGGAATATGTGTATTGCCATCATGACATATATATTGACTTCAAAACAATGAAATACCCCAAGAGTAACTATTGATATCAAACTCCATTTAGTTTGTTGTGTGGGAAGATGTATATGAATGTATATTTAGATCAAAACATAAGTTATTAGCCCACAACATTCCTGAAACCTTATATTACCTCGCATAAAATACCTTGAATTGGTATGGGATTATTTCACGTCCTGTTACTACATATGATATATCTTTAAGAAAGACTTTATAAACATTTTCATGTAATTTCGACCTTCCTAATAATTGTTCATGCCTGCTTGAAAATACTGATGTCAAATTGAGGAGAGCTTGTATAGTAATGTTGCCATTATGCCATAGCATCACCGTTATGCCATAATTGTTACAAATAAAGAGACCCTCCTATTCAGACAGTGATCTTATGGTTATAAAATTGATATTCTTTTACAAAATCAAGTCAAACTTGTCATTTGAACCAGGCCCTCTTTTGCCAGCCAGCATACATTCTTACACTAAATATTTGATTACTTGGGTTTCATGAGGCCGAAATAAGGCAAAATAATAGAGAAAATATAGGTATTTGAAATATAGGTGTAAGAATCAGGATATTTGCCCCAGCCTTCCCAAACTTCACCTGCAGTATGCTGATATTCCCTGCTATATATAAACCTAAGATTGAAGAGATTCAACAAATTTTATTTATTCTAAAAAAATGGCCTCCTGTAATCAAATGCTGCCCTATTTGGAGAATTACTCATATACTAATTTTGTTAATTCTACATGGACTTCAAATATTACGAATATATGCATCATTAAACTTCCCAATTTCGTCTATATTAGGTGCAATATGTCTATGTACAAACAAATAAGTTGATAAAAGGAATTTAAGGAAATTAGGATTCTTCAGCCCTGGATGGTCAAATGATGAACAATTGGTGAAATCACTAAAAATTAGAGATAACCATATCTCCTTTTTTGCTTCCCTTTGCCTAGTTAAGCAGAAATTGAGTAGGACTGTCATCTTTTGCAGTGTCAACAACAACTACCACTACAACACCAACCACCACAAGCACAACATCAACAACACCAACCACTACAACGTCGACATCAACAAGCTCAACTACACCAACCACACCAACAAGCACCACAACAACCCCAACCACTACATCCACATCAACAACTACACCAACCACTACATCCACATCAACAAGCACAACAACTACACCAACTACCACAAGCACCACAACAACACCAACCACCACAAGCACCACAACAACACCAACCACTACATCCACATCTACAAGCACCACAAGTACACCATCCACTACATCCACATCTACAAGCACCACAACTACACCAACCACAACAAGCACCACAACAACACCAACCACTACATCCACATCTACAAGTACCACAACTACACCAACCACAACAAGCACCACAACAACACCAACCACTACATCCACATCAACAAGTACAACTACTACACCAACCACCACAACTACAACAACACCCACCACTACATCCACATCAACAAGTACAACCACACCAACCACTACCTCCACATCAACAAGCACAACAACAACACCAACTACTACTTCAACATCAACCAGCACAACTACACCAACCACAACAACCACACCAACCACTACCTCCACATCCACAAGTACCACAACCACACCAACAACTACCTCCACATCAACTAGCACAACAACTACCCCAACCACAACAAGCACCACAACAACAACACCAACCACAACAAGCACCACAACAAGCACCCCAACTACGAGCACCACAACAACTACACCAACAACTACTTCTACCAGCACAACAACTACACCAACCACAACAAGTACCACATCAACTACACCAACTACAAGCTCTACATCTACGACCAGCACAACAACTACACCAACAACCACTTCAACATCAACGAGTACAACAACCACCCCAACCACAACAAGTACCACATCAACTACACCAACCACCACTTCCACATCAACTACTACAACTACGACAACTCCAACCACAACCACAACAACACCAACTACAACCACACGTATATATATATTTTGGTTTCAGGCTAGGGCTTTTGTGCATGGAATATCAAATTTTTTTCAATTTGATCTTGCATAAGTACATACATGTGTTTTTTCTTTTCTCCTCTATGACCTCATATCTCTTGGAATTTCAGCTTGCCAATCTCTATGGGCCTTCAAGCACCATGGTATACTATTTGCTGAAGATATTAGAATTCTTGGACAAGCTAAGAACAACAATAATCCTAAAAAGGCACTGATGTATGGCAATAAGGGAGTAATCCTGCCCAAGTCTAGTGCAGAGAATGAAATATACCCTCGAGTTGAAATTGATGTACATGGCACTGATGGAAGTGAATTGGCTGAGGTATGGTTTGAGTTTTAATAATTTAAAAATTAAAACATCTGAATCAGTTGAATAACATTAATACAATACAATAGATATATATTCAATAATATCTTTGGACAATTGGAATAGCAGTAGTAATGTATTGATGTTTACATTGTCTTTCTCGATAGATTCATGCCTTCAGAGTGGATGGAAATGTTGAAACCATTGATTTCATGGTTAAATTCAATACTGATGATGACAAGTACACACTTCTGTATGAAGACATGGACGTTTCTGAAGGCATTGTTAAGTATGTATCTTGAAAATGACTTTCCTGTTTTTTGGATGCCATTTAGCCCTAGCACATCAATTGGGAAATTGTCCAAATCTAATTTTGAGTCTAAAGTCTAAATAGAGTCTATTGGCCTTTGTGCCAATTCTGAATGGAGATCTAAATAAAATGGCCGATGCATTTGTCAGAATCTATCTATGATTTTACTTCTTAACTTTCTAGGTTTGAGGAAGGTAGGGTGGTGCACAGTATCGCCATTGTTCCAAAGGAGACAACAGATAACAGCAATGATTTCCGTTTCACTCTTGACTTACTGGGATGCTTCCAAGTGTTCTCTAGTGAGTACTACACTCCATTTCCAACAAAATGAAGTTCCTAAATAAACATACAGTTGTTTTTATGACATGCATTATTACCATGAATTGTACAGAGATTTACAATGCTTTGACATTTACAACTGACTCATTGTCGATATTACTCCTCCTCAGCCGTTATTCCAACTAGTACGACAACCACAAGCACAACAACAACAACAACACCCACCACAACAAGTAAGAAATCTAACTAACATGACTGACCTATATATTATGCCCTTTTTCCTAAAATAAAATAAATATCTACTCAATTTAGTATCAAAAAAAGAGAACCTTTATTATTCTCTTTTATACATTGAATCATAACCCACTCTATGTAAGAAAAAACCTCTACACCAAAAATGTAAACTAATAGATAAATGACAAAGAATATATTTGGATTTCATAACAAGTTAACTGATAACTGAAGCAAATGAACTGATTCCACTTTAAATGTTAAGATAATGGTGTAAAAACTATGCTGTTCATAGAACATTTATTCCTTTGAAAACAAACAGGTATCTGCAAACTGGTGGATGGATTGTCTGATGAGAAATACATTCCTGACGGTGCAATCACATATGGCCCATTAGATGTTACCTCTTTGAATGAAGTTAAACATGTCAGAAAAGCCACGCAGTACCAAAATGGTTGGAGTGTCAAGGGTACCCAGCCATTCGTTGAGATAAATCTTCTTCCTATGAGTGATGTACGTTTTGACAATGTAAACCTGAGGTTTTTTTCTTGTTAAATAATCAGAGAAAAATTCATTACATATAATCAAACAAGTCTAAACAGCCTGATTTTAAATTTCCATGTAACATTTCAATTACAATTTCAGTCTGAACCAGTTTTGGTGAAATATGTTGAAGTTGAGGGACATGCATCTTCCTACTCAGTTGGTATTAAGCATAAGCCCGATGAGGAATCGTTTACTTTCGATAGTGAATATGAAGGAATTGCTGTGGATGAGGCCCTAGAATTTGATGATATGAAATACATCTCTGCTATTCGTATTCGCATTGACAAGCCTATGTCCAATGGAAATATTAAGATCAGGATCATGGGATGCTTCACTGCTGGTAAGTAGCAGAACCAAAAAAGGCACTTGTAAACTTCCATTTCATATAGAAAGTTGAGTTATATTATTCTGATGTGTAATATTTTAAGTTTTGTTGTCAATTTCCAACTCTTCCTTTGACTAGGTGCCAAACACTATGATTGTAACCTGGGATTGTAATTGGTTGAAACTGTGTTATCGCCATAAGTTTTGCTATATTAAATTGTACCGAGTCATAAGTAAAAGATGAATCTAAAAATAGTTCAGTGGAAATAATCTTTTATTAATTCAGTGATGACAACCACTGCAAGTACAACCACCACAACTACACCAACAACAACAAGCACAACAACTACACCAACTACCACAAGCACCACAACAACACCAACCACTACATCCTCATCTACAACCACCACAACAACACCAACCACTACATCCACATCGACAAGCACCACAACTACACCAACGACCACAAGCACCACAACAACAACACCAACCACTACATCCACATCAACAAGCACAACAACAACCCCAACTACTACAAGCACTACAACAACAACCCCAACCACTACATCCACATCGACAAGCACCACAACAACACCAACCACTACTTCCACATCAACAAGCACAACAACCACACCAACCACTACCTCCACATCCACAAGTACCACAACCACACCAACGACTACCTCCACATCAACAAGCACAACAACCACACCAACTACTACAAGCACCACAACTACACCAACCACCACAACAACACCAACCACTACATCCACATCCACAAGTACCACAAGTACACCATCTACTACTTCAACATCTACAACCACCACAACTACACCATCCACTACATCAACATCGACAAGCACAACCACACCAACTACCACAAGCACCACAACACCAACCACAACATCAACATCAACAAGCACAAGCACTACACCAACGACCTCAAGCACCACAACATCTACACCATCCACAACATCCACATCAACAAGCACAAGCACTACACCAACGACCACAAGCACCACAACAACAACACCAACCACCACATCCACATCAACAAGCACAACAACCCCAACTTCTACAAGCACCACAACAACTACACCAACCAGTACATCAACATCAACAAGCACAAGCACTACACCAACCACCTCAAGTACCTCAACTACACCAACAACGACTTCAACATCCACCAGCACAACAACTACACCAACTACCACAAGTACAACAACTACACCAACTACCAGCTCTACATCTACAACTAGCACAACAACTACACCAACAACTACTTCCACATCAACAAGTACAACAACACCAACCACTACATCAACCACCACCACTACAACAACAACTACACCAACAACGACTACAACCACCCCATGTAATATTTCCATATATATATATATATTATATATACTCAATTTGATCGGGCAAGGTTATTGATTACTAGGTTGGGGGACAGAAATGTTCAATCAGACATATTTCAATTAGGATGTTTTACTCTAAAGTATGGTCTAAATGATTTGTCCAGTTGTCAGGAAAACGGTATAATTTGATTCAATATTTTATACCAGGATTAATTGTTTTCTTGCCTTGCATTCAGAAACTTACCATGATAGTTTTGATTCTTTACAGTTGATAATTAACCTAAAGGATTAAGAGAAGCAGTTGAAAAGGGTACCCAAGAGAGAATATACTGACATTAAGAAATATTAGGACATCATTTTTATTATGAAGTTTACACTGTTTTGTCAACAAATCAAATTGACTAAAGCATATCTGACCCACTCTGCAAAACTAGGTCTAAAGGAGAGATAAGACCCAATTTCGCAGAGCAGGTCACAGTTATAGTACAGGGGACCAGACTAAATGAAAGAAAGTGCATTACTAAATGTTTAGAAAAACATATCATAAAACAATAGGAATTAAAGTCATCTAGTCTTCATTCATTCCTGTCTCCCTAAACTATGCTTAACACAATAAAGGTGCCACTGGTTATTTTCATCCACTAAGAAACAAGCTCTAAATTTGAACCTTGGGCCTGACTAATGAGTATAGCCATATAACTTTATACTCTGATAATATGTTAAAAATAGATATTTGTATTTAATTATAAATTGTTTGTTTTGTGTCATTATTAAGTAAAATATTTTGTAATTTCAACATAACAGACAAGTGTCCAAATGGAGACAGTATTGTATGGATCATGGACAGTGAGAAGAATGTGCCAACAAGCCACATCACTCTGGAGGATCCTTCTGGTGCTGATCACAGTCCTGAGGAAGCAAGGCCCAACAATCCCAAGATTAAGTTCAATTTGGCCCCACCAAAGAAGGGAAAGAAGAACAAGATGAAGAACATACCCAAGCCAGCAATTATAGTAGACATTGATGATGTAGGCCATTCACACAGCTATGCCGAGGTTGCTGCTATCAAGGTGTTCAGTGAGAATGTGAATGAAATCAATGTGTACAGAAAGGTTACAGATGATAGTGAATGGAAACGGGTCAAGGGAAGTCCATTCCCTGTGACCAAGGGAGAGAACTACATTCAGTTGAAGACTGATAAGGTTATTCAAATGGGTATGATCAAGATTGAACCAAACAACAATGATGGAGACAGTCCAGAGTACTTCATCTATGATGCTGATATTGGAGTGTGTGGATATGGAATAGGTAAGCAAAACAATTCAAGATCAAATGTAAGTAAATGTTGGAAAAGAAAATGTAAGGGGTTGACTAATAATGCTCCGAGAAACTCATGTGGATTTCTGTATCATGTAATACATTTGTAATAAAAGTAGGTATTGTCCCTATCCGCTTCAACTGTTGTAGGGTGATCAGGGTAATCTAATCTATAAACATATCAAGATATCCATATCACCCTTTGTGCTTCCATTTGCCTAGTTAAACAGAAATTGAATAGGATGTTAACATTTTGCAGTGTCAACAACAACTACTACTACAACACCAACCACAACAAGCACAACATCAACAACACCAACTACAAGCTCTACATCAACAACAACTACACCAACAACTACATCAACAAGCACAACTACCTCACCAACAACCTCTACATCAACAAGCACTACAACAACAACTACCCCAACTACAACAAGCACCACAACTACACCAACCACCACAAGCACCACAACAACACCAACCACTACCTCCACATCAACAAGTACAACAACTACACCAACCACGTCAACCACCACAACAACAACACCAACCACTACATCCACATCAACAAGCACAACAACAACTCCGACTACTACAAGCACCACAACAACACCAACCACTACATCCACATCTACAAGCACCACAACAACACCAACGACCACAAGCACCACAACAACACCCACCACTACATCCACATCTACAAGCACCACAACTACACCAACGACCACAAGCACCACAACAACACCAACTACTACATCCACATCTACAAGCACCACAACTACACCAACCACTACATCCACAAGCACAACCACACCAACAACAAGCACCACTACACCAACCACTACATCCACATCAACAAGCACAACAACCACACCAATTACTACAAGCACCACAACAACACCAACTACCACAAGCACCTCAACATCAACACCAACCACTACATCCACATCAACAAGCACAACAACCACACCAACCACTGCATCCACATCCACAAGTACCACAACCACACCAACAACTACCTCCACATCAACAAGCACAACAACAACCCCAACTACTACAAGCACCACAACAACTACACCATCCACTACATCCACATCAACAAGCACAACTACACCAACGACCACAAGCACCACAACAACACCAACCACAACATCAACATCAACAAGCACAAGCACTACACCAACGACCTCAAGCACCACAACATCTACACCATCCACAACATCAACATCAACAAGCACAAGCACTACACCAACGACCACAAGCACCACAACAACACCAACCACAACATCAACATCAACAAGCACAAGCACTACACCAACGACCTCAAGCACCACAACATCTACACCATCCACAACATCCACATCAACTAGCACAAGCACTACACCAACGACCACAAGCACCACAACAACAACACCAACCACCACATCCACATCAACAAGCACAACAACCCCAACTTCTACAAGCACCACAACAACTACACTAACCAGTACATCAACATCAACAAGCACAAGCACTACCCCAACCACCTCAAGTACCTCAACTACACCAACAACGACTTCAACATCCACCAGCACAACAACTACACCAACTCCCACAAGTACAACAACTACACCAACTACCAGCTCTACATCTACAACTAGCACAACAACTACACCAACCACTACCTCCACATCAACAAGTACAACAACACCAACCACTACATCAACCACCACCACTACAACAACAACTAAACCAACAACGACTACAACCACACCATGTAATATTTCCATATATATATATATATATACTCAATTTGATTGGGCAAGGTTATTTATTACTCGGTTGGGGGACAGAAATGTTTCAATCAGACATATTTCAATCAGGACGTTTTACTCTAAAGTGTGGTCTAAATGATTTGTCCAGTTGTCAGGAAAACGGTATAATTTGATTCAATATTTTATATCAGGATTAATTGTTTTCTTGCCTTGTATTCAGACTCTTACCACAATAGTTTTGATTCTTTACGGGTGATAATTAACCTAAAGGATTAAGAGAAGCAGGTTAAAAGGGTACCCCAGAGAGAATATACTGACATTAAGAAATATTAGGACATCATTTTTATTATGAAGTTTACACTGTTTTGTCAACAAATCAAATTGACTAAAGCATATCTGACCCACTCTGCAAAACTAGGTGTAAAGGAGAGATAAGACCCAATTTCACAGAGCAGGTCACAGTTATAGTACAGGGGACCAGACTAAATGAAAGAAATTCCTTTACTAAATGTTTAGAAAAACATATCATAAAACAATAGGAATTAAAGTCATCTAGCCTTCATTCATTCCTGTCTCCCTAACCTATGCTTAACTCATTGAAGACGGGATGCTGCTTCAAGGCAGCATTTTCAAAAAGGCGTTGGGGACGGGATGCTGCCTGCAGGCAGCATGACGTCTCTCCATTAAGAACGGGGTGATGCCTCAAGGCAGCAATTTTTTATATAAATTGAAGCATAACTTAATAAAAAATAAACGGATATTGATGAAATTTAAAATATATGTATACAAACACACTAGAAATATCTTTATAGGTATGTTGTCATGGAGACAATAATGATGACGTCATAACTAACATACGTAGATGCTGGAAAGTGAATTTGGAGCAAGGTTGCTGCCATATTGCACCCAAATGAGACCCATTATTTTAATTATTGAAGACCAAATTCTAGAAATTATGAAAAAATATTATCAATAACTTTTTACACCTATTAAATGATGTACATATGACACATATTATTTGAAGAAAATATTCTTTAAGTGTTTTTATACCCTAAACCTCATGTTAAACACCCGTCCTGAAGCCCCAAAAGGGGGAAAAGGGCCCCCGTCAGCCAGGCAAGTTATGTGTAAAATGCCCCCGTCCTTATTGAGTTAATACAATAAAGGTGCCACTGGTTATTTTCATCCACTAAGAAACAAGCTCTAAATTTGAACCTGGGGCCTGTTTAATGAGTATAGCCATATAGCTTTATACTCTGATAAAATGTTGAAAATAGATATTTGTATTTATTTATAAATTGTTTGTTTTGTGTCATTATTAAGTAAAATATTTTGTAATTTCAACATAACAGACAAGTGTCCAAATGGAGACAGTATTGTATGGATCATGGACAGTGAGAAGTATGTGCCAACAAGCCACATCACTCTGGAGGATCCTTCTGGTGCTGATCACAGTCCTGAGGAAGCAAGGCCCAACAATCCCAAGATTAAGTTCAATTTGGCACCACCAAAGAAGGGAAAGAAGAACAAGATGAAGAACATACCCAAGCCAGCAATTATAGTGGACATTGATGATGTAGGCCATTCACACAGCTATGCCGAGGTTGCTGCTATCAAGGTGTTCAGTGAGAATGTGAATGAAATCAATGTGTACAGAAAGGTTACAGATGATAGTGAATGGAAACGGGTCAAGGGAAGTCCATTCCCTGTGACCAAGGGAGAGAACTACATTCAGTTGAAGGCTGATAAGGTTATTCAAATGGGTATGATCAAGATTGAACCCAACAACAATGATGGAGACAGTCCAGAGTACTTCATCTATGATGCTGATATTGGAGTGTGTGGATATGGAATAGGTAAGCAAAACAATTCAAGATCAAATGTAAGTAAATGTTGGAAAAGAAAATGTAAGGTGTTGACTAATAATGCTCCGAGAAACTCATGTGGATTTCTGTATCATGTAATACATTTGTAATGAAAGTAGGTATTGTCCCTATCCGCTTCAACTGTTGTAGGGTGATCAGGGTAATCTAATCTATACACATATCAAGATATCCATATCACCCTTTGTGCTTGCATTTGTCTAGTTAAACAGAAATTGAGTAGGATGTTAACATTTTGCAGTGTCAACAACAAGTACTACTACAACACCAACCACAACAAGCACAACATCAACAACACCAACAACACCAACTACAAGCTCTACATCAACAACAACTACACCAACAACTACATCAACAAGCACAACTACCTCACCAACAACCTCTACATCAACAAGCACTACAACAACAACTACCCCAACTACAACAAGCACCACAACTACACCAACCACTACCTCCACATCAACAAGTACAACAACTACACCAACCACGTCAACCACCACAACAACAACACCAACCACTACATCCACATCAACAACAACACCAACCACTACATCCACATCAACAAGCACAACAACAACTCCGACTACTACAAGCACCACAACAACACCAACCACTACATCCACATCTACAAGCACCACAACAACACCAACGACCACAAGCACCACAACAACACCCACCACTACATCCACATCTACAAGCACAACAACAACTCCGACTACTACAAGCACCACAACAACACCAACCACTACATCCACATCTACAAGCACCACAACTACACCAACGACCACAAGCACCACAACGACGACACCAACCACTACATCCACATCAACAAGCACAACAACAACCCCAACTACTACAAGCACCTCAACAACAACACCAACCACTACATCCACATCAACAAGCACAACAACAACACCAACTACTACAAGCACCTCAACAACAACACCAACCACTACATCCACATCAACAAGCACAACAACCACACCAACCACTACCTCCACATCAACAAGCACAACAACCACACCAACCACTACCTCCACATCCACAAGTACCACAACCACACCAACAACTACTTCCACATCAACAAGCACAACAACAACCCCAACTACTACAAGCACCTCAACAACACCAACCACTACATCCACATCAACAAGCACAAGCACTACACCAACCACTACATCCACATCAACAAGCACAACAAGCACACCTACCGCTACCTCCACATCCACAAGTACCACAACTACACCAACAACTACCTCCACATCAACAAGCACCACAACAAACCCAACTACTACAAGCACCACGACAACTACTCCAACCACTACCTCCACATCAACAAGCACAAGCACTACACCAACCACCACTAGCACCACAACAACACCAACCACAACATCCATATCAACAAGCACAAGCACAACACCAACGACCTCAAGCACCACAACTACACCAACAACTACACCAACCAGTACATCCACATCAACAAGCACAAGCACTACACCAACCACATCAAGTACCACAACTACACCAACAACAACTTCAACATCCACCAGCACAACAACTACACCAACTACAACAAGTACATCAACTACACCAACTACCAGCTCTACATCTACAACCAGCACAACAACTACACCAACAACTACATCCACATCAACAAGTACAACCACACCTACCACTTCTTCCACATCCACTAGCACAACAACCACACCAACCACCACAAGCACAACAACCACACCAACCACCACTTCCACATCAACAAGCACAACAACCTCACCAATGACCTCAACATCAACCAGTTCAACTACCAGTCCAACCACCACTAGCATCACAACACCAACAACTTCATCCACATCCACAACACCAACCACTACAAGCACCACAACAACTACACCATCCACTACATCCACACCAACAAGCACCACAACTACACCAACCACCACAAGCACCACAACAACAACACCAACCACTACATCCACATCTACAACCACAACAACTACACCAACCACCACTAGCACCACTACAACTACACCAACCACTACTTCCACATCAACCAGCACCACTACACCAACCACAACTAGCACTACAACAACCACCCCAACCACTACATCCACATCAACAAGCACAACTACACCAACAACCTCCACAAGCACAACAACTACACCATCAACTACCTCCACATCAACAAGCACAACTACACCAACAACCACAAGCACCACAACAACTACACCAACCACAACATCTACAACCACACCAACAACCACTAGCACTAGTAAGCTTGTGCTTTTATTCGAATAAATCATCTCAAATAATATCTTTTTGAGTCGGAATAAAATGACAAGTCTTTGCACCTTATTTGTCATGAACATAGCTTTGACCTTCTTCATTTTCTTTCAGCATCAACAACATCACCAACCACTTCTTGTGAGTATTTACAAAGGGGCAATTAAATCATTTAAACAACTTGGTTTTCAGACAGGAATATGTTAGTATTTTTTTAATTTATCAATTCTCAATTTTTTTAATTGTTGTTTTAAATTTTCTTATTTAATCGCTGAACATTTTTCTCCAGCGTATTGTGAGACTTCATGGATATTGGCCAGTGCTGAACACACCAAAATCTCTGTGCATCAGTTCTATCCAGTAAAACCACAGAAGAAAAACCTCAACAGAGATGAAGACAGAAAGCAAGAATTATTTAATAATCTCCTTGATGACGCTCCTGGAATAGATATGAAGGAGGGTGGAGAAATTGGATTCTTTAACCTCTGGGAGGATGAAGCTGGAACAAAGGCTGTTAGTGCTATGCCATCCCTATTATCATGAATATCATTATATTGTCTGTTATTTTTTTTAATATGTTGTAATAAGATATAATCTCAACTAAGTATGAACGATCTGAGACTGAGAAATATAAAAATAACTCTTGCACATATTGTAACAATATTATCTTTTTCAGGCAAAGATCTACGGAATCAAGATTGTTGGGTCAGGTATTGAGAATATAATGGTCAAGTCTGGACTTGATGGACCAAATAATGACTTGCGTATCACAACCCTATTGGATGGACCTTTGCCAAAGGATGGACTCCTCACATATGACCCACCTGTTGAAATGACCCGGGTTATTCTTAAACTGAAGAAGACTTTGGGGAAAATGGCGACTGGAGTGAAAATTAATGTTCTTACTTGCATGATGCACAAGACAAGTCAGACTCCATACAAACACAATGTTACAACTACTGTGGTAACATACACTACTCCAACCACAACAAGCACAACAACTACACCAACAACCACCTCAACATCCACAAGCACAACAACACCAACAACTACCTCAACATCCACAAGCACAACAACAACAACTACACCAACCACTACATCCACATCAACCAGCACAACAACTACACCAACCACTACATCCACATCAACCAGCACAACAACTACACCAACCACTACATCCACATCAACCAGCACAACAACTACACCAACCACTACATCCACATCAACAAGCACATCAACTACACCAACCACTACATCCACATCAACCAGCACAACAACTACACCAACAACTACATCCACCTCAACAAGCACATCAACTACACCAACCACTACATCCACATCAACCAGCACAACAACCACACCAACCACTACATCCACCTCAACCAGCACAACAACTACACCAACCACTACATCCACATCAACAAGCACAACAACTACACCAACAACTACATCCACATCAACCAGCACATCAACTACACCAACCACTACATCCACATCAACCAGCACATCAACTACTCCAACAACAACCACAACAACTACACCTACAAGCACCACAACATCTACAACAACACCTCCTGTAACAGGCACCCCAACACCCACACCACCACCATCAACAACGTCTACATCAACCACCACAACTACTCCAACATCAACCACCACCACCACACCAACTACAACCTCTACTACAACTACAACCACTCCAACAACCACAACCACAACCACTACACCAACTACAACTACTTCACCAACTACAACCACAACAACTACACCAACTACAACCACAACTACTACAACTCCAACAACCACATCCACTACTACTACTACCACTACCACCCCAACAACAACTACTACTGTTCCAACAACAACATATCAACGTATGTTGCTGATTCTTCATGCTATGCCATATTTGTTAAAGGTTCCTGTGAATTAGTCAAACTACCATTCACAGCCATTTTCAAACTACACAGTTCACAGCCATTTTCATGAATTTGATGCCTGTCTCTCTCTTGTTTAGCTTCATGGAGATTGTTGATTGACCTCAATACCTCTATCTTTCTTCTAATGGAAAACTGCATTACATGAAATCCCATAGATGCTGGTCATTTCCAAGTTTATAAATGACATGTTTCTCTTTCAGCACCTTGTGAAACGCCAATTTGGGGTATGAGACACACAGTTCTTATTCCTGATGATCACATCATTATTGAAGATAGTACAAGGACTAATGAACCAAGCGATCTGAGACCTGGACGTCCAGGTGTGATTCTTCAACTTCCAGAAATGGGCAAGACTCCTGTAAGTAATACAGGAATATTTCCTCATTATTTAAGAGTGAGTGTTGACTGGGAATGATTAAATACCTTTCTGATAAATGATGCCATAATTATATTTATTACAGAATTTTTTCTTTTAGGCATCTGTGACCATTGATTTGGATCCATACGATGATCAAAATGGATATGTGGCTGCTATTAGCATCAGAATCAAGGGAAATGTTGCTAGAGTTGATATGTCATTTAAACTAAATTCTGATGCTGGGAACTGGATCAACATGTTTAATATTGATGCCCTAAACATCATTGACATTCCACATACAGACAGGTAAAATTTCATCATTGTATATGCATTTTTTCATGAGTTGTATGTGGACAGAAAAGTAGGCTTTCAATTTACTGATGATTAATCTGATGGTTACATGTCTATCCAAAGTCTCTAGTACATGGAACAGATCCATGAATTATCCTATCATCACTCTATATATTGCACTATCATTGCTATAATTATACTACTATTGTGTAAGTTTCTGTCTTTTTAAAGTTTGATAAACTTTTGCTATAACATCTATTGTATTGACAACCCAGAAATATGATAGGAGTGCATTACAGTTGTTTTCAATGCCACATGAGAGCAATAGTCTATAGATATACAAGCACCTTGTGGCAACTTAATGATAATAAAATATGTTGTGTAATACTTTTTCCCAAGAAATGTTTGGGAGATTCCTTAAGCAGTTATAGAAAGGTAAGCTCCTTATGAAACCATGCAATGACATAACATCAAAGAAATAAATATTTAAGGCAGTGGTTTTACTTGTAGCAAACTGGCTAAGGTGAAGATCACTCCAGTGTCTGTTAACCAGGCAGAAGCTGACTACTTCGATTTTAATGTGGATATCTATGGATGCTTCATATTCCCTCCAACAACAATACCTCCAACGACTACCACTACCACAACACCAGCACCAACAACCTCAGGTTAGCTATTTGCACTGAAAGTAAGGTCAATTTGGTAAAGATGTTTACAACGGATGGTTGGTGTTACAGTTCTCTGTTGATAAAACTGCACATTGTCTTGATATATTCATAATTACCTATTTCAGTTTGCATACCTCCACTTCTACAGTCATTCTGCATATGCAATAGATCATGTGACAATGTGGATAAGATTGTTTGTCCTAAGCCTGGAGATTTTGAATGTGTCATGGGCTGTGAATGCCCTGTTGGAATGATACTTCATGAGGGTAACTGTATCCGAGAACAAGAGTGCCCATGCAACTACCAAGGCAAAACATATGCTGTGAGTAGTAAATTTAATATAACAAATCATATTTCCGTATTTAAATAGTATTATAGTGATGTCAAATTTTAAGTATATTAATTATCACAGTAAATAAAAAAAGAATTAAAAATTGTAACCAATGATCAATTATAAATTTGCCACCTGCTTGATATAAGAGGGGCAAAAGTGATGAACAAAGTGAGGCCAATTACAACAAATGTAAGTGATAATATTGGCACTACTCATTTATTTATAGTTTGGAGAAAAGATTTGGGAGAACAAATGTGAACATGCTGTCTGCAGCAAGAATGGTATCAAACAACTTGACAACATCAACAGTACGTAATATTAAAGTTCAGTGCATAAGACTATAGAACAAAGACCTGGTGGTGGTAGGACTGGTTGATGGGCTGGCAGTTGGTCTCTTCCCCCAATGGACTAGCATTGAATTGAACCATCCTCATATATATCTGCTGATCTGTACAAACAGACTTTCGAATTAATTGATTTTATATCAAGTGCTGTGTGTGGACAGGGAACACATGAATGTGGAACTACAAGAGAGAACATTGCTGAAATCAGTGATCTGTTGCCGATTTTCACCTGTAATGACAATAAAAATATATTTTACTCATTGATACCTGTTGTATTGTCCACAGAGTGTTCTGCAGGTTATAAACTTCCTTTCAGTTTACCGATGGTGCTGCATATCAAATATTCACATAATTAATCATACAATTTCAGGGCCAGATTCATGTGACTGTACTGAGACCAACTGCACAGAATGCTACAGGACTGCCTCAGGAGAATGGCAGAAGAGGCACAAGAATGAGCGCTGTCCTCTCACTGCTGATTATTGTTTGGAACAAGGAAAGATTATCAGCTATAATCTACAGGAAGATGGCTCTTGTTGCAGCTGTACAGACACTGGCTGCAAGGATGAGAATGAAAAGACAAGAACGGTCAGTATTTTACTATTATAGAGGACTTGCATGATAGACTGCACATGACTACCTTGGTTTTACTCACATGTGAACAATATGGTAGACAGCAGAATCTGGGGGAAAGCAATTAGAAAAATGAAGGAAAAACTGATGTGAAGGTTTTAAGATCTTCTAATAATGTAGCATGAGCTCGAGGGATAGTTGTGTGAAGGTTGGTTGTGTGGTATTATTGGCCTGGGAGAAAGTCAAAGGCCAGTAATACCACACAACCAACTTTCACACAACTATTCCGAATGTTCTAATGCTTTTAGGGCATGTTTGCAATGATACCACATGAATATCTCATGAATATCGACAGTTACTTTGGAACATTCTTGTCAAGTCAATGTAGAGATATTGACCTAGTATTGTGTGCACTTTAGCTCACTTTCCCAATGAAATCATGCATGCTGTCATTCTCAATTAATCAACAGACGTTACCGAAGTTTAATGATTAACTTCATTCAGAATATATTAGAGGCTCCATAACTCCCAATATGGCAAGAGATCTCCCTTTTGGGGCTTATAGCTAATTCTCCCAATGTCCTAATATGGGAGGGAAATATTCCAATACATATGATAGCAAATTTAAATCTTTATGTCCTCTAGTTAAAATTTATGTGTAGCCTATACAGGGCTCCCAAGTTTCACGCATTCTGTGTGAGGCACACATATTTAGTCAATATCTCCAGGGAGGTATCTACAAGGGAGTAGCAATGACTCATTGACTGTACTAAAATATCCACAACTGGGACTTAATTTAGCCACTGCATGCCAGGTGACAGTGCAGTACTGTTATTGGCAATAGTACCACATATAGCCCAGGTAGTTTGATTGCCCTTTACCAGGGAAGAGCATACTAGTGGTGCACTTATAAATAGTTGGTGCTAGTAGTAGTAGTGGCATTACTTTCAACTATATGCCATAAGCACATATTATTCATTGCTACTCCCTTGTATATACCTCCCTGATATCTCATGCTCACCCACTTAAGCTTCAAAATCTTCAAAATCTTAAGCTTCAAAAATCTTGAGCTTCAAAATCTAGTTGCCTAGAATAACCCTAGACTAGAAAATCATTAAAACTCATTGCAGGGCAATCAAACAAAGAAATATTCAGAATGAGAATTTTAAGCCCTTCCAGAGGAAAAAAACGGGGATAATTATACTGAGTTGAATTGAAAAATACTTTATTTGTCCAAAGGTTTAAAGGCAAACAGTCAAGGCAGAGATGTGTCATGTACTCCTTTTATGTAGGCCATAATTATATACAAAAGTTTGGAAAAAATTCATTTTCAATAATAATAATAATTACTGTACTAAAATTTAGAAGCAAACAATTGCTGCACCAAATAGGTGTTGTGATTCTTAGGATCTCAAAAACCTGTATCTCAGGTCTAGAAAGTGTTTCAATTTTATCAGGACAGACTACAATCATTTACATTTATACTACTATTGTAGATAACATGTATTATTTGATACAATCCACTTGCTGTTGGTAAAAAAATGATAAAGAAGCTTGATTAGTTGTCATTTTATGATATTTAGGATAATCAGCAATTATTGTGAGATGGAAGTCTTTTAAATTATAATACAATGATTAGCCTACCTACATGAATATACTGAAATGTGCCTGGAAAATCACTTAGAACGTCCTGGAAAGGCCTGGAATTTTCGTTATCCAGTTTAGTTCTTGCACGTTCCACCAGAAGGTGTGTCAGTTGATCATTGCAAGGCTAGCCAAGGCTCATAAAGTGTTATTCTGAATTGATGGATTCTTATTTCTCACAATTCTGGAATTATGTTGGTATGATGTACAGGCTGTATGAGACATGTTATGACTGAAGTAGGTGACCTATTTAATGCAGTTCCACAGTTACATGCAGTTCCACAAATTTTGGTCTTCACCAATTCTCTCACAACATCCAATTTTTGTTAACATATTCCATCATATTAAACCATAACATCAAAGAAAAATCAATGAGTATGCCACATTAATCTACCCCCTAGAATCATTGCAAAGTGTTCTATGAGTTAATAGCGCATATCAAATAATTCAATGCTATGTCTATTGCAGTGTGGTGAAATCTGGAGCAATGGACCATGCGTCACACATGAATGCAAATGTGAAACTGTTGATGGTATACTCAAAACAAGCATTGATCATGAGCGCACCAAATGTTCTTACACCAAATGTCCACCGGGTTACATCAGAGTTGAAGAGTCCAAGGAGTTAGTCCATTGTTTATCTATGAAATTTGTGCTTATAAAATTGTGAATTAGCTGTTGACTATTTCCATTAACTTAGATTAAACACATTAAATTGTAGCTTCAATAAAAAATTCTTCTTGAACAGATGTTGCAGCACATGCGAACCAGAACGTACGACTACCACAACAAGTACAACGACCACCACCACACCTACAACTACTACTAGCACAACTACACCATCAACCACTTCTACTTCTACTTCTACTACTACAACTCCAACAACAACTACAACAACCACAACACCAACTTCCACATCTACAACAACTACACCAACCACCACAAGCACCTCTACAACTACGCCAACTACTACCTCAACATCTACAACCACACCAACCACTACTTCCACATCAACAACTACACCAAGCACTACCTCAACATCAACAACTACACCAAGTACCACAAGCACCTCTACAACTACGCCAACTACTACCTCAACATCTACAACCACAACAACCACAACAACCACACCAACCACTACTTCCACATCAACAACTACACCAAGCACTACCTCAACATCAACAACTACACCAAGTACCACAAGCAGCACAACAACTACACCAACCACAACAAGCACTACCAGTACAACCACAACACCTCCCACAACAAGCACATCCACAACAACAATTACAACAGAGACTACACGTAAGGGCGCTTGGGATTTTTGTTTTACATTTTGATTAGTGTTTGCTTATATCAATACATAGTTTAACATGTAACTATGAGGCAATCTTGATTTCATTTTAGCATCCTGCCCTGATGGCAGTAAATTACAGTGGATCATGGATGAAGAGAAACTAGTCCCAGAAGACAAAATCACTTACAAAGATCCTGCTAAGGAAAACCACGATGTGAATGACGTCAGACCAGATGGTGGTAGGATTACTTTTACAAAAGTAGCCAAAGCAAATCCAAACATTTTCATTGATGTTGATGACTCCACCCACCACAACTCATATGCCACAGTTTATGCTATCCGATTTTATCTTGGAAACCTAGAAAGCGCTATTGTTTGGTACAAAGCTCGTGATAACCATGCAAAGTGGACCAATATGTTTGGTAAGGGAGCCATTATTCAGGTAACTGATGAAGTTGTCTACCTGGAAGAGCCACTTGAGGTAGGAAATATCAGGATTCGTCCAGTTTCAACCACAGATACAGATAGTGAGGTCTTTGAATTCAGCTTTGACATTGCCGTTTGTGGCTTCAACTATGGTAAGTGCTTTTCCTACCAATCTTCACATTCTCATCAATATTTTAGCAACAGATATAACCTTAATGAGTTAGAAAAAAGTGTGCTGCCTTAATAGTCATAAATTCAACTGAATCAATATCCTGATCCTAATATATGATGCAAGACCACACTAAAAATGACAACATACCTGTGTAAACAATTAAATAAATTTATGCTTTACAGTTACAACCACTACCACAACTACTACACCAAGCACTACAACTACTTCACCAACCACAACCTCCACTTCTACAACTACAACACCTACAACAACTACAACACCAACCACTACATCAACAACCACAACAACTACACCAACCACAACATCCACATCAACAACCACAACTACACCAACATCCACAAGCACCTCAACAACAACACCAAGCACTACCTCCACTACAACAAGCACAACAACTACACCAACCACTACAAGCACATCTACAACACCAACTACTACTAGCACATCAACAACAACTACACCAACAACCACCAGCACTTCAACAACTACACCAACAACTACCTCAACCACGACACCAACCACCAGCTCAACATCAACAACTACGCCAACCACTACAAGCACCTCAACCACAACACCAACCACTACATCCACATCAACAAGCACAACAACACCAACTACCACAAGCACCTCAACTACACCAACCACTACCTCCACTACAACAAGCACAACAACTACACCAAGCACAACAAGCACTTCAACAACTACACCAACAACTACGTCAACATCAACAACCACACCAACCACAACAACTACGCCAAGCACTACCTCTACATCAACAAGTACATCAACTAGCACTACAACAACTACCCCAACCACTACCTCAACATCAACTACAACAACAACTACACCAACGACCACAAGCACCTCAACAACTACACCAACCACTACCTCCACATCAACAACCACAACAACTACCCCAACTACCACAAGCACCTCAACAACTACACCAACCACTACCTCCACATCAACAACCACACCAACCACAACAACTACACCAAGCACTACCTCTACATCAACAAGTACATCAACTAGCACTACAACTACTACACCAACCACTACCTCCACATCAACAACTACAACAACTACACCAACAACCACAAGCACCTCAACAACTACACCAACCACTACCTCCACATCAACAACCACAACAACTACGCCAACCACCACAAGCACCTCAACAACAACCCCAACCACTACCTCCACATCAACAACCACACCAACTACAACAAGTACTACTACAACCACACCTACAAGCACAACAACCAGCACAACAACCCCACCAACTACAACTAGCACCACAACTACAACAACTCCAACAACAACAACTCCAACAACTACAAGTACCACAACTACAAGCACTACTACTCCAACAACCTCTCCATGCATCATGACACCCATTTGTAAGTAAATTAGTTGTCATCAATGAGACAATACGCACTGAATCTGGCTTATCATAATCTTAAAAATTGTTTGATCTCTGTGACTGCAGAGTGCATTACTATCATTTCATTATCTCTCAGGTAAATATGATGGAGAAGTCTACAACATTACTGATGAATGGAGTCCAACAAAATGCATGAAATGCAAATGTACTGAATCTGGTGTAGACTGTGTTGATACTTCAAAACTCTGTAATGTCACCAGTGCTAACTGTGATGGGGAATTGGTATACGAAGCTGACAAGTGCTGCCCAGTTTGCAGTAAGTTTATCCATCTCTGTACAATAATTCCTTCCACTCAGATGTAGAAGGCAATATTAAAAGTATTAATAAATGATACTGCCATTGAGTCATGAATACCCAAAGGATATTTATCATCAGACATATATTTCTTATCGATTATTTCTCAAAGCACTTATCATGCATTGCCTACGAAAATACCTATATTGTGCGTTCTATACCTATATTTGTGGAGAAAACTCCTACCTTACTATAATACCTATATTATGCTATTGTAAAATCTGAATCATATTAATCTTGTTACTTGCACAGAATCCAGACAGGACAGCTGCTTAAGGAAGGTACAAAATGTGACAATTAATGTTGATGGTTGTGTATCCGATGCTCCTGTTGAGAAGACAATGTGTGGAGGAACCTGTGGATCAAGTGCACAGGCAACATTCCGTTCACCCTTCATGGTTGCAACTGACTGTAAATGTTGTAAGCCAACAAAGATGACAAGAGTTAAGATCAATCTCAATTGTGGTAAGTTATGAGTTTATAAATCAATATCAATAGAGAATTTCACCTCCATTGCCCTTGATATGACTCTGTTGCTGAGGGTGTAAGGCAATCATCCCCCATGCATCGAATCCTTCCCTGACATCCCCCAAAAAGAATTTTTTTTATGAATTATGCCTTCCATCTTCATGCTATTGACATAGATAAAAGATTTGCCACTAGAGTTTCCTTAGTATAAAAACATTATATTTGTCATCTATTCTCATCACTTTACTCTTATCATTTGTATAGCCAACGGAGATATCAAGGTGCACGAATATGTGAAGATTGAAGCATGTGCTTGCGAGGCCTGTCAGTACAATCCTTTCGGACCAACCAAAGCTACAGCCATTGACACCCATATATAAACAATGAGAGACCCGAGCCAGTCATCATAGCCCGAGCATGAAGGATATCTGACTCGGGAATGACTTGAGGATACAACAGATGATGATAACAGATAGATTGTAGAATTATATAGATCTTCGAACCAAACAGAACCTTCAATAGAAATTATATAGAGGCTAAATTGGTCATAAATAAATATTTGTGCATGTTATAAAAGTGTTAATGTTCTTATTTCTTGATTTATTTGGCCACTAGGAAGGGACTTATAGTTTTTATTGTGTGTTGGGAAACATATAGAAATGAAAAATTGCCAGTAATGTTAATATTCATTCTGACCCAAACTATCAGTATCACTTATTGTTTCAGGAGGGTAATGTCACTGGTAAAAATATAAATGATTAGTGAAGAGAAAAACACGCACTGTTTCACTTCTGATCCACCACTAATCTCTCTCTCAGAGCATTGACTAGTATATCCAAAAAAATATACACCTCAACTTCATCTTAAAATCCACAATATATGTCACTTGCACCAATTACTTATTTCAAAGGAAGAAGGAACATAAGCGGGAGCAGTGCCACATCGATCCAAAATATGGATTGGTGTGAGCACACCCATGATCTCACTGGCTACAACCAGGATTAGACCTTCATGAGGTTTTTTTGCTTATATCTCTAAAAATAATGCACTAACGTTTTTTAGGTTAAACAAAAACAACTTTAGGGAACATCATCTCCTATCAATTGATATCAATCACTTGATTCTAATTCTAGTAAATCATTTTCTTATTGGTCAATTTTTTGTATTTTTTTAATTTTTTTTTCCAACCGTTGATAACTAAAATTCCTCGATCGTTACAAAGTGGAAATTGATAGATTCTCAATCAAGTGATTCTGGAGATTTGAAATAATTCAAGAAACATAGCATCATCAGTCATCAGTCATCATATTATTTACACAACAAAAATGGTAACCATATTGCCAAAAATATATATATGTAGGTAAATATGGTTACTTTGAACCAACCGACACTGTTGTTTAGTTGATTGTGTTTGTCATTGACACCTTTGATTCTCTTTGATGGTGTATAATATAATGTAGAGACCTAGTCCCTTCCTCAAAGGGGGTCCATGAAAGTAACGTTGGGTAGACGGGCAGCTGTTAATCTATTGGTAGCAGAACCCGAGCCTAGATGTTGCAGATTGACGTAGAGGACAGTGATGGATGGTGCCCCCTGGGGATGTAAAAGCCATTCACATTCGTGGGCTATGAGTATAAGGCCAAAAAATAGAAGTGTTTAGCTTTTTAGGGTTTTCCGGGTAGGAAGACTTGTGTTCCTCCTGCTTTGATTAGCTTCTTTTGTCAGCATTAAGAATAAATAAATAGACATGGTCTAACAATTTTTAGTGGGGTAAAGATTTATTAGGCGGGGGTAAACCAGAAACAACCCTAAATCGTTTGTTGTTGGAATAGACATCATTTACTCAACCCAATCAGTCCCAACAAATAAAAATGACATCCGCCTATATTAAATATTATAGGAACTGATAAATACTGATATAGTTGAAAGATATAGTTGAAAGATATATGCGCGATAAAAAGGGACACCAGTTGAGGGGTCCACAAATATAAACCAAGGAAAGTCATTTCTAACATCGGAATAAGAGTTCATAAGGCTTTTATGTTTTAAAGTGTGGCTCTCAACTATTACAATAAACATAATCTTAGTGTAGTGAATTGTGGTTTCTGTTAATTAGTAGCGAAATAAATAATGGATATATCCCTATAACTCAGGTTCTTGATCCTTGTCAGCTATCATCTTATTAAGAATTAAACAACGAGGGTTGTACCGGAGGACAGGTCTGGGATCCCAAACCGTCCAAACGGTACAACTCGAGTTGTTTAATGCTTTTAGTCCATGATGGGTCAGATCCCATATAAATAAACAATGTTACACAAACAACAAGCCATTATTTTACTAACCTTTCATCAGTTTCCACCTGCATTATGTGCCACATGTTGCGGATATTTTGTTCCGTATTTTACTGGTTTTCGCATCAGGTGGAACAGAATTTGTAAAAAACCTCATCATTACATTCCTTAGTAGAGTTAGGAATGTTATTTCACTTTATTTCTTTACTAGCAAAATACCCGTCCTCCGGACGGTCACCCTCTCTCCCCACACTTCCCCCTCTCCCTCTTTTCCCTCCCCCTCTTCTCTGACTTTCATACCTATTTTTCTCTCCCACCCCATCTCCGATTTTCCCACCCTCTCCCACTCCTCTTCCTCATGTTCCCCCTCTTCGCTTTCTCTTCCTCCTCTCTCTCCCTTCCCCTATATCCTCTCCCTCCTCTCTTTCCCCCCTCTTCATTCCCTCCCCGTCCCCCTCTCCTATTCCTACACCCTCTTCTTCACTCTCCCACTCCTCTGCATGTAGGACGGTCACCCTCTCTCCCCATACTTCCCCCTCTCCCTCTTTTCCTTTCCCCTCTCCTCTGTCTTTCATACCTGTTTTTCTCTCCCAACCCTATTTCCGATTCCTAATTTGTTCGATTATATTTGATGATATAAATTGCACCTTCAAGTATCAAATATCCAATATACCTAATACACAAACAATGTCATGAAACCCTAATGAATAGCCCTATATATAATCTACACAGACTATCTGATCTTCTATTATCCTATACAACTTGCCAATGTCACTTTAATATTCCAGAAAATATATATTGAAACTGGGCATTAGGCTAAGGAAAATACTTGAATGCACTTAAAATTCATCCTAATGTTAAAATACAATTTCTGGCAAACTATTTCCATAGTTGGAATTCATAAGATTAAGCATTTGTTGGTTATAATTTGGCTCTGACTCTCCTCAAAATCAGCAGAATGCCCTGAAATAGCTGTCGTTTTTTTCAAATTTTCCCGGGGGACATAAAAAACCTCAGGGTTTTGGGCCTTCCAAAAGTTGGCTGCCCTGAGTTATGTCCCCCTAGGTTGTGGGAAATGACGTAGTATCTCACAGGGGCTTTCCCAGGCTATAAATAGAGTGTAGAAATTGCAATTTAAAAAAGGCTTCAAAATCACATTTCCACCCCAAATACCTTCACAAACTACATACGACGACATCCAGAGAGGGGGGACAGACCTCTACAGATGGGTAAAGTGGTTTGTAAAAGAACAAATTCCGAGAACATTCTGGACAAAGAAAACCTTCTTTCTACCATTTCTTTTCTACCTCCTTTACTAGAAATCGCTCTAGCCATATATTATATGGATTTAACTTAATTAAACACCTTTCAGATGGTTTTCCTGGTAACATTACAAATATTAATCCTCCTACGCGATTGTTTAAGCTGCAAACTCCCATTCCGGCTGGGATCACACATTCCATTTTTACCTGTTTTCCGGTCCCATTGCCGGTCACTTTCGACATTATCCACATAGCCACTTGGTGCACTTTCAGTTGCACTATACAGCCTATTTAGCACATGCATGCTTCCCTTCGAAAGTGCCCAAATTGGTCTGTTCCTGTCAGATGATCGCTTGTCAACGAAGGCAACAAAAACAATGGGGAGCAAGCGTGTTTCTCCTCATAATATGATGGCCAGGGTTGTGTCCAAAAAGATTACAGAAAACAGGTCAGACTGCTATACAGACATTTATCAAGCACAGAAAACTATGGCGGTTCAGGTAGGGGCTATGGTCAGTGATACACAAATATCAGTAGTGGCTAGATGAAAGGTTAAAAACAACAATGGCCGCCATACACAGTCGTAGAAAGAACGAGGGCCGTGGTTGGGCTGGGGGTGTATGAGTGGGGACCAATGGGGACTGAAAAGGCCCACATAGACAATGGCCAGAGGGGGGGCTTGGGGTGATAACCAATCACAGGCAAAAAAGGGCCAATTGACCACTGTACAAAGACGGTCTACACGCTCATAATTCATGGAAAATATATCCACAATCTGACCCAGAATGGGTTAATAGTCTCCAAACACAGGACTACAGAAGGTGTGGTGTAATGTATACATTGCAGGTATAAATGTCCAGAGCATTACTGCGAGATTAATTTGGGTGTGGTGTCTTAGGCTATATATGTACTTGTATTATATAAGTGTCAACAAATAGGCTACCTGCTACTTTCTGGTTTATTGTCCGGATCAACAGCCCTTCTACCAAACCCCAATGCTAGGGTAGTCACTTTCTTATACAAGGCACAACAGGTGTCACATAATATACAACATAGAGACAATATGAAGAGGACAAGCGCGTCTGTACATATAACTTCACTCTTTAGTAAGTTGATATAAGAATAGGTAGAAGGAATAACAGTGTTACAATGTGAATTGGGTAATATAAGGGAGAATAAGAATTACATTACAAAAACCAGCCCCAGTGCATTGGACACCTCTGGTGTAAAGTAAGCACACCAGCTCGTTATGAACTGGATGCACCTGGGGGATTGTAAAGCCACTACATAAGTATGGAAACTTTTTCTCATTTTCAATGCTGCCCACCCCCCCATCCCCCGGCCCCCCCTCCCCCTCCCCTCCTACGCTTTTGTTTTAATCAATAATCTAATAATCTAAATCTAATAATGCACATGCCTCACTCCCTGAGCAAGGCATGTGTATAGCCAGTGGTAGTGGCTGACAGCCGACGTAGGGGAGTGTGTATAGGCAGTACAGTGGTAGTGTAAGTGCTGTGTTAAATTATATATATTATGTAATTATTAAATTATGTAATGATCATATGAATCGGATCTTAAGCTTTCTCTGACTGGCTTTTATTAAGGGAATTTAACAATGTCCGTCGTGCACAGGGGAGGTATAAAGGTATAAGGAAGGATAAAGAACAATGACAATATATATAAGACAATGTGAGTGAGGTGAGAATAATGATAATATCTAACTTATTAACCTGTAATCATACACATTAATATGGGGAGATATGCAAATAGGATATGATATGATGACGTAATAATAACTAAGGGTAATAGAGAATAATACCAATAGATATCTAAATATGATATTCTAGGATGATAACAATGATAATGATAGATATTCTGAATAAACAATAATACGAAATAATATTATCAAAGCCTAATAGTCTCAGTTGCTGTTAGGTAATATTACATAATATAAAGATAAGATCTAATGATATAATATAGGGGTAGCTTAGCTCTCTAGGTAGTAAAGATATTTCAATATAGGCTATGTTACTGAACCCAACTCTCACTCATTACATAATAATGTAATATAAATCAATATGTCACCAAGGAATATTCAATACCTGATTATATAAGCATAAAGGTAGACCTGTGTCATATATAGCTGAATATACTGGATATATTAAAGTAACCCAAAATACTTGACTCAATGTGTAAGGAAACCAAACTATAATTACCAATAGAAGGCAAGAGATGTACTTTCTCTCACAAATAAACACAAATATCAATAATAATCATTCAATACATCTCCCTCTCATGGGGGAGGAACTTTCTTCTCCCACTCTACTGGGGGAGGCAAATATTCAGCACTAGAGCGCCTGGTCTAGGCTATACACAATATACACACATAAATCAAATCAAATCACAATAATCTCTGAAATAAAGTACAAATAATGCAATACAATTGGTAAAATAAATGTAACTCACAGTACCCAAGGCTGTAGAGAAGGACAGGAAGAATACAGCAGAAAATAAAGAATCAGACTAGGCCTAATTGTTCTATTGGACTTGCTCAGGGACTAACCCATCCACATAGCAACAATTTCTGTCTGGCTCTTCCCTCTCCACTGGAATCTCAAAGTCTGATTTTCTTCCATCCTTCCCTGCCTTTTATACCCACCCTCCTTAAATAATAAGAGAAATAACCTTGTGTGATTGGTTTAAATGAGAGATGACAGCATTTGTCATGTTTCAGATGCTCAGCATTCACAGTTAAAGGTGTGAGCGAAATCTGGCATCTGGCATCTGACATATGGCATCTAAGGCATTTTAGCAACTCTTAGCATTGACATTAAAGAAAACAGTCACATAATGCTATTAAAATGCTGCAATCAAACTGACCCATATGCTGACAGAAGCTCACAAGATCGGGAGGATTACCAATAATTATTTCCCTGGAATATTGGGAAAATAGGGGAAAATGATATGAATATAAGTTATATTTGAAATAAAGATGTTAGGATATTAACATTAGCATGAATGGTAGTACATTCAAAAGTTCTGTTGAGGCTGTTACTGGGTAAACCTGACACTATCACTGTTTGTGTGCATTAATGACGTATAGATTATGGAAGCAAATCCAAGGAAAATGTCTTAAGATGCTATTACATGAATATCATTGACAATTTCTATAGAATGATATTGAAAATAGGCAATAAAACAGCGTTTTTCTCCTTAATGCGTTTACCTATGTATCGGGTATGATGTCTATGGTGTTTGGTATTGGCTGATGGCATGCTTCTTTCTAAGAGGATTAGTCATATCACGCAAGGTGCGGTGCCACCTATTGTATCCCCGTTGGTTGGTCTGGCGGGGACGTGGACTTCTACACATCCATCTTCTTTATTTGAATGTCAATCTAACTAATGCTAGAAATTATTATGAAGGACGTTAGAAAATATGATTTTCAACGTTGCTAAATCTAAGCTAAGCCTTTATACAACCATATATATATATTATCTCGCAAGGAACCATCCTTTGGTTGGTTACTACACAAATTAAAATATGAGAAATACGGATAAATTATACCCATCCGAATGCCTTGTTGATTTTAAATTAATTTTTAAATTTGAATCATTATTGGTCAGTAACTTCATGTATTGTGGGATATTTCTTTTTGTTTGACTCAGAGCCTAATTTATACATAGAAAAACAGTTCTATTATATATGTTCGAAATAATGGGAATAATCTTGTCTTGTTGATGATCAGAGATATTGATCTCAAAATGCCCTCCTCTTTGCATTGACTGACCAGATCCTGAAGTTTATGGCAGACTTATTATAATGTATTTGTATGTAGCAGACTTATCATAAAGACATTAAAACAATATCCTTTGTGTTCCCTTAATTAAGAATTGATGATAATACCACTTATCATTCATGTTGTATCTTGCCATAGGCTTACCATTATGCCACTTGTTCTCACCAGGTGGTGGTACTGTTTTTACCAGGTGGCACAAACTGGTAACTGGGGTGCATTTACAATTTCTTTTACAATGAAAGTGCCGCTAATACACTTATTTAGAATTTATACCGATATAGATATTTCTCATCATTAGATAGGAATAATATAAGTGATACACCTCTATAGTTTATTTGTGTAACTTAATTGTTTGATGTGGAAAAATGTTTTAATCAAAATACCCCTCATCACTGCATACTTATCAGGTGAAGTAGTCTGGGCCACCTGGGTTGGATGAACAACTACAACTGAAATAACATGATGGAAATAGTGATGCAATAACATGATGGAAATAGTTATGAAATAATTGATGTATTATTTAAGGAATAATTTTCTAGGTTTTTTCTGGTCGCGGTCTCTATAGCGTCAGGGAGTTCGAGGGCGAAGCCCGAGAATTCCCTGACGCTATAGAGACCGCGACCAGAAAAATCCGAGAAAATTATTGCTTTTAGAAGAGAATTGATGAGATTCCCTTAATGTTAGAGCAAAAAAGATAGACAAACCTTCTTTATTCCGTCCAAAAACCTCCAAAAACCTCCGGAATATCATGCTAAGCCATGAGAGTTGTCAGCCTTTCTATGAGACCGGAAGTGATTTCCCTATTTCACTGAAAACGCAAAGGATGGGAACCTATATTATAAATAGCCAAATTCAGTCCCCCCACCACAGTAAGATGCATGGCTCAGTGGTAAAGGGTTCGCCTTCAGGGCCAAGGGTTGAGGGATCGAGTCTTGCCTGGGCAGCTTTTTTTTTTCTTCATCCTTGCCTTCTATATGACCCATATAACTCATGTATGGCTTGTGAAATCGCCACTGGGCTAAAACTTCGCTGTCGGGGGGTAGAACTATATTAAAATCATTTCTACCAATTCAGATTATTCATTTATTTCTTTTTTAAGTTGCTAGACACACAAAAATAACCGAATCGATCAAAGTCAAGGTCGCCATAAGCTTGCCGCGTTAGTCGAAATCTAAGTGATACCGCAAGGGCTGGCCAAGTGAAGTGGGCGGGTCTTAGCGGAGAAACAGCCAATCAGAGGTGCGTATTCGCTAATGTTTACGTTCAGCCAGCCGGCGTGTTTTCGCAAGGTTCCGCTGCTTGCTATCCAAAGCATCAGAGACTTCCGGTTCTCGAATGCCGTGTTGCCTGTGTCTAGGGACTTAAAAAAGAAATAAATAAAAGATTTGAATCGGTAGAAATGTTTTAAATAGTGTTTGAGCCCGATAGCGAAGATTTAGTCGACGGGAATCAAGTAATAAATGAATGGCGAGTTCAGAAGCTATACGTGCTTACGTTTCGTAGACCGGAAGCGATGCGGAGATCTTTCGGCATAGCCACTCATGTGCACCGTGCACTTGGCGTTGCATTGTGTACAGTAGTGTAAATAGCGCACAGAGGATTTCATTCGAAAGTCCCCGGTCCGGGTGCGCGCAAGCGGCTGTGTATGGTATCACTAGCAACATTTAGCCGCGTCATATCCACCAGTTCAGTAGTGTAGTGGTTATAGAGCTCGACTTCTGCGAGAACGTTGAGGGTTCAAGCCTCGTCAGGTCCCTTAGCTTTTTTTTTCATTCTATACTTGACGGTTGGGTTGATCTATGGAGACGGAAGTCTTGATCTATGGAGACGGAAGTCTTGATCTATTGAGACGGAAGTCTTGATCTATGGAGACGGAAGTCTTGGTACTGATCTATAGGGACTGATCTATGGAGACGGAAGTCTTGGTACTGATCTATAGGGACTGATCTATCGGGACGGAAGTGGTTTGAGGGAAACATGCAATAACATGGTAACATACCTTGATAAAGACTCTTTGTATCGTATTGGGATAAATAATTCTGTGAAGAATTTACCAGCCTTAATACTGCTGAGATTCATTGAGTGCAACACAACTGATTTTTATAGCCTGGTCAGTAGTGCATCGTTGAGTGCTTCAAAAACTGCATTTCATCACCTGGTTAATTGTGCTTCTCTGAGAGCATTAGAAGTGTATTTATAAATCGGGTTCATAGAGCATTGTAAAAACAAGTTTGAGCCTCACAACCGTTTACGATTTCCACCAGTAAAGCACCAGGTCAAAATCAGGTCAAAATCTCCAGGTCAAAACTAGGTCAGAAAGGTATTGCACAACAGGTTATTCAATATACTTATGCATGTCGGAGGTTATCATATTTAATTATTTTACTAGTGATTGGCCATTAAGAAAAATGATGAACATATTTCTCGTGCATGCAATAACATAGAAGTACTTATTGGATGTCCTAATGTTTACCACCATTCGACTCGGCTTGATTTTGTCTTTTTCAATATGATAAGTCCCAGCTCTCCCTTGATCATCTAAGTCAGTAACACGTGCAGTAGTCTCCAAGCAGGAAGTAAGAAATTGGAAAACTCTTTAGTGATATATGTATATGTGTCTCGTGTTTTGGGGGTTGGGGTGGGGGGGGGGGGGGGGAAGGTGATTGCTTTACGCTCCCTTTAACAAAGTGTATACTTTGGTATTTGTCATACTTATCTAGGTGAGACCTCTCCCTTGATCATCCAAGTCAGTAACACATGCAGTAGTCCCCAAGCAGGAAGTAAGAAATTGGAAAACTCGGTTAGTGATATATGTATATATTTCGTATTTTTGGGGTGGTTGTGGGGGTCGGGGGTGGGGGATGGGGGAGGTAATTGCTTTACGCTCCCTTTAACAAAGTGTACACTTTGGTATTTGTCATACTATCTAGGTGAGAGCGTTATCATACTCTTTTCGAGTCATGGTAATGCTTCCAATGTAATCACGAGAAAAAGACAGAAAAGCTGTATCTAAGAGGGGAGCTACTTATTTCCCCTCTTTCAAAATAAACATATGTTCTAATAATTTCTAGGGCTGAAAGGATTATAATCATAATTTAAGGGTCGATTATTTGATAATTCTGCTTTAATTAATAAAAACAATAACATATTGTACACAATTTGTCATCATTAAAATAAACTAAATCTAAACTAAATCTTAAAGATTACAAATTTCCCAAATGTGTCATGCATTAATATATATATATTAAGATCAAGTCATGCACATGTTTATGATGAATCATTTACAAATCAACATACTTTCGACCCTGTGATATTACTGCTGATCTTCAGCATAATTGAAATGCTTTATTTTCAAAATTACCTTTACAATATTGTGTAATAGTATTTTATAATATTCAAATTAAATAATTGAAAATTAATAAGCGTTTGGGTATTGAGGTTGTATGTATTGCAGGAAGTACTGAATATGCTATTATGGTACATATGTACTTATTATCCTACACTTGCTGTGGTGCCCCTATTCCCCAGCATTGGCTTGGACGGACTCCCATGCTTGAAGAGTACAGTCCTGTATTCCAGGTGTACTCTTTGAGCATTCTGAGCGGACTCTTTCATTAAAGAGTCTGCTCAGAATGCTCTTAAAGAGTCCTCTCAGATGCCTGGGCGGACTCTTTCATTAAAGAGTCCGCTCAGGTATCTGTTGCAAATAATTTTGAACTAGGATTGGCCTGGATTCGAACCCAGGACCTCTCACATAAGTATAGGCTGGTAGGTAGAGTTGAAGTCTCTACCCACTCGGCCACAGAGGCTCAGATAAGGTCTGTAGGTTATAGCATAGTATGATTCCTGAAACAACAAAATCTGTTTTTAAAAATAAAAAAGTAGCCAAATCTTTAGTACCCCCAATCACATTATCAAATCATGAATTGAATAAATATCAACAATGAAACCTGCTATAGTACATTGAATGTAAATATTCTTTTGTTCTTGAATCCAATGAGAGAAATATTAATTGTTCATTTCAATACAATGAATGTTATCACCCTCATCTTATAGATATTTGGAATTTAGAGAGTAAATATCAATGTTACCAATCATATCGAACCCATCTTGGTGTTGAGAAAAGTGTAATATGAATCAGATATATTTATTTTATTACTTTAACAACATTGTCATAACTAACAGGCCTCTACCCAGATACTCAGCATTGGAGACTTGGGTGTACTCGAAATGGGAGAGAGCCAGGTCCAGCAATTTGTCATAGGTGGAATTGAATGAATTATTCTTCATTCATTGTTCTACCATACATATGCAGCCATTAGCAATGTATCAGTGAGAGTGAGGAATTACCCAATATATAGGACCATCTCCTAACAATCCCGCTCACTTAGGCAGTCATTGTTGAGTGGTAGGGTGGTAGGGAGATTGGATCACCTCAATAATAACTAACAATTGAGGTTCCAATCACAACAAACAAGTGAAGTTGTAGGATAAGCATGCTAGATGACTCGACTCTCTTCTCTTAGTGAATATAATTGTCTGTGGCCTGACGGCCTTGGACAATTATATTCACTAAGAGAACAGTGTCTCGTCCTCTATCCTAAACTAAGAGGACCAACTTTTCCAGGTTCCCTGCATTCATCATGAAATGCATGGCTATGACCTGATGATACTCAACGTTGATAAGTCTTCGTCATATAGTTGGTGGGCTTAGCGACTTTATACTTCAAGTCATGATGCAAAGGTCCCCTTTGGTATGGTAGCACCTCAGGCCAATAGAAAAAGATTTATCCTAAGACACACGTGATATCAGCCCCCATTTTCGAAAAAATGGTGTTTTTACAAAATGGCCGCCAAAAATTCAACACAACATCCTAACTTCACTTCTATTTGACATAGAAAGACAAGATTAGTGTCAAAACATAGGTTTTCAGGGTCAAAGAATGTGATAGAAAGGGTTTGAAGTCTTAAAGAATGATAGTTCTCATTTTAAAAAGAATATTAGAGGTAAAATCTGAAAAACTCACTAAAACTCACTAAAAAAATGTTTTACTAATTTATTAAGGAAAGTCCTTCCTTGTAGGGTAAACACACTCTTTAGTGATTATAACTGACTGCAAAACATATTTACAGCTGAAAAAAGTGGTTGAAAAGATTGTGTTTAGCTGAATGGTGCACAACGGCAAGAGCATGATCCCAGGCATCCACATAGAGATAAGCAGGGCTGTTTCTGCTTGCAGAATTTACATGGAGGTCTACAATCTGTCTTACAGTGGCAAAGAGCTAGTTCAGGCAAATCCTGAGAAAATGTGTTGTATTATGATAGAACAACATAAGGGAATGGTATGAACATAGGGGTGAGAAAAGTCTGCCTTCGAAACACAAGTGATAGCAAGTATGTTGAAATTTTGTTCAAGCACCCATGAGACAAACATCTTCATATACCACCTCAGAGTTGTGATTCTACATTTACTACACAACTGCTACCAAAGTAAAGGAATAATGATAAAAAAGATGAAAGATTTTCTTGCAAATAAACAATAATGTAGGCCTACTGTCAGCAGGCAGGTCAGAAACTCTGTAAATTCGCCGTAACTTTTGGCCATGTTTGACTAGCTAAATTGAAAAGAATTAATCTTAACAGAACTAAAAACTGTACATGACTTATAGATTCAATTCCACTAACAGAATCTAAAGTTATTTCATAACTTAAGTCAGAAGGAGCTGAATAATGACTGAAAATGATCAGGATTTTTTTTATGAAATAAACCAGAAGTAAATGACTGTCAGATTCCATTTTGAAATCTCCTACATAAGGATGCATGGCAACTGCTACATTGCTGCCCACACAAAGGGGAATACATATTTCATCATGTGGAAAAGAGAGCTCTTGGAGGTGAATCTGTTGAATCATGTTGCCAACACCATAGAGAAGATGATACAATAGCTGTGCTCCTGACAAGCATGTTGCCCCATATGTGTCCTCTTTGAAGAGAAATGCACCACAAGTTGTTTTAAGTACATATCGTAAAATAATCACCAAATAGAATTATATTCTATGCATTTAGCCCAAGCTATTATACCTGATAAGCTGTTCATGAGATTTGTAGTTGCTGTGTGTCAGAACTTGGTGGCATTAAAGCTGCCTTGCCAGGAATTAAAGTGGCTAAGATAGTTAAAAACATAGGTTTGGGAGTAGTCAAAAATCGCCTTGAAAATTCCCCAAACAACTAAATCAAACCTTCTTATTCCTATCATGATCTTATTTTTCTTATAGCTTTCCCATTTGCTGTGAAAATACAATCTTTTTGTAACTGTTGCCTGTCTCTCTCTGTGCCACCCCCATGACAGTTTGAATTCATAGAACTGGACTTTCTTCCTAACTTTGAAAAATGCGTTACAAAACATTGTCACTCTCCCAGTCATGTTGTGTTTACACTGGCCAAACCAGGTCACCTCGGCGCTGACTGGAGGAACCTCTCCAGTGACCTACTGCGCATGACAACCACACTAACCACAACGGTCGCTCACCCGAATTTGCGACGGCAGCTATAAATTAATTCACTCTCTTTATGGTAAAATATCTGTTAAATTATAAAATACTAGCAAAGTACCCGTCCTCCGGACGGTCCCCCTCTCTCCCCACATTTCCCCCTCTCCCTCTTTTCCCTCCCCCTCTTCTCTGTCCTTTATACCTGTTTTTCTCTCCCAACCCCATCTTCGATTTCCCCCGCCCCCTTCTCCCTCCCCTCTACCTCTTGCTCCCCCTCCCCACTTTCTCCCCCCCCCCCTCTTTTCCCTCCCTCTCTTCTTTCATACCTGTTTTTCTCTCCCCTCTTTTCCCTCCCCCTCTTCTCTGTCTTTCATACCTGTTTTTCTCTCGCAACCCTATCTCCGATTTTGCCCTCCCCCTCCCTCTGTTGCTCATGAATCAACCACAAAAAAGGAGCTCAGAAATTACCTTGAAACAACATTTAACCCCCCAAAAGTGCTTAAAATGCACCACAATACTTTGAAATAAACCACAGAAATTGGCACCTTTATTGTTAATCAATTGTACATGTTTTAATGCATGTTAAATGAGAAAATAAAAGGAGTCCTCGGGCTCCGTAGAATATAAATATGAACTCATTCTATGGATCCTGACTTTGCTATATAATAACATCCTCTTAATTGTATTGTCGGTATACTATTGTGTACTGTGACAAATCTCCTTGATCTCATCCCAACTCATTCCATTACACCTCGCTTATTGATTTATAATTATAAAAAAAATCTGATTCTATTGTATGTTCTGTATGTTAGTGTCTCCCGAAGGGGCCTAGCTAATTGATAGCGTACCTAGGATGGATGGGAATACATGGCTTTTTGATATTGCGCTACACTGCCAGGCGTATTACAATATAAATGGAGAATATCCAGAATAATAAAACAGGAGGTCTATGCCATCTCTGTAGTTAGGTTTCCCTGGACGTAGTTTGTGGGAAATGACGTAGTATCTCACAGGGGCTTTCCCAGGCTATAAATAGAGTGTGGTTATCCCGATTTAAAAAAGGCTTCAAAATCACATTTCCACCCCAAATACCTTCACAAACCACATACAACGACATCCAGAGAGGGGGGAGAGACCTCTAAAGATCAGTAAAGTGGTTTGTAAAACAACAAATTCCGAGAACATTCCGGACAAAGAAAACCTTCTTTCTACCATTTCTTTTCTACCTCCTTTCCTAGAAATCGCTCTAGCTTTATATTATATGGATATCAATTCCGCATTTCCACAGATTTGTTGGGTAGGTTCAGATGCACAACATACTAAAATATTGGAAAGAAATTCCGTTACTCATGATTCTAGCCCTAAACAGTGAGAAGAGTCACTTTAAGATTGAGTGGTTCTTCTGGAATTACATTAATATTAGTTCCCAAACTCAATATTATCAATCTCTTATTTAATGAAAAGTAAAATAAATGTCTAAATTCTGTGATTTTACAATCAGGGACACACTGGAATGATCGTTGATGCATATGGTCATAGTACTGTAGATGTAGTGAATTGACCCATTGTGGCGCCTCTGTCCCAGGCCCAGCTCCATGTTTCTCTTTGTCTGCCCTCAGAAATTCCCTTTGAGTGCATGTGCGGCGACTATCAGTCTGGAACAAGGCTATTTAGGTCGCACTGGTGATCACCAGTATAGTAGGATGAGTATTTCTTCTCAGATATTAAACTCCAACATTAACAAAGAAACCCAAACGATTGGGATAAGGTGGGGCAGTGTATTAGTTAGCTTAACAAGTGAAAACTGAGATTTGTATAGAAAATAGCTGGGAAGGCAGCTTTAAGTCAAAATCTTTGCCTTTAAGAAAAAAAATGCCCGACGGGCAAATGAACGCGATTCTACGCGATTTTTAATGCGCAATCATCTCGCCATAGTTCTGTGATGAGAGTGGATGCTTTTCACGCAATAATTATTGCGCAATGATTGCGCAATGATCACGCTAAGGGTATAACGCAATATTATTGCAAAAATTCTTATGGCATTTTGAGCGTGATATTTATGTACTTCCGATTTCTTAGATTAATAGCATGGGACTTTTCATGACAGTTTTTGGTGTATGGGATACACATGTATGTGTTGGCCTTTATTTAAATGCATCATTTTATTTTCATCAATTCTACCATCTTCTTTGTGAGCCCGAAGTATAGAAGCCTTCCATTTGATGTGTCTCAGTTGTTTGGTTGCTCTGCCTCACCCAAGCCAGTATAGGGACAATCTATATGTACAATCAATAGGGTGTTTGGATCACAGCATTTTTCAATATCAAACAGGTATATAACGCACATAAACTATAGAAGTTATCATTTATAATACTTCTAGATATATATGATGGGCAATATTTATAGTGTATAAATGCAACGCTAGTATATTCTTGTCACTTTCTTTTAAAAGAAATTGTAAATGCTATCTGTTCACCAGTAGCACCCCCTAGTGTAAAACTAGTACTGTCACTTGGTGCGAATAAGTGGCATAATGGTAAATTAATGATGAGATGCACCATCCCCCAGTTATGTTTAGTTTTAGTTCAATTCTTACTCTTCTTCAGCAAAAGAAATAAATTATCTTTGGTAACTGTTCTATCATATTAAATATTATTTAACATGCACAAACTTTATAGCTACAGAAAGCTGAGAAAACAAGAAATTTAACCATATGCATCATTTTGGTCTCACTAGTAGGAGGCGTGCGTTAGCGCCGCGCGTAACTGTTACGCATAATTATTTAGTTATAAAATAAAGTAATAATGATGGAGGAATATAATGAAAATCCCCCTCCCCCACCAAATGATACATTCTCGATAGAACACTTTGTACTTTTTCCCTGAGGAAGGACCACTGAAGTCCGAAATGTTGGAAATAAAAACGTCACCATCATAATAACCTGGCACTGCTCACTCACCTAGCGTTCACAATTACGGCCACACAATTGACCCTCCCACTCTCTGACACTCACACCCAGTCTCTGACACTGAGTCATAGAAACCCCTACACGCAACTAAACAATGTAATGTTACCTCTATATTAGCTAAATCATTATTACTTTTGTAAGGTGGGAAAACTATCCCTATAATATTTGAGAGTCAACATTGACGAAAATGTGTATGTAGATGGTGACTTTTTTATTTCCAACGTTTTGGACTTCAGCCACAGCAGGACACAATACCTCATTATTATGAGTATTTAGACGCAATTTTGAATGCGCATCAAATGCGTGATTGAGATCACACCCATACTATTGACTTGAAAACATATATTCGCTGATACAATTGGTTGAGTAACACATGTTTAATACAAACATAAATTAATATAAATGAGAACTTGATCTAACATAAGTGTGAGACCACCAATAACATAAGAGGAAATAGACGCAATGGATTTCACGTAAAGGTGGCTAATGGCATGTCCATTTCACTGTTATCCAAAGCCATAAGTATCACACATGCATCACATTTCACTAGTTTGCATTCAATCACAAAATGATCGCAGTGCTATCACACTCAATTGCACCCAGTGCCTGTCGGGCGGTGACAACCTTCATCTACACTCTCGATATTGTCATCAGATACACTATAGCTTCATTACAAATTTCTGAAACACTGGTGAATGGGTCTCAATCATCTCAGTAGTAGGTAAGGACAGCAATGTAAGCTCCAGCAGCAACTGCCATGTGGAGCATGCAGCCTCCTTGCCTTTACCAAGGCAAGGCTCGAGGCTCTGAGAACATGAGAGCATTGCCATGCTTTAGATGGTCCAGGAGTTGATCCAATTTCATGTAGAGGAAAGAAGTCCCTTATTCATCAGCCTTATCAAATAAAAAGAGGACAGAACCTAAACTAGCTCAAACATAATTGTCTACCTGAAATTGCAACAAACCTCAAATGCAATCTTGAGTGCAACTACCTTCTCTCCAAGTGCCACAAAAGCAAATATGCCTAGCCCAACAACATCACTTTTGTTGCTTCAAACAACAATCTGACAATGACCAGCTACAGTGGCTGCAGCAATGTATAGAAACACCCTGGTGTCTGCTTTCTCATGGTGCAAGAAGCCATTGCATCAACATAAAAACCGGCTGGAGAGCTTATGCATTTCCCAAGTACAGTGGTGAAAAGTACTTTACTGTAAAACAAGATAGACACTTAAATAGTGGAATAACAATCCTTTATAATTCACATTCACAACAATATTATTCCATATATTTCATTTGATACATTCTACCTGAAGTTACAAAAGCTTCAACCTTTTGGCCAGCTACACAAAGAATTCCTGATTTTTTAGGTCCACCTGCATGAAAGCTGTCCAGTTGCTAGGCACATTTGCTGAAAGAGTAACCCTCCTGAGATTGTGATTAAGTTTGTCTTAGTGTAGATGTCCCAAACAACATCCAATCTATTGTTTCTTCAAAATCATGAAAAATATGTTGAGTGAAGACCTCTTGGGCATAATGTCCAATAGTAGGAACACTAGTAGGACGTAGAATTTGGACAAGCACAGCCCATTCTAAAAGGTGAGTTCCATGGCCATGCTACTTTTCTCGCTACTCCCCCATTTCTATGACAGTCTCTTGCTGCCAAATATCTGAGGGAGAGGTAGAGATGGGAGGGAGAGCAACAGAGAGGGAGAGAGGCATAAAGAGAGACAGGGAAGCAGAGAGCCAGAGAAAGAGGGGTGTGTGCAGTGGTTGAGGAGGGGGGAATAGGGGAGAGAGGCATAGGCAGAGAGAGTGGGAGAGAGAGGCTTCCCATGTTCTATGAGTGTGGGAATGGGGTAGTGTGACAAGTGGCAAGTACATATGTACTGAGGACCTCCCTATGACACTGTGACCACACTGAATGTACGTGCCGCGCTGCACGGACATCATAACAAAAAGGTCCCGAAATGCTACCAAAATAGTTCCAATGATATCTTGGTTTCTACACCACTTATCAAGGTATATTGTGGTATACATCTTTGATAACCCTCTACCGTCCTAATAATATCATAATATCGTTAAAGTGCTGTCTAGATATAAAGATATTGCAATATTAAAATCTCAGGGTGATGTACATGCAGGTTTTGGAGGATGTCCGTGCTACACTTCCACTTCCTCAAAAGGGATGTCCGTGCTGATCCAAATTTATTTATCTGTCAGTTATTGGAAAACTAATCTCAGAACATTCAAGACAGATTTGAATGTGAAACGGAGTAATTAAACACCACAATACTGAATAGTATTTTATGAAATGTATCCCGCCCACTTTAATAGTTTTATAGTAGTTGTTTCATCCTTACAGTTTATTCCTAAAAGTTGATGCCCGTGCTACGGCTATAGTTATTTGTCACCACATATTTTAAATGCATTCTCAGCTATTACAACAAAAATATGGCTTATAGGACTGAATTCATCATTATTTTTCAATGTTATATGATTTATTCAGATTCTTGCTAATTTTACTAAATATATCTATTCATATTTTGATTTATTCTTTCATGATATTATGGTAATTCAACTGCCAAGTATGGAATCATTATAATATGGATTTCGAATAGATAATTATTACTTACATATAATTTATCATATGGCCATATCCACCAATTTGACGACTTTTCAGCTGTGAGAGCCTTAATTGTAACCGTGGTAAAACTAAAATCATTTTTTTCTTTTAGATATTTTGTGGACATATAGCCTATATGAGCAAATCCACCAATTGGTCGTCATTTGGCCATCCAGAGCTGAAAATTCTTAATTTTTTATAATTGCTTCTATTGATTGATTGTTTTTCGTACTTAAACTAGACATATTACTGCTACTATAGACGAAATTGGGAAAGTTGATAATGAATATTGTTGTCAGGGCAGCTTGGTAGAGTCTGTGACTGGAACACTGCTGATAAGGGCACTGAAGAATGGTACATATTTCTACATAAATAAGGATTTAAATTAGAAATAAATAAAAGAAATATGCACATACTGTTTTGAATTATTGTGTACTTCATAGGTCTCGACATAAGGGTCATAACGCTTTTTAGTTTGCGAAAATATTCCAACTAGAAGAAAAGTTATAGTCAAATAACCATTCAGTAATGGTAATGATAATGGCAGCGGCAAGGATGACTCCCATTGACCCTCATTGACTGTCATTGACCCTCTGCTCACATACATATGTAACCCCTTATTTTTAGAATATACACAAATATTGATCATTCATTCCCTTTCGTTTTCATTTTAAGTTGACTTGAACACTTGTATTGGTTGTTCAAAAAGGTATGTTCTGTTTGAGTAAATACAGGTAACATATTTAGGGATAAGGGTTCTGAAATGTCCCAACAAATGCTTTCCATAGTATGCATGTCAGCGTCAGTTCCAGCCTATGTCAGCGTCACGTGTGGAAAACACACATGACGCTGACACATTTCCCTCCCTACCTTCCCATCAAGACGATCCTGAGTGGATTTGTGTTTTTTTAAATGAATTATGTATGACATCTCATCGATATGGATATTATTAATAATAAATTCTTAATATTTATTAAATGCAGTTGACTATAAATACTCACGTGACGCTGACACTAGAGCTGCCCAACTCATACCTTTGTACCTATTATTCCAAATTATGAACAGATATCCGAACGGATTTATTTTTAATATTTCAAGTCCAAGTAGAGCTAACAAAATTAGTATATATTGTTCACCCCTGGTTATTAATTTATTTCCAGGCCTTGAATTTACTTTCCACACGTGACGCTGATATTTAGACTTCCCAACATATTTTCTGATTTTTACTTTGCCAAAGATCCATAGAAAACGAATAAAAAGTCATGGAGTAGGCGTGGTCAAGGCTCAATGGTAAAATAAGTTTAAACTGTGTTAAAATAAATATTTTGATTTATTTTCAGCATTTTATTGGCCCTCTCTTCATTTTTCTTCATTTTCAAGGCCCTAAAATCCAGTTTTTGGAGTCCCATTCCTAAATTATTAGGCAAAACTATGTAAATAGGGGGTATTTCTGATGTATTTCAGGCTGGCGGACGCAATAACACTATTGAAAAATGTCTCCTATCATTTTTTCCCATTCAAATAAGCAAAATACGATTTTAGGGTCAAATGACGACCAAATGGTGGATTTGCTCATATGCCCTAGTAGTTAACCCGAAAGTTTGGAACCATTATCTCATTTGGTTTATTTTTTACAGGCAGAGGAAATTATGCCTCAAAAATTCTCGAAAATTGGACCTCTAAATGTACCTGTGACCTTGACCTTTGACCTCTGAATATGACCTTTAGGAGTCACAATAAATTCTCTATTCTTATACAATTATGTTATTCCACTTATAAAGTTCATCTTCAATTAATATTATACGACTACAGTGGATATTTCGAGCAAAATAATTTATTATTGATTAAAATTTATATTTTTGACTTTTTTTTTTCCAAACGTCAATAATTAAATTTACTTAAGGGTGACAGAATGGTACTAGGTAGATTCGGAATCGGGAGATTCTGGAGATTTGAAATCGATCAAAAAGAGAGAGTGCCAAAACGCAAGGTACCCTGCTCCTGCCCAAGACTAGTACAAAAAAGAATTAAATAGCTAAATATATGAATAGATCTCCCTCAACCCCCCAGCCCTCCTTTGTCCCCCCCCCCACCTCCACCCCTGTCGTGTCAGGGGAAACTGTCAAGGAACAGTTTGGCCCTGTGTAAAATTAAATTAGCAAGACAAAATCTAAAAAGTATGACATTTAGTTGAAATTGTCTTAATTTCTCTAATTTTAACAATGAAAACGATTATTTGGGAAAAAAACATGCTGGAAATGATCGGGGAAACAGGGGCCCATTTTAGAGGGTCTAGAGGGTGGGGCAGTACCCCCTGGTACAGCCACTGAGTGTCTATCTTTCCAAACCTGTTGGAAAAGCAGCATGCTGCATGTACATCGGCCAAAACCTGCACGTACATCTACACAAGTTGCATTCAAATGCAGCACGGACATCTTTGACTTTTCTTTAGACAGGCATAGTGACGAAACTACTTAGATTTGCAGTCTATATTATTGACCAAGTCTTTATCTAATTCATTTAATACGTGTCATAGAACTTAGAAAGATTGTTATGTTCACAATTCCGAGAAACAAATGAAAATGAGTATCAATAGAACATAGCATTGGCCGTTATTTGATGTCCGCGCAGCGCGAAACGGACATCCAGTGTGGTGACAGTGTATGAGTGAACAAGTGTGTTATATAACAAATCTAAAATTACCATTAGCAGGGAGGAAAAGGAGTGAGCGATTAAGGTAATAGTTCAAAGGGATGAGCTGTGAGCTGTAATAGGGGAGATACTGTAGGTGCTATGGTGAGTGGTAATAGTAATATAGACCCTTGTTATAGCTTCCTGGTTGTTGCAATGGGAGAAAACATTATTATGAGATAGATTTCTGAAAATCAATTCATACCTTAAGAATTTCCATGGAAGTGATTGTCCATGTGAAACGTCTGTGTACTAAAACAATGAAGTTATATTTTAAATCTATATTTCTATGGAGGAGATTATCCATGTGAAATCTGTACTAAAAAATGAATCAAATATTTCTTGAAGTTTATAACAATTGTGTTTATTCCAGGATTCGATATCATGAAACAAGTGGTGCTGAGCAAGAAAAAGCCACTAACGATAAGTTGTCAAAAATATATATATATTGTTGTAGAATATATTGGTTTTTCTTGCAAAGATTAGAGCTAAGTATTTTAAATATATTTGAGCAATTCTCACGAATAGCAAAAAGGAAACATCTATACTAGAGAAATCAGAAATAAATTATTTCGTACAGGTCGAGTGTCGATATGACATTAAAACTATCACCTGGGCTTGTGTCCATTTTCAAGACATTACTAATAATATTTTTTTTGTTTTTAAAAGTTATTCAGTCTATCAACAAATCCTTTCCTCCTCCGGGGTCGATCACACATGTTACATCGTACCCTCTCTTCACTTGAACACTGGTTATTATTTCGACTTGGAATATTTAATTAACAAAAAACATATTTGCTCTATGTACGAAGGATGACTCTTTGGTAACAAAAAGATAAATGTACTGAGAATGACTTTTTGGTGGTCAACTGATTAAAATCGACTAGGCAGAACACTTCTTGCTGTACTCATATTAAACTTATGTACGGAGAATGACCCATTGGTATTTTTAAATAAAATGTACCGAGCATGACTCTTTGGTAGTAAACTTAAAGCGATTTTTTAACAGAAACACCTCTTGTTCTACCTATGTTGAGCATGTACAGAGGATGACTCCTTGGTAGCAGCCACGATTTATGTACAGGGCATGACTTTTTGGTATCTAACCATGTGGGCTTACCCTAGCAGGAAACATTTCTCGCTATACATAAAATAGTTGTATGTACGGAGAATGACTTCTTGGCAGCAAGAACAAGATATGTATTGGGTGTGACCTTTTAGTACCAAGCCGATGGGTTTGTCTTGGTAAAGACACTTCTACGACTACCTTAATCTTATAATGACAGCATGTACAGAGAATGACCTTTTGGTAACCGACATAATATATGTACATTTCGTGAGCATTGCTAATTTATTATTATTAATAATAAATGATATGATCGCCAGAAGTAATTTTAGGATTGTTTTAATAGCCAGTCAAGTGTAGTATATTTTGGTTGGCTTTAATGATAATAATTATCATTGTGATGTGTTTCAGAAAAAAATATTGATTTGGGTATATATCCACCGCGCATTACTATACGTTACAACGAGCGAATATTTAATTATTTACTTCAATACAGATCAGATAGGTAGCGCCTGCCATGTTATAGGATCTGGAATTTATGATTATTTGTTAATCGATTTTATTCTGATTTTTTTTCACAGTCTCCCACATCTCATCAGCTTCAGCCGTATGCCGGAGGTGAAGCGTTTGAAGCGGCAGCAAGCCAAGTCTCTGACGGAAAGGAATATATCTCTTGAAAACCAGAAGAAGGAGATGGGAGAATTGAAGCAAAGGCTGGAGGAAAATGCGATCAAACTCCAGCAGCTGGAAACCGAACTCAAGGACAACAAAAGTGGCGAGAAAAGCCTTCAAGAAGAGGCGGAGCAGATCCTGGCTGAAAAAGACATTGGTAAGTTGATACCTTTACTTACCATCAGAGAGTCTATCAAATCTTCAAAAGTTTCGGACAAAAAGAATATTTTTTCAACAGATTCTGGATCTGATTTCGGGAAAAAAATTCCAAGAGGTTTGAAATCAAAGGTTGCTTTGGAAGTTGGGGTAAGTCGACAGCTTTTAGGTAAACCTAGGATTAGACAGCCAAAGAGGGTAGAGTGGTCGGCCAAGAAAGCAATGATTAACGATTTTCTGATGCGTGCTGAGAATTCCGCCAGGCTCCCTTCCAGTAAGGACAATAGTTTGGGAGAGAGGTATGGTTTAACCAATACCATGACAGAGTTGTTTAACGATTTCTGTAAAGAATATCCATCAGTGCAAATCGGTAAGAGCTTCTTCTTCCGCTCAAGGGACAGTAAGAAAATAAAGCTTCTGAAAGAAACAAAAAGGCGTGATTGTATGTGCAAGAAGTGCCAGAACATGTCCCGGTTAGGCTTAGCAGCAGGTTTGAATTTTTTTAAGGATATGGAGACGGAGGAGGTCGAGGATAGGGCTGGGATCAATCTCAGGGGTAGAAAAGTGGTGACTTTTATTTTCTGGGAGAGGCAGGAGGTTTGTCTGAATGGAAGTACCTTCATGAACGACATGCCAGTGAAAAAGACCCTGAGGAAGGAGGAATTCATGGAGCTGCTCATATCATCACACACTGCATATTTGAGCCATGTCAGTCGCTATCGTCACCAAGCAAAAACTGCCAGGGAGGTCAAACAGAATATTTCTATTACAGAATGTATTCTGGAGATTGATTATGCTGAGAATTATGGCTTCATCTACCAAGATGAACCTAGTTCTATTTATTATTCCAGACCACAGGCTACCATCTTCTCAAGCGTAGCAACATTCAAGAGAGATGGTGAAAATGTGACTAAGAGTATTGGAGGCATTTCTGAGGAGATGAAACACGCTGCTCCTACTACTTTTTCATTTTTGTCACATATTATTCCAATGATCCGTGAATTAAATCCGGATATAACTATTGTCCATATTTTTAGTGACTCCCCATCATCACAGTTCAGGAACAGATACATTACGCATCTTGTCTCACTGGCTCCAAAATTATTTGGTGTGGCTATGACATGGTCCTACCATGAGAGTGGACATGGCAAGTCAGCTTGTGATGGGGTGGGAGGTTCTTTAAAGAGTAAGGCGGAAAATCTGGTAAAAACAGGGATTATTATGAGTGATGCTAAAACATTAGCCAAGGTCCTCAAGTCGTCAGGGATTCGTACAGAAATTGTGTACGTGTCTGCAAAGCATATAGAAAAAAGCAGAGCAAAAATAGGAAAATGGCATGTTTCGCCTGTGGTTGGATTAATGAAACAGCATATGGTATGTCCCTTCAATGGTCATTTGTATGTTCGCAGTGTTTCCTGCTTTTGTGATGGCTGCTCAATTCTAAAGAATCATTTTCCCCAATGTGACGGTTGGGAAAAGTTGAAAATATCTGCATTAAAAAATGAGGCCTTGATAGAAGAAATCCAGGTGGATGAAAATAATTTAATGATAAATAAAGAAAATGAAGCAGCGTTGGTTGAGGTAGAATTGGCTGAATATTGTGGGTCTGACAGTGAAGATGAAGGGGATGGTGGGGAAGGGATCGAGGATGGGGAGGAGGAATATCCAACAGATGCTGGACAGGAACAGGAGATGGATACAAATATTAATATCTGTATTCCAGAGGAGGAAACCAGTGTCCAGCCAGAAGCGAGGAAAAGAGGGAAGGGAGATAAACAAGGACATGGAGAGGGAGGGAAGAGGAGGAAGTCGGCTAGATCCAGAGCAACTTTCTTTATGATGATGGATTAATTTGTAAGAAAAAAACCCAACCTATTTTATGTACATAGATTAATTTATAAACGTAACGTATTGATAATTTATATATTATATTTGTTTTTACAAATCAATTTCGTTATAAATGATAAACTGATTTCTATCAAAATTATGATTTCAAACCTCAATATTATATTATGTTAAAATGACTCTCTGGTTGTAAGAAAGGGTATCAACGAAGCCTCTATCCAAGCCTCATATATGGTCGTTACTGCGTTACTCTAGGCAACTCTTTTCATGTATTTATTATTGTTCAACAGAATCGCCTCTAAATAAGCAAGCAGAGACGTTTTTTTTTAGAAAAATACCAGTTTATATTCACCACCAAAATTCCACCTTATATACCTGGCAGCTTCCAGAAACAGTGCGGTCCAAACAAAGTGATCTTTAATCTAATTTGGAACATATATACGCGAGAGTTATTGCTTTGAATATAATAGTAATTGGTGAGTTGTATATTTATATTTCATAATGTAGTGTGAGGTTTATTGAGGCTTGGATAGAGGTTTAGACAGATATTTATTTATTTATTTATATATCATACTTTTTGTAAATATGTATTATGTTTCAGGATTTAGACATCCGTGATATACTGCTCATGAAACTGCTCATGAATTATCTATTCATAGATTGCTATGAGATATAAAATGTATTATGTATATGTTTAAGGGAGTGTCAAACTCATATATATACGTTCCAGGAATAATACTTCCGTGATGAATTTGAAAAGAAATCTTTTCATCTAGAAAACTATTTATTCTCAAACTACTTCTCTTTCTTAAGAATAACTCTATTTAGTATAATGTGTCCGGTCCAAACTGTACATCCAAGTGGCGCTACTGGCGCTATACATTATATGTTTGAACCGCCCACTTTCCTTCTGCATTGGAGACTATATAAGGATTGAAAATGTATTAAACTATCAAACGACCTGCTACTCTCCCAACTATACGGTCAGGATGCAGCAAAATTTTATGGTTACTGCAATCTTATATGGATCACTCTCTGTTATTCTTAAGCAGCAGTGTTCATCAACAATTGTATTTACAACATGGAATTAATCCTGGAAATAATCTCATCAATGTATGTACCTGAATGTGATGTTCCATATTGCAAATATAATATATATATGTTCCAGGATGAATACATCCGTGATATATTAAAAAAAATAATCTATTCTTAAATTACTTCGCTTGATGGGAATAATACATCTGTGATATATTTATGTAATTATTTCTACCTGGATGTGATGATCCATATTTGAAAAAAAAACGTTTATCCTTGATCTGCCTCGATTTCTACCTAGATGTGATGTTCCATGTTCCATAATATGATTCTATCCAGTTGAAATATCATTTTATTATATTGCTTTATTGTATATGGGTCAGATTTTCAGAAAATGTACCATTGGCAGCTCTACACATTTCGGAAATTTTGCTAAATTAGGTTGAAAAATGATGAGTACGGGTATATCTGGTGTGTTTTGTATCGTGTTGATTTAAGTATCTGTTTTGCTATGTTAAACTATGTTTTGAAGCTCATTTTAGTCTTAAATGTGGGTTATTTGGGAGGATTGGTAAAGATGAATCGTATATTTTCTAAAACTCTGATCCATATACGTTTCAGGAATACTACTGTGATAAATATAAAAAGGAAATCTGTGATATGATTATTTTGCACATCAAATTTATTCAAGGAATATCCTGCCATCTAGGCTCATACAATTATAAACATATCAACATCAGGAAATAACATATTCACCACCAAAATCCCACCTTTTATACCTGGCAGCTTCCAGAAACAGTGCGGTCCGAACAAAGTGAATCGACCATTTTTCAGACCCGCTTAGAATCGCCGCTACTGAGCTGATCCCATCCGGCCTGGTGTCGTTCGATAGGCCTTGAAAAGAGCTTCAATACCCTTTTTTCCGTTTTTTTCTATCGCTATTTTCTGCCCCCCAGAGCCCAAAAATCGTTGGTGAGCTTCCATCGAGCAAAAGTGTCCGACTCAAACCTGGACGCTGATTGGCTGAACGTTCTATATTGATATTAAATACTATCTTCTCCTGCAACCCTTAGTGTTGCTCATAAAAATCTAAATTTTAAATCTAAACAAATCTAAATTTAACCCCTCTCATCTAAATTTAACTTTAAAAAACTTTTCCGTTTCTTTCTATCATTATTTGCTGCCCCCCCAGAGCCCAAAAATCGTTGGTGAGTTTCCATCAAGCAAAAGTGTCCGACTCAAACCTGGATGCTGATTGGCTGAACGTTCTATATTGATATGGAATACTATTTTCTCCTGCAACCCTTAGTGTTGTTCATAAAAATCTAAATTTTAAATCTAAAAAAATCTAAATTTAACCCCTCTGTAAGTATCTAAAAATGATAAAATCTTGATAAATAACATATGTGTAAGCTTATATAGCAGAGAACTGAAACCTTTAAAATCGCTTATTTTTCACGATTTTTCACGATTTTGCCGACGGTAGGAGACATTTTGTCCCTGTTAGCAATGCCTGTATATGAGTGTCCTGAAATTGAAAAATATTGTATTTATATTATTTAAAATTAATATATTGTGAAGTTTCTGTCACTGGTCCATACTGGGGAACAACATTATGGTCTGGTGAAATGTTATCACTTTTTAAATCAAATGTTTTTCCACAATATTTATATTTCGATCTATGTTACTTTGTTAGGCTATGCTCATATGTGAAGCAGAGAATAATATCCTTGTTCTCCAGCTTGATTTGTGATGGATTTATACACATTTACTGTCATAATCATTTCATATCATTTTCTGAGTCTTTATCTATACATAATTATATAATATGATGGCAAATAAAATACAAATATTAACTTTACTTGCATTTTATGTTCTTATTCACATATGCCGACGGTAGGATACATGCTATTTTGGGCATTTTTCCATATTTGGGAGCTATTTTTCGACCCCCCCTGTAAAAAAATAACTAATAATCGGAATTGTTCCATACTTGGTAGTTCAATGCGCATATATATGAGGTTGATAAAAAATACCAACTCAACTGATTAATGTAAAAATTATTTTTGGGTACCCAGGGGGGGTCTAGGGGCCCAAATGTTGTCAAATTGGTGGAAATGGTCATATTAATAAAAACAAAAAAAAATGAATCTACAATATATATATATCTCTTTTTATATTTTGTACACAACATGCTTATGTTTACAGCTGTTTCTACCCAAAAACAATAAAGCCTATATACCTTTGGGGTTTGTTCTTTGGTAGCCTGTTTTTTTACTTCAGTTTCGTCGGTGTTACCCGCGCCTTTTTCCCGGTGCTGTGAGGCGGCGGTGTCTTCATAATGTTGGCAGGGCATTTGTCCAGGGCACTGTAATTGGTTTCTTTTTACATAAAGTCCAACAATTACGGAAATAATTACACCGAATCCAAGAACAAGGGTAATAAACTAGGGGTGACAAGGTTAGTAGGGTGATGACCAATGTACAGGAGAATAAGAAAGGGATGGGGATTTTCCAGGTTACCTTGGTAACGTAAACATTCTTAAAAGGTAAGGTGTACCGCCTAAAAGATAGTCTCAACCGTGGGCATATATATAGGACTCAGACTAATATTTAATTTTTTTTGTTTTCATAGTAACGTCTACATGTACATATTATACATGCAGCCGATGCACAAATAATAAGTATTATAAATGTTACTAATATTGCATATAATATAATATGCCCATTGTCAGGTTCTGGTATTAGGGTTGTTGTAATATTCATAGTTGAGGTCTCAGTTAAATGTTGTTCGGTAGTATATATATTATCAGATGTTGTTGACATAGGGCATGGCATGTACAAAATTAAGTTGCTTCTTTCGGCGCTAATTCTTTTTTTACTACCATTACAGTCTGATAGATTATTATTGTTGTATATATTTAACTTATACAAAACAGGCCAATTTTCCATGCTTAATTCATCTAGTGATGTCAAGTGGGTATTTCTTATTGTAGCTATGCGAATTGATCTTCTTCTCACAATACCAAACAATGGTAAACAAAATATTTTTGATCCAAAACAAACCAATTCCCTTCCACTGCAGAAACAAAGTTTTGTATTACCGCATCTTAGCCATTCTACTGGCTGTATCAACTGAATAAAGTATCCAAGAATCACAAATATAATTTTGATATCCATTGTGTGTATGTGTGTATGCAAATAAATGGTATAACTAAACAGATAGTCTCATATATATATAAAAGGTTATAAGAAAAGGGGCGTTCTTCGTTTTATATATTTTATTGATCATATGTATATATACATATCTAATAAATATATGTAAAAAGTACGTCATATGATGCCTCTATAATGGTTTATCATTCGGTATAAAATAAAATAGATAGGACGTGTTATTATCAGCATAGCTTAGAGTGTATGAATGCTTGTGTGCCTATCTGTTATGCAACTTTTTCGTGTTATATCAGTCAAACCCCATTGTATAGCGTCGTGGGAAAGAAGCTACATCGGTAGCTATCTGTTGTTTGCGTCATTCTGTAACAAAGAAGCGGATGTGTACAGGCCGCTTAATCACAAAAAGAATGCATATCTTATCATTAGGATGGGAACAAATGCAGGCAGTATGGCTGGGATTAAGCATGGTGCAAAGCGTCATCTATGATTAAAAGGTCTGTCTTCGGTAAAGCTGGGTGATAACCATTTCGTATATGAGCAATTCCACCAATTGGTCGACATTTGGCAGAAAATTCTTAATTTTTTAAAATTGCTTCTATTGATTTATCATTTTTCGTACATAAAGTACACATATTGCTGATAAAATAGACGAAATTGGGAAAGTTAATAATGAATATTGTAGTCAGGGCAGCTCTGTGGAGTCTGTGACGGGAACTAGCTGATAAGGGCATAGAAGAAGTGTACATATTTCTACAGAAATTAGAAATAAAAAAAATAAAAATATACACATAATGTTTTCAATTATTGTGTACTTCATAGGTCTCGCCATAAGGGTCATAATGCTTTTTAGTTTGTGAAAATACTCCAACTAGAAGAAAAGTTACAGCCAAATAATGACTCAGTAATGGTAATCGTAATGGCAGCAGCAAGGGTCACAGGGGGATTGACCCTCTGCCCATTTACACATATAATCCATTATATTTAGAATTAACTAAAATATATGATATCCTTCCCCTTGTTTTCCTGTTAAGATGACTCAAATACTTGTATTGGGTGTTTAGGAAGGTAAATATAAATTCTATTTAAGTAATTAGAAGCAAAATTATTAGGGAAAATGTTCTCTATATATCCACACACAATACATGTATAAATAATGTGACATAATTATTATGTCACATACTTTATGTCACCGTAACGTGCCGGCACGTTACGGTGACATCATGTTTTAGCACTCTTGAGGTGCAATAATGCAAAGCAGGGGGATAATGCGGCTGTTTATGTTTGAGCTATATGATGACTTACCTTCAGCCATACTTTAATTTTTTCAAATCTAAATATTTATTTTGTTATTAACTAAAATGTCCGGCACGTTATGGTGACATAGGACATTCCCAAATATATATTATATGCTCTAATTCCAAAGAAAACTAAAATATTCAAATAAATTCATTATTATATGGGAGAATACATTGAAAACTATCTAAAACATATCCACTTGACCCCTCTTGGTGTTTATATCAATTTTTATTCTAGTTTTAAATAGGCACGTTATGGTGACATAAACAGACTTCCCCAGACATTTTTGCATTGCACATCCACCAATGGATTATTAGAAATATATTTTTTTCAAATTATTCGGTACCCAGGGTCATGATATGAAATTTGAATAAACATTTAACCATGAGTGGACATTTTTTTTTTCTATTTACACCATTTTTTTTTAATATTAGCAATATTTTCGTGAATTTTTAGGCAATTAAACAGTGTTTTTTTCCTCTAGAATTTTAAATATTTATGCCAGATAGTGAAAAGTAGGGTATTTCTGATGTATTTTCCATCGGGGAAGCAAACTGAATTGATTAAAATCCCTCCAGACCAAGATTTCTCAGTATAAATTCAAAAGTCTATTTTATAGTCATATGTCGACCAATTGGTGGAATTGCTCATATAATGTATGGTAATACAATGTAGCGTCATTCGTGCACTGACTGGCGTCGATGAACAATATAGGATCGTTGGTAATATTTACACTTTTGTTTCCATTATTATTGTAACATAGCTTTATTTCCAGGTACAGGGTTTTTCCATCACTTTATTTTAACTAAGTTATATGTCAGGTAATTAATAATTGCAGTATATTTCTATTTCAATAGACAGGCATTTAGCTTACTGTACTATAAAAAAGCTTATATTGTGTATCATACTCACAATCATTATTACAATGGCTTATTCGGAATATTATGAAAGTGAAACAATTTGGCATTTGTCCGAAGATTTGTATATAACTTTATGTGTACCCGATTTTGGCAATCCCTTGGCTAATCCAAGGTTAATGTTTAGTATGGCAGGTGGTACGTTCCCAGCATTTGGGGATATGGATCTCCATAGATTAAGTGACATGAGTGACTTCTTTCTTGATGTTATGGCCCATCCTAGGGCTATCAGTGTACACTGTGGCACATGGCGTGTGGTAAGACACACTGGGGATCCCGGGTTTCAGGTAATACGGCTTCCATGGCACCTACTTTTAATGGACAATGTTTTTAGAAGGCTGCTTCATCTTTTACCTGAGATTAGAATAAGATACTTAAATGCATGGACATTTCATTAATAACATAAAAGGCTTTAAGTGTCAATATATAAAATTTACACTGTGGTATGTTGGGTCTAAGGTTTGTGACGGTATTGTATATTGGGTCTAAGGTTTGTGACGGTATTGTATGTTGGGTCTAAGGTTTGTGACGGTATTGTAGTATTGTATGTGGTAATGGGTGTACTATTAGTAGTACCTTTTTAGATACCCTTTCTTCAGCATGTCGTTTACTATTATGACATGCCTGAACTAATATAGTTCACGTGGTATCCTGTTTAGTTTGCAATGTATACTATTAGCACAAATGGACTACCATTTAGCTTACATCCATTCAGCTTTTTTTTTATGCCCGCTTAGATAGCCCCGGCGTTTTAGGGTCTTTCTCTATCTTTTTTTCACATATGTATTAGAAAGTCATATAATAATTTTTACATTAACTAAATAGGATACCCTTTCTTCAGCATGTCGTTTACTATTATGACATGCCTGAACTAATATAGTTCATGTGGTATCCTGTTTAGTTTGCAATGTATGTTAGTATACTTTTGCCTCTGTTGTAACTGGTAATCTTTGCTTTCTTCTACCTTGATCTTACCCTTTTTTTATCAGAACATCTGCTTCAAAGGGTATGTAGGTCTTCAGTAATGCATTATTTGTTGTACTATTTTATACAACGTTAATACGAGTAATTTCTTTTTTTTGTTAGACTTACACTACTCCCTTTCACGTTAAAGTACATTGAATGGAACATCAAGATTGAAACGTTCTGCGTACTCTTCCCCTCATGTGGGTAGTCAGTTATGCAGCTGACACTACCCCCTTTTCACGTTAAAGTACATTGAATTGAACTTCAAGATTGAAACGTTCTGCGTACTCTTCCCCTCATGTGGGTGGTCAGTTATGCAGTTGACACTACCCCCTTTTCACGTTAAAGTACATAGAATTGAACTTCAAGATTGAAACGTTCTGCGTACTCTTCCCCTCATGTGGGTGGTCAGTTATGCAGTTGACACTACCCCCTTTTCACGTTAAAGTAGATAGAATTGAACTTCAAGATTGAAACGTTCTGCATACTCTTCCCCTCATGTGGGCATACTAATACACACTGTCATGATTCCGTTTTATGGGTAGACTCTATAACCCAAATAATTAAATATAAATGTAGGTATAGCTATAAGTATATACATATAAATAAATATACATTATTGTCACTTACACAGCACATTGCTAACACTTTTGTCCTCACAATTTTTTTCTTACCCCTTTGGGTTATGTCATCAAATTTCTGCTTTGAGGCTTTTCCTTTGGCAGCAGCCACAAACCGTTGTGGCATTTCGTTCGTTCCTATCTATCATGTGCATACCACGTCTTTATGGGAAAGAAACACACCTTTGTGCGTTGGACCAAGTGGGTCGTGGTACCTGCAGTATGTGCAAATATCCATGCAAATATTCATGTAAACACTTGAGTTCTTTCTTACTATTGTTAGATATATGTGCTTTCCAAGGTGAACCTGAAAACCAATTTTCTTTCCTTGAGTTTTCAATGCATCTAATATGTCATCAAAATAAGTTAGTGTTCAGTCACTACAAAAATAATAATAATATTAATAGTACAATATAAATTAGGTCTATTCACTATAAGTTCATTGAAATAAAATAATTAGGTTTAAGTGACTCATGATTTGGAAAAACGTTCATGACGTATGAGTTGTCAGTAATACATTTGCAAAAGTGTATGAAGCCAATATTTCCATGCATAGTTTAAATATAAAGTGATTTGTCCATCAAAAGAAAAATCTTCAGTAAAAGTCATTTATTTTTAAACAAAATTGATGTTTACCCTACAACCAGTACAAATAAAAATACAAAAATGATGATCCACATATCCCACAATTGTTATATGCATTTTTACTATATTTCAACTTCCCAAACTCATTCGACTTATCTCTCTCTCTCTCTCTCTTGCTCTCTCTCTCCCGCTCTCTCTCTCACTCACACCTGCCCGCACCCATTCCGCTTATCTCTCTCCCTCCCTCCCTCCATCTCTTTCTCTCTCTCCCTCCCTCCCTCCATCTCTCTCTCCCTCAAGTACCCCCCTCCACTCATCAATCCCATCACTCCTATAATTAGGTCAATCCACACTCTCTCTCTCTCTCTCTCAAAACAATAGGGCAAGCAAGTGCACTCAGTGACCTCACGTCCTGAGGTCACTGACCTCGTTCCCTTATCTGGGTCACTTATCAGTAACTGGGTCACTTATCAGCCCCTTATCTAATCCCTGTTACATCATCTTTGTTAGACGCCATACGGACGGTTTAACTACTTATAATAAAACCTATATATTCTGTATATCTAATTAAAGAAGTATTAAGTTAAATAAGTCCAGGCTTGCAACTCTATGGTTCATAGGATGCTCAATTGTCTAAATGAATGAATTGCTAAGAGTTTTTTTTTTTACTTTTAAGGATTGTATATACTAAAATACTGAACCAGGCTATTAGTGTTGCATACATCAGTGTCTCATAGGCCTACATAGTGTCTCATTACAAGTGCATACATTATTGGTCCTTAGTTTTTCGTTCTAATTAAAGGAACTGGCAGTTATATCTATCAATTTAAGAGTTGAAGTGGGAACTGAATCTCTATTGTACTGACAATTAACTGCTTCTTTCACAGTGACGGTGCCCAGAGGTTTTTTTTAGTAAAAGATCTGAGATCATAAGGAGGTTTGAGAAAAGACAGGTAGGCGCGGAGGTGACAAACCCTTCATACCTAACGATTTGTGCTTATATCGAATATGTCCATCAAACTGCCCCCCCCCCCCCACCCCCACCCCGCACCAAAACAATTAGGAATCACATATCTCATCTCAGAACGAGTTTTAAATTGAACAATATCCCAACGACGACGACCGACCATTCACTGTTCATCTTTATCGTTTGACTAACATTCTGAGCAAGGAATTGGTAGTTATGTAGCCCATATATGGAAATAACACACCACACTTTGAAAATTAAAGATAGGTACATGAAGGTGCATGTATTTCCTCTGTAATTTCTTTGTAAGAACATTATGAAAAGAGCAATATTATCTGACATTGTGAGATATCATTTTAAGCTTAAATTCGTTCAATCATCTGTTAATTCCTACTTTTATATACAAAATCAACGAATCTGTATTTCTCAAATGTTCAACTGTAAAGACCAGTAGAGGGTATTGAATTCAGTCACCCATAGCAACGGCGCTTTTTAATGCGTGTGGGGGACTTGAAACATACAGGTACACTTGGAGAAAATGTGGGTCTAAATTAAACAAAAAGATTTATTCAAATCGGTGCATTCTGAGTGGAGCTGTGAGGCGATATATCGCTAAATATCACTAAATATCGCTAGACCGTTTCATAGGTAGTAACGATAGCGATCTTAACGATGAATAGTGATAAATAGAGATAAATAGTGATTAAAAATCGCTAGTTATCGCTAAAGTTGCAGAGAATATTTTTGTCTCCGCAAATTTTTTCGTCATCTAAGACGTCATCCTAGACATTTTTAAAATGATTCTAAATGCTTTTAAATACTTTTAAATACTTATCTTAAATGATTTCGTCTTTTTTGCTCATTAACTCATCATTTCTGCTCGTTCAATCACAGGGGGGGGGGGGAATTTAGTCGGCGCATTTTATATGTATGAATGAATGAATATGTGTACAAGTATATGAGCAATTCCACCAATTGGTCGACATTTGGCTGAAAATTCTTAATTTTTTTAACTTGCTTCTATTGATTAATTATTTTTCGTACATAAACTACACATATTGCTGATACTATAGACGAAATTGGGAAAGTTAATAATGAATATTGCAGTCAGGGCAGCTTGATAGAACTAGAACTTTAGACCTCTGATAAGGGCACCAAAGAATGGTACATATTTCTACATACATGGGGATTTAAATTACAAATAAATAAATAAATAAATAAAATATGCACATAATGTTTTAAATTATTTTAACTTACAGGTTAACTTACAGGTCCTCTGCTGGTTAAATAGGTCTTATAGGACCTCTGGTGCCAGCTTGTTTGTGGGGCCTATCTTTACGCCTATCTTTGTACTACATAGGTCTCGACGTAGGGGTCATGGCGCTTTTTAGTTTGTGAAAATATTCCCACTAGAAGAAAAGTTATAGCCAAATAACCATGCAGTAATGGTAATGTTAATGGCAGCGGCAAGAGTGACAGGTCATTGACCCTCTGCCCATATACACATGTACTCCATTATATCTAGAATTTCTACAAAAATATACCATAATCTTCCCCTCTTTTTTCTGTTACGACGACTTGAATACTTGTATATTGAATACTTGTTTATAAAGGTAAATATGAATTTTATTTAAGTATTTAGAGGCAAAATTATTAGGGAAATGTTCTTTATGTGTCCACACAATACATTATGTCACATAATTATTATGTCACATGTTTATGTCACCGTAACATGCCGGCACGTTACGGTGACATCATGTTTTAGCACTCTTGAGGTGCAATAATGCACAGCAGGGGGATAATGCGGCTTTTTATGTGTGAGCTATATGATGACCTACCTTCAGCCATACTTCAATTTTTTCAATTCTAAATTATTTTATTTTTTATTAACTAAAACGTCCGGCACGTTATGGTGACATAGAAACTTCCCAAATATATATTATATGCTCTAATTCCGAAGAATATTCAAATACATTCGTTATTATATGGGAGAATACATAGAAAACTATCTAAAACATATCCACTTGACCCATCTTGGTATTTATATCTATTTTTATTCTATGTTTACATAGGCACGTTATGGTGACATATACAGACTTCCCCAGACATTTTGGCATTGCAAATCAACCAATGGATTATTAGAAATATATTTTTTTCAAATTATTCGGTACCCATGGTCATGATATGAAATTTGAATAAACGTGTAACCATGAGTAGACCTCTTTACACTATTTTTCTCATATTAGCAATATTTTCGTTAATTTTTAGGCAATAAAACAGTGTTTTCTTCCTGTAGAATTTCTCTCTTGCTTCCATTTCTTCCATCTCTCTCTTCCTGTTTCTCTCCCCCGCTCCACTACTCCCCCACTCTCTTCACTTTGTATTTTTGTGGAAATAAAAACCTATATTATATAATATATTAGATGTTTATTATATAATCATAGGACCCATTCTCACAAAATCGACAATTTTCTCTTTCTTCATGTTTAGCTATATTCATATATTATAGCAAGAATACCATAGTATCGCGTATGAGGGGGGGCTGTATTCTCCGAGTATGGCCGAAAACTTGTTTTCGGCCATACGAGGTGAATACAGCCCTCCGAAGACGCGATACTCTGTTATTACAACTTTATTTGATTTATTTCACCAAATTGTGTCCACATAGTTCACCAATAGTCTCGAGCGGTAGTGACGTCACTGTAAAAATACAGGGAGTTTATATTGTACACCTTGTGAGCGGCAAGTATATCGATTATATTGTACGCTCATGGCCAAATCGTGGAATAAAATACTATTTCATTGTCTTTTCTCCTTCCATGTCCCTCCCTCTCCCTTTCTCTCTCTCTAATAATTACCCCCCCCCCCCTGCCGCCCCTATAGGAATTCCAGTGTTAATCTTTAGGGGTCAATTATTTTCTTAATAATGGGAGTAGCCTTCCCAAATTCATTAATGCATTCATATATATGTGTACATGGATATGTGTGTATGAATAAATGTGTGTATATGTATGTATATATATATATATATATAATATTATATATATATATATATATATATATATATATATATATGTAGGGTATTCATACCTAGATATCTAAAAATGCATGCAGCCCATTGCAATTGTTAGTCATAAACAAAAAATAACTAAAAACACATACAGGGGACGAACAGGAGGAGGTACAGGAAGATGTACAGGAGGAGGTTTAGTATTGTAATAGTGTAGATTTTGTCATACATATTTATATAGAGAATAATTGAAAATGTTCTATATCTTATTGCATTTTACCATGTGTGTACTGAGGTAACCTTTTAATGGGTTGTTTACCCCAAACCATACCAGACACTGTGAGACTCCAGGAATTAGGTGTATGACTGGAGGTCATAGACCATAGAAAAACATTAAGTTGCCGGACACGCTTGTATACTGTGTCACGGCTAAGTCAGCAGTGTGATACAAGGAATTCTAGGAAGCCACCCACTGGCCGGGGTTTTCCCATTATGTGGGTACCCATAGGATGGTATGGTGAAGCCTGTGTGACTCCTTGTTTGTAAACAAGTGAGGTCACCTAGAAATATCATATATAAGGTTAGCTCTCAGAGCATGAGGGCAGACGAGAACAGAACAGCACACCGGACAACACAGGACTGTTACCATCTCTCGAAGAACAAGACCTGGACCTAACCACAAACCTACATAGGAATTTAGAACTGTGCTGTGCATTTGGACTTATTGAACATATATAAATTGGACTATAGTGTTAAAGTATATTTGACCCAGACATTGGTTCCTCAAGCTTATATTGTATTTGTATTGTAATTCTATAAACTGGAAATTGCCACATTGGACTATTTGGCTATTAAACTTCTAAGAACCTTACTAGAACTCTTATTTATCTATGCACTTCCATACATCTTAGCTAACAACAACAACTGCAACAAACTAACTTTAAAACAGTATTCCATCCTGGACATGATTGTCCTTCCATGAAGTCCTCTCATATGTACATGATTATCCTCCCATAAAGTACTCCCATATTCCGCCAGTACCTCCTCCTGTATCCCCTTCATGGACTCCATAACCTCCTCCAGTAATCTCCGCCAGCAGTACTACTACAGTACCTTCTCCTGTACATGATCATACATCTCATCCCATACTTTCTCCTCCTGTACCGCCTCCTAGCTGTTACTCCTCTAATATCCTTTCTGAAAATGATCTGTCCCTCCTCCAATACTTCCTCAAGTAATTAACCTCCTCCAGTTATTAACCTCCTCCAGTAATTAACCTCCTCCAGTAACAACCTCCATTAACCTCCTCCGGTAACCTCCCCCATTAACCTCCTCCAGTAGGCTCCTCCAGTAACCACCTCCAGTAGGCTCCAGTCACCTCCTCCAGCAGGCTTGTCACGTCCTCCAGTAACCTCCTCCATTAACCACCTCCAGTAACCCCCTCCAGTAACCTCCTCCAGTAGGCTCCTCCAGTAACCTCCTCCAGTAGGCTTCTCCAGTAGGCTTCTCCAGTTACCACCTCCAGTAACCTCCTCCAGTACCCTCCTCCAGTAACCTCCTCCATTAACCACCTCCAGTAACCTCCTCCAGTAGGCTCCTCCAGTTATCACCTCCAGTAGGCTCCTCCAGTAGGCTCCTTCAGTAACCTCCTCCAGTAGGCTTCTCCAATAACCACCTCCAGTAGGCTCCAGTCACCTCCTCCAGTAGGCTTCTCCAGTTACCACCTCCAGTAACCTCCTCCAGTAACCACCTCCAGTAGGCTCCAGTCACCTCCTCCAGTAGGCTCCTCCAGTACCCTCCTCCAGTAGGCTTCTCCAGTACCCTCCTCCAGTAACCTCCTCCAGTAACCACCTCCAGTAACCTCCTCCAGTATCCACCTCCAGTAGGCTCCAGTCACCTCCTCCAGTCACCTCCTCCAGTACCCTCCTCCAGTAGGCTCCTCCAGTAACCTCCTCCAGTAGGCTCCTCCAGTAACCTCCTACAGTAACCTCCAGTAACCCCTCCAGTAACCTCCTCCAGTAACCTCCTCCAGTAGGCTCCTCCAGTACCCTCCTCTCCTCTCCTCCAGTACTAGTAATTAATTAGAAGAAAGGGGATGAATGAGGTGAATGTTTCCACTGAAGCATAACAATTCTATGCTTAAGAGAGGTAACATGGTTCATGTATATATTTGATATGATTTGTTAATAGATCTAGGCCCTAACCCATTGAACATACCAGGTAATGCCAAAAACGGCAAATGTCTTAATTTTAAATGGAAAGAAAGCTCGTAAATCCTCTCTTAAAATGGTCCGATCTGAATAAATCTTAATTTTTTAATTTTTTATATAGGTTCCAGTTTTTGCTGCCTGTTCTTTGCGCGTCCGCGTCGCCCCCTTATAAGGAAAACCGATTCCGCCGATACTCACCTGAATTTCCGACGCACTTGCGTACACATCGTGTGAATTTTACGCTCCCGCAAATTGATAAAAAAATCGCTATTTCCCCTCGAAATAAATTGCCAAAAAAATGAAATTCAGAAAGAGCATGCTTTTCTACTCCTAAATATATGTGTTTACATCAAGGTCAGTGTTTAAATGAGGCAGATATGACAGAAAGTTTTTAGTTACCTAAGTAAGCAATACAAAAGCTTGCCGATGATTCTCAGTGTCAGCCAGTTGGTTTGACCACACTCTGCCACACACACTCTCTATCTCTGTGAGTTGCTGCTGTCAGTAAAACTTAGTATATTTGATTCCTGATGTTTAATGGGTTTAGAACTCAATATAGTTATCCTCATGTATTCAGTATTAAGTCAGTAATTTCCGATATTTAACAGCCGAAATCAGGTTTATTTCATCGCAAAATGTCTGGATCGTTTTCACTTATCCTACTCAGCTTCCACCCAGTAGGCCTGTGTATACAGTTTAACATAACCAAGCAGATTCGTTCAATCAATTTAACACCAAATATACTCATATAGGCCTATAGCTAGTATTTTTCAGGGTAAATTAGCAAGATTTACTAAATGTGTAGAGCCGACAATTGTTCATTTTCTGACGACCTGACCTGTTGTGGCAGGCACATCCGGGGAAATTACGCTCCCGTGAAGTACTAAAAAACGCTGTTTCTATTCGAAATGCATTGCCAATATGTTTAAATTCTGAAAGAGCATGCTTTTCTACCCCTATGTATTTAATTTTATCAACATCTGTATTCAAATAAGGAAGATAATATTGGTGGAACTTAGGGAAGTTTATAGGGAAAGTATAGGCCTATCGATGCCGATGCCGGCAACGACGCAGATGTCTTCTAATTTTTACAACGTTAGTAACGCGCCATGACAACTAGAGTCCTCGACAACGCATAATAGCCATTTTCCCGCGTGGAATTATATTGTGGAATAAGTCGGGGAAACCGTTTTCTCCTTGGTCACAGCCAAATTCTTGTTATCAAAGAGCAGAACCTCCTTGCCATGTCTATGTATGCTGCCCCATTGCCCCTTCTTTGATGAGGGGGTTATTAGGGGCAACACATGGGTGATAAGTTTTAGACCAATACATTGTTCACAATTGCCTAAATATATGAAAACAATCCGAGGAACAATTGCTCAACTACTCTATATGAATATTCACCAAAACAGTCTCTTGGTAGGTATAGTATAGTATGATTATATATATGTATTTATATTGATATTCTTACATGATGATGCCCCCCCCCCCCCCCCCACCCCCCTGCACCCATGGATACGTCATAATTATATGGGTCAGATTTTCTGAAAATGTACAATTCGCCTTCACCAATCCACTCAAATAACCCTCATTTAAGACATAAATGAGCTTCAAAATGCAACATAACAAAACAGATACTTTAAATCAATGTGATACCAAATAAAACCAGATATACCCGGTATTCGTCATTTTTCAGCCAAATTTAGATTTACTAAGTTGTAGAGCTGCCAATCGTACATTTTCTGAAAATCTGACCCATATAAGCAGAAACGGCGATCTATATGATATAGAGCCAGGATCTACCTTTCAGCTTATATGTCACCTTTTATGTTTATAGATATAATGTATATATATATTAATTGTTGCGAGACCTGAATTCTGTTGGTCACCTGGGTTGCTATGGTATCACCCGCGCACTGACCATTCTGCACCTCATTGTCTGTGCGAGTGGACGGAAAATTTTCTTTCAGCTTATATAACCAGGTATTGAATATTCATTGGTGACATATTGACTTATATTGCAATGTAATATTACCTAACAACAACTGAGAATATTAGGCTTTATTATACCTCTGGGAGGGATGGTATGGTACGCCATAGGCTACAGCATTGGAAAACCGTATTACCCGCTGGGCGGTATTTACATATCATATTGCCCTCTGGCGGAATTTTTGTTGAAAAAATAGTCCCATGTTCGAATCCTTATTTTCTTTATTTAAATAATTATTTTTGCGGAAAAAAGACTGCATATACATTGCGCGTAATGATAAAATATAAATGACAATAATAAGCAACTCTAAAAATATCAATCGAAGATGGAAGGTGTTGAATCACTCATTTATTTCTAAATAAAGTAGACCCTCCGTTCTGGCTGCCCAGCCAACTGACAAATAGATCGGCGTGCGTAGCCTATAGGCCTAAGTGTCAACGCAGGGTGAGCGGTAAAATATAAATCAAATCAAATAATAAACTAAAATCCTTTCATGTCAGCAATGTGTAGGTCCCCAATACGATTATATTATGAATAAAGTTGTTATATTTCGTTAATTTTGATTAAGCTTTGAATTAACCACTGCTTCAATACCGTAAGGGAGGCGTACTGTCAGTGTCAGCAGCCACACTTAGTTCTGCGTTGATAGTGACAGAGTCTAGTCGGCGAAAAACAGCGACTTCAAATAAGAAAAGTACAGGAATTTGAATATCAAACAGAACGACATTTATCTTATTAAGCAATTTAAATCGTATTCATCTCTTTTAACCGAATTAACCGAAAATTAACCGAAAATTAACCGAAATAACGATTCAAAATAGAACTACATTCTGCAGGACTTGTCACAACCCGGCAGGTCACGCGCGCATTGATATGTACTGAGAGCAAAGACCCGGAACTATAAACATGGTCAGGTGGGAGGGGCAGCGTAAGTGGACGTTTTGGCATCGATTTTCATCGAATTACAACCATTTTCCAGCTAAAACGTCGGAAAATGGAGGTATAATAAATACAAAATAGACTCCTGGCTGTGTAAGAGGTGGTTATCTCCCTTGGGCTACCTAATTTCGTCGGGTGCTACGCACCCTTACGAAATTAGTACGCCCGCGGGAGATAACCACCTCTCACACAGCCAGGAGTCAATTTTGTCTATAATATTATTGCGTATTATTGTTTATTTAGAATATCTATCATTATCATTGTTATCATCCTAGAATATCATATTTAGATATCTATTGGTATTAGTCTCTATTACGGTACCCTTAGTTATTATTATATCATCATATCATATCATATTTACATATCCCCCCATATTAATGTGTATGATTACAGGTTAATAAGTTAGATATTATCATTATTCTAACCTTGCTCACATAGCGATTCATAGCGATTCATAAGGATTCATAAGGATTAGGCTCAACGATGGTCAACGATGGTTAACCGGCGATAGCGATGAGTAACCAGCGATAACGATGTCTAACAATCCTTAACGAAGGATATTTTATTTTAACGACCTATGAAACGGTTTAACGATATATCGCTATTTCTATCGCAATTTTTAAAATATCGTTACCGATCTTAACGATAAATAGCGATATATCTTTAATTATCGTTACTACCTATGAAACGGGCCCCAGGAGTAGATCAACCTAATTATTAGGGGGGATACAGGCCCCGACTCCCTGTAAAAGACCAACTTTTTTTTACTCTAATAAAACTCAGGCAATACAAATGTAACTTTGAATTAAGTTGCATGTTTAATATTAGTGAAACAGATGTTTATAACATTGTTGTTACCTGGATCAGGTTCATGTCATTGCAATGGCAAGAGATAAATATATGGCCCTCAAGAGACCTTGTTATACAAGCCCTACCGACTATAAATCTAAGTTTCCAAGTACCGGGTACTCATGCAATATTTGATGGAACTGAAATTACACTGAAGAAGCCCTCTGCTCCAACTGCTCAACAAGTCACATTTTCGACATAATATAGCCCTATAGGCTTATTATTCTGTAAAAAAAAAAAAAAAAAAAAAAAGAACTGACCACTGTCCCTTTCAACAAAAGAAAGACTGACTCTGACCATGTTGAAGTCATGGAGGCGGCCGTAGCCTACGGCTGGCAACGCGAGCTAACGCGGGAAGCACCCAATAAGGCCATACGGTCTATTGGTCCCCTCCCGCTAGAGCTAGTCTTCATGTCTATCCGCTAGATGTCAGTCAGCATTGTGTCTCATTTGCTGCTAACATTTCTTGATACTCAGGTCTCGGCACTTCCTGTGCTTCTTTATAGCGGTATATCATGCGTCGGCATTTTGCTGTACGGCGTGGCCTCCCTAAAAGTCAAATTTTCTTGGCCGTATTTTTGGGAGTAGCATCTGGTATTTATATATGGAAACCACCTCTACAGCAGTACCACCGAGATCAAGTTAATAATAACTCTGTAACAAGTCCCACCAAAAACCGTGTCGACGCAGCTACGAAGACGCCATAGAATCATAAGAATAGCCTACCGTATAATCTGGAACTGACAGTAGGCATACGTAGGTAGGATTTACCCCTACAAGTTAAACGATAGATGTTCTTAATGATTAAGCTTCATTTAATCTCCTACGGACTCTCCATTTGTTGATGAGCTGTTAAGGCCTATATTGTAATTCTATTTAAAGGTTATGGTTAGCTATGGTTCACTCTAGAGGTATTTATAGCCTATTCTTTGAGACGGCAAGCGAGTTCCGCTAGCGCCTAGCGGTAGCGGTGCAACGGGTAGGTCAGGACAATATTGAATATATATGTCTTTTACTAGCATTACCACATCAAAAATAGTTCATTATTTAATCATATTCTAATCATTACAGATGTCTAGATCTCGCGAGGAGAAGAATACTGCTTTTTGTTTCATGAAAATCCATGCATTGGTTGTTATTGAATCATTAAAATTAAGGTTCCAAAAACAACCAAATTTTGTATGGCCACTTCATAAGAACAATGGGTACCGGTAATTAATGTCACCTTTCTTAATTACTGTAATTATTATTTTGCACCTGATTGTCCTTTATTAATTGGCCGTATTTGCCACAATTTTAAGTATATCCACTTAAAATTGGGGTTTTAGGGTTTTTTTTATGCGAGGATTCCGATTTTTAATACCTTATAATTATTTAAGTCTATTTGCATAATTAGTCCGCCATTTTGAATACTAATTAGCATAAATTTAATTTCATGTTGATTGTCAACTATTAAATAGTCACATCCATTTAAAATGTGGACTATGCTTTTCTTTTATATGAGGATACAGGCCTTTTACATATTATAACCCTATTTGCATTTTAGTCCACCATTTTGAATACTAATTTGCATAAATTTACGCCATTTTGAATACTAATTAGCATCAATTTAATTGTCAACTATTAATTAGTCATATCCATTTAAAATGTGGGCCACGCTTTTCTTTTATATGAGGATGCAGACATTTTACATATTATAACCCTATTTGCGTTTTAGGCCGCCATTTTGGATACTATTTAGCCTAAATTTACATATCAGTAACCTGAGTTCTGATATCATGGGCACAGGGGAAAGGTACATAAATGAGGGTTTAAATTAGAAATAAATAATAAAAATATATGCATAATGTTTTTAATTACGTGTGTATGTGATAGGTCTTTATATAAGGGTCATAACACTCTAGTTTGTGAAAATATTCCAACTAGAAGAAAAGTTACAGCCAAAAAACAGTTTAGTAATTGGTAATGGCCGCGACAAAGGTCATACATCATTGACCCTCTGGCCTATTATGCACATATAATCCATTATATCTATTCCATTATTATTCCATTATTCTCCCTCATTTTCCTGTTAAATTGACTTGTATACTTGTTTTGGTTGTTTATTGAGGTAAATATAAGTTATATTTAGGTACGGTATTTAGAGGCAAATTTAGTTGGGGAAAAAATAGTTTTCACCCCCCCCCCCCCTCTAGACTCCCGCCCCCTCTAGACCCCCGTTACGGCGACATGGGCACCCTCCAGACCCTGTTACAGCAACATACTGTTTTTGCTAGTTGCTACCATCTCAAGTATGACCAAAAAAAAATTTTGTTACGGCGACGTTAATATTCCCCCCAAACTTTTTTCAGAATTCTAATCCCATTATTTAGTAGGAAAGAATTAGCTTGAGATTTTTCAATGAATATAATGGATGTACTCATTATAAACAATGATATAAGTAAGTAATGGTGGTAAGGGGGGTTTCATTTTTAGTCCTTCTAGGTCTACGGTATATGCTCAAAAGAAAATTTAGACCCCCGTTACGGCGACAGGGGGGGGGGGGGCTACCCCATAATCAACTTTACATAATATCATCAAGAAATGAATTGAAAAGTTGAAAATATTGATTTTTTATTGATAAAAACATATTACTTCAGAGTAATCATTGTCCCTCTGGCCCATTTTGCCCATAAAACCCATTATATCAAGCATATTTATAAGTTTCCCCCCAAAAATACTGGCTGCATTTTTTAAACAGTGATTCTGATAGGAAAATCTGCGTGTTTTATGGGTGATTCTGGCAGAAAAATAAGCATTTTCTTGGCCTCACGATTGAAAAAAAACAAAAAACATTGTGGGATACTTCCCCCTAGGCAACTTTTTTCCCCTGGATCTGAAAATAACAACGAAAATAATCTCAGATAAATATTTTAGCCTCTGGAGGAGCTGTTGTATTTTAACCCAAATCATAATGATGCACTTTTGGTGGAATTGCTCATATATAACATACATTCATAGGCCTACAGTATTTATTTGTTTCAATGTTAAAAAGAATTATTAGGCAAGTGGGTTACGAAAAAAACAACACAGAAAACCTCCTGCATTTCAATACCCACAACTTGGCAGGTTTGATAAACATGGTGGACGGGGGTGGCGGCCATTCTTCACTCAGCCGCCTATACTACTATACATGATTTTTTAAAAATCAAATGCGCAGTACTTCTACTCGTCCGATTATGACAATCTATATATCAAAAGATGCGCAATTAACTATATTTATTGATTCTAATATCTAATTTGTATGCGCAGTAAAATTATAATGGGGATCGGCCAAGAAAATGAGATAACAACTTAAGCTCAATGTAGCTGGTACTTGTCCTTCGTCGTTTCCATCTCAACTTATACCAGGCTGAAGGGAATTCTTTTTTCTCATTGGCTGACGAATTTGAGCTTCCTATGACATCATCAGCCAGAGCGACAAGGGTTTTCCAAAAGTGCATCGCCCAAAATAGGTGGGATGGGGGTTCCCAGCGGGGAGTTTTGAGTGAATAAACCGCACAGTGACAGGAGTAGCGCGACTGTCAAACACAGAGGAGCGGTGGTGTGGAAATGCTACTTTTACATATATCTTAATAAGAATATCCCTTTCCAGAGAACTTTTAATTTCAACATAGTTTGGCCAAGAAAGATGAGATTTTTAACTTTGAATGAAGTGTGTTGGACTTCGTTGGAAATGGTGACAGATACGGCAGGGATTGCATACTGATGTCGGCCCCCATAGGCCCCCCATATTAAATTCCCAAAGTTTGTAAACACTCCTGTTTCTACATGATAACAATGAAAAATTGTTTTGCTCTCAATATATGTAGGCCTAATACTTACAATATCAAACTTTGTGTCAATGAAAGCAATTAATATTTGGGCATTTCCATGGTGTCGGACGGACACTCTGGACCTGGTTACTGAACACTGCTTTTATCCCCATAATGTATCACTAAAGAAATGTCAGAAATGCAAATTAACACCAGATATTGTTAAACTATGAAAAAAAATTACAAAAAAAATCTCTTCACTGCCAGTAATAAGAGGTGGAAGGGTGGTGTCGGACGTATTTGCACAAACACAATAGTTTGGTCTTCATTTGAATTGTCGTCAATCTCTGTAAATTTAATGCACTTATAAGCTAATTCTAAATTAATCTGATCTTGGATGAAAATGAATATCAAAATTTACAGTATTTACTTTCTTCTTTCTCTCATATTTTTTTTAACAACTGGTAGGCCTATTCATGGTGTCGGACGTACACATTTTTGGTGTCGGACGTACCAGTTCAAAGGGCAACACACTAAAATACATAAAACATGGCTTCAGAAAATGTACAAACTTATTTTCTCAATGACCTTACATTGAATGGGTGCATAGAATTGAACTGCATCATATGACCATACAATCAATTGATAATAGAGAGCATTTCATGTTTTATTCATATATACATCACTCTTATGTATAAAATTGAATGATGCCATTGACAAAATGCATATTGGTGAGGTATATTCAATTTTTTTAAGTATCCAATAATTCACCAACACCAATTATTGACTTAACAAAGTTATAAATTGTCAACACAATACTAAATTCTCTCCAAATTCCAAATTCTCTGATGGTGTCGGACGTACACGAGATGTGTACATCCGACACCGTCGCTGTCTTCGCTATAGGAGCAGTGCAGAAAAAATAATGTTATACCTAGATGGGCCTATGGTTATTATATAAATCAATATTATATATCAGGGGGAGAAAAATCATTATTAAAGAAATGAGATTGAAAATAATATCATTTTAGTGTCTAACATACAATACACATGGTGGACAAAAATTACAAGTCATGCTGCACCTGTCACTTGGTTTTGAAGTGATATTATTGGCAAATAGTCTTATGGGAGTTTTATAATGATTCATCAAAAATTGCAAGTCATGCTGGACCTGTCACTTGGTTTTGAAGCGATATTATTGGCAAATAGTCTATGTGATTTTTAAAATTTTTATAATGATTCACAGAAAACTTTTTAGTAACGCCGGCCATTTGTCACTGACACAGGCCATTTTTTACCTTAAAAAAAAATTGTAATGATACCTGCAAATTCTCATGAAAAAACTCCTTTTTTTAACATTGGGAAGCAAGCATAAAGGGCATTGAAACCCCAGATAATTTACTGAGCTAAATGGTGTCTCTGCAAAAGAAGGGTGTGAACATGGGCTAGGACAGCATTCATTGTTTTACTACATCTCAATCCAATAGGCATGGGGTCTGGGGCCCGCCTAGGGCCCCAGAAGATAAGAATTTGTGCCTGCTCTCTGGTGCATTTTAAGTATTTTGGGGTTAGGCCTAAATATATCTGGAGTGCAACATAGTTTTCCCAGTTTGATTCCCATAGTACAGCTTTATTATTCGCAGAAATTTAGATGAACTGCTTTTAGGTAAGGGGGAAATATTTTACTTTAACCAAGTGTCTCAAAATAATACTGCAACAGACAAAGAAATAAATAATTCCATGCTGCAAGCCTCTCAATTTATGTATATGTTATCCTAAGATAGAAGTAATATATAAGTACTTATTGGATGTAGTGTTTACCATCATTGATATCAGCTTGATCTAATCTTTTGAAATATATGTTTCACCAGCATTTACGTATAGGTAATTAGAATATTAATCTTTTTCACATCAAATCAAATATGACGTCGGCCGACGTGAAAGGAGCATACGTCGGAGACTTCTCAAAAGAAACAAAACACTCTGAATTCTCTGCAGGTGTCGGACGTACACCGTCGCTGTCTCCGCTATAGCAGCAGTGCAGAAAAAATAATGTTATACCTGGATGGGCCTATGGTTATTATAAATCAATATTATATATCAGGGGGAAAAAAATCATTATTAAAGAAATGAGATTGAAAATAATATGATTTTAGTGTCGGACATACAGTACACCTGGTGGACAAACATTGTGACCTGTGCTGGACATGTCACCTGGTTCGGAAAAGATATTATTGGCAAATATCAATAGTCTATGTGATTTTTACTCTTTATACTAATTCATAGTGTGTTTACACATGAATATATCAATGGTTTATAACATTTTGGATTTTTATCAAGATTCATGACATGTTCACACATGCAGACCACATTTTTACTTTTTGCCTCATAAATAATTGGATATTCCGTAGAAAAAATGCGGGATTTTTCAGTAAACTAAAATGGCTGTATTTTTAAAACTAATAAAGCTACAGCTATAAAATTTTGGAATTTAATACTTTGAGTTGTGTAGATGAGTACTAAAGCAGTTTCATGGATTAATTGCATATTTGAAAAAAAACAAGTTGAGGTTGACATTTTCATGGAAATGCCCATTGGAAGAATGTTCTCTATATTTTTTTTGGGGTTAAATCTCCTAATTTTACTATGGAGCTCTATGGGACATGCACCCAATACCGCTCAAAAGTCAACCCCTGGTTCGCAGCGCCACCTGCAATCACGTGACTTTCCGTCTCAAAGAATGTGGCACCAGAGACAGTATGATTATCGTTACAACAGCCCAGGGGAAGTCTTGGGCTATTTACTTTCCTAAATATAATATGGAGTGTTTTTTTAACAAGGTTGGCATGGCCCACCATCCCATCCACCATCCACCATCCTCCAAGCTCCAAAATCATTGAATTTTAGTGTTAAATCCATGTGCAAAACTAGCCTGTGAACTGGCCTCTACTGTGCGAGGCCAGTGGGTGCCTCATTAGAAAAAAGTGGGACGCCTAAAGCGATCCATTTCTACTCGTTTTTCTGGTGGCAATGAGCTTTCACCCGATAATCATAATCACATACCAAGTTCCATAAAGTTCCCTCAAGGGTTTCTAATCGTAATTCCCGATTTACTTTCTGAGTCAAGGGAGATGCGGCCGCGATTATTTTGAACCTGTATCAAAACGAGGCTGGAATTCAATGTTCCTAACACCACTACAACCATGTGCCTGTAGCATTACTCAGCTGAGATGGGGAACCTTTCAAACTTACTTGCCAAACTCTGCATTACCTACCAGTTAAAACCATTGTATTCATGTCTGAGTGACTTGTAACACAATCCATAGGCAGGCATGTGACATGAAACATGAGTTTCTTATGGTTGAAGGGTCGGGATAAATAAATGGTCCCTCTTGTATCACAGAGTGCGCATGCAAGTACAGCAAAACAAATATGGCAGCCGATTCAAACGTCGTACTCACTTCGGGAATTCAATTGGGAAATCTATCCATAATACATCCACAGGCTTACATGAACATGTGATAGAACACCTGATGAAGCCCAATTAGCGGCGAAAGCTTGTGATTAAATAAATAACAACCATTACAAGACAAGGGTTTATTCCATTCCTTGAACACCAACCACATCACCCACACCGGCAAACCAGGTATACTACGATCCTTCTCCCCCCTTCAACTTATGTGATAGAAATGTTACTAACAGTCATATCATTACATGGATACATTTATATATGCCACAACAATGCTTGGCGAGTTGTTTCTCTATACACATTCTACCACTATTGCAAACATAGGAGTCAGTGTCTGTCCGGGGAGTGACCCGGGCGATACTCTTGTCTAGTGCAAAACCATCGCCGATGTTTTTCACATCATACGGTGGCGCTACTGGTGAAAGAGTGAGAAATCATTACTCCGAGTGTACCCAAAACTTACACGAGTACGGCCGAGTGTATTTCAACATGCAAGAGTGATGGAGCATGCTGGCATGGCTTTGGAACTTTTGATAGATATGCCTTGGAAAGTGAGGGTATGTGCATTTAAAGTTCACACTTCAGTAAAGACCCTATTGTCCCAGACGTTTTGGCTGGCATACATGATAAGGATGACAAATCCGTAGTTCTTTTCTCCCGTGGAATGTGAAAACAGGTGATCGGGTGATCGCTACAGCGCCTATGCGTCTAGTCCTAGTCGCATCCTAGGATTTGTCAGCGGTTCTTCCTCTGCGTATGTCCCGATAGGCCTACTAGACAAAATGTGACCCCCACACTTTTTTGGGGGGGAAAAGCCAAAGGTTTCCCCAAAAAATAGGACTGTCACCCCGCCATTAAGGTCAAGCCTTAAGTATTCCGCTCACCTACCTGCTGCCTTAAAACTTGACTTCGTCATAGGTCAAACCTCTTTAAGTACTCTCAAAAGCTGGCTAGCAAAGTTTAATTAAGAATGGTCCTGAGAAATTTTTTGATTTGAGCAATAATTAAAAAGTTCTTGCAAACCGCGCATTTGAAGCGAGGAGAATTCAAAGATGGCCGCCAAAACAAAAAGTTGATGGAACAGCGAGCAGGGAAGCAGCATGGAAGAGCCACTGCAGCTCTGAGCCAATCAGATGTGACCCCTGGCAATGATGTCATACCGTAGCGCAGAGTAGGGAAGCCTCTCTGATCAGAAAAACATTGAAGCACTGCCGCTCGTCATAGGTACAAACTCTAAACTTATAATTTATTCCATTAAAAAGCTAACGAAATATAGAATTGAATCCTAAAATCTAAATGTCTGCAGGTGTCTTATTGCGCTGCCATAAGGTTGCCTGCAGGCCTCGTCGAGCAAAACACCCCTCAGACAACCCTTGTTTCTGTGGTGAAGTTTAACCGGGTCCCCTGGCTCTGCAGTTGCTTGCGCTGAAACCATAATTTTAAAACCTTTGATTATTCCCATTGATATAACAAATACAGAGAGATGAAAATAATCTTACTAAACTAACCAGCCAAGCAGTTACCGTACACCAATTCTTGCACAGATACTCTCCTGGATCTTATCTCGAGAGATGCAGAGACAGTTCGCTTACTAGCTAGGATAGAATGTAAAGAGGTTTGTATATGCCTTACTGTACACAATGCCCACAATTTTTTTTTCAACCAGGCTTCGAGTGATATCCCTGGTCGATATAGGCTAACCTTTGATGTGTTGATAAGGGCGTAAAGCGACCAATCTCACTCACTCCTACCCAGAACAGTAGGCCTAGGCCTACCTAGCTGTACAAACAACCCATTCAAGTGACTGCCTATTCACTTGTAGCCTAGGCCTACGTAGTAGCAAGGTATAGGGTTGTTTGTTCAGCTATTAGTGGAGCAGCAATGGGCCCAAAAATATGATGTACCATGCATGAAAAAACACCACCATGAGTCATATATCAAATTGAAGCTTAGAACCTCAGCTATAGGCTAAGGATCTGTGACATAAGGTGCTCGCAGTGTGGGATATTTTTAGTTATTTCTTAATTATGACATGAAATAAAAACCACTAATACTAGCTTCATGGAACTTCACACACACAGACTAGTGTGGACCTTGAATGAGGTCAAAGTCATTTATTCCAGGGTCAAAATATGGAATTTTCAATACTTTTTGACAAATATTGAAAAACTCCATACTTTGACCTTGAATAAATGGCCTTGCCCTTCATCCAAGGTCAAATTCCTTTAAGAAATCAATAGCCCACACTGATCCCTGAAATGTATACCAAAAATCTATTTGGTTGCCATGGTAACATGTGAAAAAACTCAAAATTTGAGGTCAATTCTTTTTTTTCCATCTTTTTCATCTTTCATCTTTCTTTCCAATTGATTGTTCTGACTTCATGACTTTTTGATTGACTATTAATTTCGACTTTCTGATTGACTGTTCTGACTTAATGGTTGACTATTCTGACTTAACGATTGACTTTTTAATTGACTATTATTACTTTATGATTGACTTTTCTGACTTTACGATTGACTATTTTGACTTTTTGATCGCCTATTTTGACTTTTCAATTCACTATTTCTGACTTTTTGTTTGACTATTTCGAATTAAAATGACTTTTTGATTGACTATTTTTGACTTTTCGATTGACTATTTTGACTTTTCAATTGACTATTTTGACTTTTCGATTGACTATTTTGACTTTTCGATTGACTATTTTGACTTTCAATTGACATTTTTATTGACTTTTCTGATTGACTATTTTGACTTTTCTGACTTTTTGATTGACTATTTCGACTTTCTGATTGACTTTTCTAACTTTCTGATTGACTTTGACTATTTCGACTTTCTGATTGACTATTCTGACTTAACGAATGACATTTCTGACTTTTTGATTGACTTTCTGATTGACTATTCTATATATGCCCCCATTTAAAGGCCACAAGGATATATCATGAATGAAATCGAAATATAACTTAATGTAATTGTACTTAGTTTCATGACCAAGTAATAGAATAATACTTAATTTTCACTGGTCAAATCAATAAGGCCACCAAAAATAGGTGTTTCCGATTACCCCCAGCACCAACCCCCTACATAGAAAAACATTCCCCTCCCTGCCTTTTTTTGGCCTAAATTGAAAACATAACCCTCTTTACCAATGTATAAACACCCCACCTATTAGCTAACACTGTGTTGGTAAATCCAACACTCCGTCAGCCTCATTCCTCCCTTGTTATAAACAGGTAGGCCCTACTTAGGCTACTAGGTACTGAAGGCCTATAATAAAAAGTCAAGGATAAAACAATGTATCGGTTCATTATAAACACGTAGGCCCTATTAGTACTATTAAAGGCCTATACATAATAAGCCCAGTATGAAACAATTTATGGACAAGCAAATGGGGCATCGGCCCACGCTTCTTTCCAAAAGGACCATTTTATTTTTCGCCCCAATCAAATTAATGTGTTCATGTCACATTCTATTCTTCCCTATTGTAAAGTTAGTTCAGCTTCTATTTGAATTCCCTGATGGATTTTCTTTCCCCCCCCCCCCCCCCCCCCCCCCCTCAATCTTGCTCTTGAGCTTCCAGTAGAGATGCTGTCACCTACACCATGCATACAGACAAGGTCTCAGTGTGTGACATAACCCATAGACCGACGGACCAGGTCTATGAAAAATGGCAGTTGGGCCATGAACTTTTCAAAAGCCCTGGTCCGACTGGCCGTGAGAAAATTGGGAGGTCCAATTTCATCAGCTGTCCCTTATAATTCCATAAACTCGCCATAGGTTCCATAAACCTGGGTAAGATTACAAATGAATAATATAAGGCTCAGGAATTAGAGCTATTGAATATCGATGAGCTGCTAGTTCTCCATCTCCTTTATTCTTTAATAATCTTTCTTCTCTCGACACTTTCTCTCTACGTCCCTAGCCTCTCTCACCAATGTAAGTTATAGTCTGTCATGACAAAATTAGAAGACTTAAAGATGAGCGATTCTAATTCTCTACGTCTGGCCATATCTGTCATGCGTTCCAGAATTCCACGTATCCAGTTCTCATATTTAATAGTCAGACTTTCCGGAGAAACATCATAAAATATCACTGCCTCGGTTTCTGATTCTTCGTCTGAGCTGACCACTGGCACACACCTAGAGTTAGCAAAGTCCAAAGGCTTTCTAATTGTCATGAGTGGTGGCCTCACCCTATCAGCATATTCAGCTAGTGCTGGCCGTTCCTCTCTCCGAGACTGCAGTTGCTTGGGTCGATCCGGAGACCCATGCCGACGAGAAGATTCCTGCTTACTTCTTACAGTCTCCCTCGATTTCTTAGGCGGCTTCTGCTTCCCGTTTTTTTCTTTCTCGCTTTTAAACTTGTCACCACGACTGTATACTGCCTCCTCATCACTGGAAGAAGGCATACTGATAGGCTCAGCTCCTCCAAATGAATCTTCACACAAGCGTCTATGTCTGCTCCGAATGTATCTTCTCAAAGCGTGTCCCACTTATGTAACCGATAGCCGCAATGCCTGGTCAGTCACGGCCTTGTCGCCTTATATAGTGGCCGGTGCCACGCACATGCCACGCCCTGATTCCATGCCCAAATATGGACATACACGAGGTGAGCAGCGAGAGGATCCAGCCCGCACGCTTACATTCCTTATTACCTCGAAAACAAAACATTATGTTAAATAAATACATATCCAAGGTCAAATTCCCGAGAAAAATCCTAGATTCCATATACTACTCTCTCGGTATAAATAGAACGCCAGATTGCAGCGATCCAAGGGCACCAGCGTCTTGCCGGCAATGGTAGACGCTCTGTATGACGAGGTGTCCGCCATGGCGCTCGCCAACGCAACGTTCCGCGTTGTTTATTTCTTTGCGCGGTGTTTGTTTCCATTGGTGATAGGTTGGAATGTGTAGAAAATATCACCGAGAATCGACTTTGGCAAGGAATTTGAACAGAAAATGTTAAATAATAGCAGTATAGTTCATATCCTATTGTTATATATGAAATAAACACAACTCAGGCTCTTTTCCCTGGGCCCCGATGATCCCCGGGCCCCGATGAAAGAGACTGTCTCATGATTGATAGCTCTACCGGCTACGCTCAAGGAAGAGCCGTAGAAACTGTTTTGTACAGAAATGCTTCAAAGGAGCCTATCTAACACCATTGGTTAGCTTGAAATGTTATTAAAAATAAAAGGAATATTTCCATGTGGAAATAAACCCAATCATGGTTTCAAAATGGCCGTAAATCCACCATGTAATCGTATCTTCTCTCTCCTGTGTTCACCAAAGGCTTCTTTACGTGTATATGGCTCTCCTGAAGGCAGGGAATAAAATCTAACGTCAAGTCAACATTCCTCCTCCAGATATTGAATAAAATTATCATTTAAAATCAGGGAAAGCCATATCTTGTGGGAGCCTTAATCACCCTCGTTCTGGTTCTCCTTGCACTTTCTGGCGATAAATCATTATCTCTGCTTTCATTATCAGCTTTTAGGCAGGGCTTCAGATAATCCACATGTATTTTCGCCATTTTCTTTGTGCCTTTATCAATGGTATAGGTCCACTCATTTAGTTTCTCGACTATCTGAAATGGACCCTCCCATCTTCCACACAGTGGCCGTCCAGTTTTCACTGTGATAAATTTGTAGACCCATTCTCCAGGAGAATATTCTCTGACCAACGTATTCTTGTCATAGACCTTTTTCTGTGCTTTCACCGATCGTTTTAAATTCTTCATTACAAATTTGTGTGCCTTCAGGAGCTGTTCTCTGATGTATAACACCTGGTTATTTGGACACTTTGCTTCAAAATTTTCGTCATAATTCCGATAAATGACTGCAGGCACCATTGAAATTTCCTCACCAAAGGTAAGTAGATTTGGAGAACAGCCGGTTGATTCATGCAAACTACACCTATAAGCATAGGTGATATATGGAATCAGCTGGTCCCAGTCATTTCTATGGAGATTTGCCAAGCCCGACAAAGCTGTCTTCAGAGTCCTAATCGATCTTTCGACTAATCCATCGGATTGAGGCCTATAAGAATTGGTAAATGTCTTCTTTATAGACATCAAGATGCACAACTCCCTCCATAAAGAAGAAGTAAAGTTGGCACCTCTATCCGAATGAATATTCAATGGAGCTTCAAATTTCAAGATCCAGCCTTCCATCAGGTGAGTAGCGCAAGTGTCAGCTTGGTAATTTGGCATAGGAAATGCCTCCATGTATTTTGAATAATAGTCCTGGACCACCATAAAGCATATGTTACCTCTGAGAGTCAAAGGTAAATTTACAGCAATATCCAGAGCTATCCTATCAAATCTTGCGCCAGAAATTTCATTATGAAGCGGTCTCTTCCCTTCCCTAGGGAAATCTTTCACACGCTGGCAAATATCACAAGAAGCACACCATCGATCTATATCTTCAGACATAAGTGGCCAGAAAAATGTTTGCTTCACCTTTCCTAGGGTCTTCTTTCTTCCAAAATGGCCACCTTGAGGAGAACCATGTAACATGCGGAAAATAGCCATCCTTATCTTCAACGGGCCAACGATAGTCATGTCAGAAACTGAGGCTTCTTCATGATATATCACATATAGAATCCCATTGCGTATTATCATCTTGCTGAGGAAACCATACAATACTCTAAACTCTCGTGTTTCTGCACAAATCTCCTGAGTAGAAAGTTCTTCTTTCCTTCGAACCAGTGACTTGATTTTGGCAATATCTCTGTCCTCATCCTGATATTTAGCCATCTCACCCTCTGAGCAAGGGAAAACTTCCTGCAAAAATTCCTTCTTCTCCTCCCATTTGCTTGTCATATCATCGACAGAAGATACCATACCAATAGGTTTGCAAGGGTCCTTCCTGCATGTGACACAGCCAGGATTCTTACATCTTGATCTTCCTCATTCTTGAAAGAGCATCGGCATTGCTATGAAATTTTCCTGGCCGGTGGAAAATCTTAGATTGATCCACATCAAAATAAGCTAGAATAGACAGCCACCGAACCAAAATTCCATCAGCATCCTTGAAATTCAGGACCCATCTCAATGAAGAGTGATCCGTACGAATGATAAATCTTGTGCCCCAGATGAAATGCTTGAACTTTTTCAAGGATTTAATCACCACAAGCAGCTCCCTGTGCGTTGTACAATAATTCCTCTGAGTAGAATCCAATGATTTGGAGAAATAACAAAGAACTTTTTCTTCTCCGTCCTGGACCTGAGGCAAAATCGAGCCAATTGAAAAATTACTGGCATCAGAATCGAGAATAAATAAATCATTCTCAGTTGGATATCCTAGGATAGGCTCAGAAATCAATGCACTTTTCAGTAGGCAAAAAGATTTCTCCCGATCTTCATTCCATGCAAATTTCGTATGATCCCTGAGCAGTTGGAACATAGGCTCAGCCTTCTCCGCAAATTCTGGAATAAAATCCCTGTAATATCCTACAAGTCCCAAGAAGGAACGAATATCTTTGATATTTTGTGGCTGTGGCCAGTGTGTAATAGCCTCAATCTTCTCCGGATCTGGTCTGCTCCCTTCGCTGTTAACTACTCTGCCTAGAAATCTAACAGAGCGCTTGAAAAGTACACATTTCTTTGGTTTCAAAATCAAACCAAATTTCTGTATCCTCTCAAAGACACATTTCAGATTTTTCCTGGCTTCTTCCAATGACTTTCCATAGGAAATTATATCATCTAAGTAAACCATACATTTTGTCCAGCGCAATCCTTGTAACATACTCTCTACCATGCGTTCAAATGTGGCTGGGGCATTGCATAGCCCAAATGCCATCACATTGAAACGAAACAAGACTATATGGGTGACGAATGCAGATTTTTCCTTCGATTCTTCATCCAATTCCACTTGCCAATAGCCTGATTCGAGATCCAGGGTAGAATAATACATGTTTTTCCCAAGAGCATCTAGACTTTCGTCGATTCTAGGTAGGGGGAACGCATCTTTCTTTGTGATATCATTTACTTTGCGATAATCCACACAGAAACGAATGGAATTATCCTTCTTTTTGACCAGAACAATCAGTGATGACCGTGGCGAGTCACTAGGCGAAATAACTCCTTTATTTAACATCTTTACTAGCTCTTCTTCCACTGCTTTTCTCCTGCCTATGGGTAAGCGGCGATAGCTCTGCTTGATAGGTTCCGAATCTCCAGTGTTTATGTGATGTTTCATGTTATCCGTTCTGCCTAGGTCTCCAGGTTTTTGGAATATATTGAAAAATTCCAACAGGTCAGATCTTCTCAGTGGTAATGTCACTCTGAGAAACCAGCTGTTCCAGGTATTGAGGCAAATTATATTCAGTCATCGCCGGATCATGAGCAATTGTTTCCAATAATACAGCAATTCGCTCATCCTCCAAGGTAGAATTTTCATTCTCAGCGATGTCTATCGACTCATCATTCCCAGTGTTCTCTATTTGAGAATCACTTCAGCAACGCCTAATATTTCACCCTCTTCAATGAATTGTGCCTGGCTGGTGATATTCATCACAGGCAACCCATACAATTCCTCCTCTTCTCTATATCCTATCATGGTAGGAAAATTCACTAATCCTCTGTCATCGTCTATGTACATAGGAGGCTCCACAAGGAAATCACATTTGCTCATGCCATTCCTAGGGCCAGTCCAGATTGCTTCTACCATCGTCACTGAATTCTTCTTAATTTTAGTTCTTTCCTTAACTCTCAGGGCTCCATTATTTGATACAAATTCACAAAAAGTTTTCCTTCCGTTTATATCAATCTCCCCAGTTTTGCTTCTAAACGCCATGTCCACTGCCATCTGGAAATCTAAGCCTAATATTCCGGATTCTCTATGGATACGTCCAACTAAAAATCTCCAGACATGCAACTTTCCTCCAAGATCAAAGTGGAAATTAGCAACACCTAACAAGGTTATATCACTGCCATTAGCAGCAACGACCTTATCCGAAGTGGGTAACAATGAAGGTGGGTTGATCATAGAGGAATATATACCCTCATCGATCAAGCTGATGGAGGCTCCAGTGTCCACTAATAGGTGATACAAGTCTCTTCCAAAAGTAGCTGGAACATACCATCTTGCTCCTTTTAAGTTAGGCAGACAATAAATATTTTCTTCAGGCCTGGTCACCAGTAATAAATCAGGAGCTTCAGGGGCCGTACCCTCCCCTAATAAAGAAGGTCCTGAAGAATCATTCATTGCTGTAATTGTCTGGTCGGAAAAGCCACTTTGAGATAGGGTGGTTGAGTTGATGGCCTTGTCCAACACAACCACTAGTCGTTTCCCTCAAGACCAGCCATGCTTTTACCAGATTTCTGATCTAAGATTCCGGATTTGTTCTTAGCATCAAGGAAACCTTTACATGAAAAGGTAGAGTGTCCGGCTGTATCACACCACTTGCAATAAGGAGTCTGAGATGATTTATTCCTCCAGGGACCACTTTTCCTATATCCCAACCACTTTGTTCTCTCTCCCAAAGCATTTATTCCATATTCCTCCTCATCTGATTCTTCAAACTCAGTCTCAGTCGTGTGAGAAACAGCAGCAACTGTAGTCAACACATCAGAACTGGCATTAACTCCAAAAAGTGTTTTTATTCCACTTTTATAACGATTTGCTAAGTCCAGGGCATCGAATAATGACTTAGGCTGACGAGCATGAACTTCCAATGCAATCTTCTTGTCCAACATGCCTTTAATGAATTGTTGAATCAGCAGCCGAGTATGAAAATTATGTCTTTCACCCGGAAAGGCCCAGATCATCAAAGATCTAAGATGAACTGCAAAGGCATTTAGATCTTCGCCAGGAATTTGCTTTCTTGAATAGAAGGTATTTTCTCGGTCTTCAGGAGTACCTCCTCCATATATCCTACATAATACGGTGACTAAGTCCTGATATGATCCTTCAGAGATGTCAAAATCATTAACCACGCTTGCAGCCTCACCTTTACATTTGGAGAAAAGCACCTTCATCCTTGTTTCCTGAGACCAATTGTTAGCAAAGCTAATATTCTCAAATTGAACAAGATATTGGTACCAATCCTTTCCTTCGAAAGCAGGAGGCATAGAGCATTTGGGCTTCTCTGACCATTGAGTCACAGCTTGATTTGTGGAAGAATCCTTGATCTTGATCGGACAAATATTTTCTTCCTCCTCAAATTCCACAGCATCAAACAATGACAGAGATCCTCGTGATTTTCTCTGAAAAGAAACCTTTTTCCCTCCTTGGCGTGTTCCTATATTGCCATACAAGGGATTGGAATCCAATGATTTCCAAAATTCAGTATCTCTCACATCAGACCCATCTTTCATTTTAAATAAACTTTTGGTTTCATCTAACTCAGCTTTATTAACTCGAGCTTCACTCTTCCAATAGTCTACGTTTTTCACTGCATCATCGACATTAGCTTTAGCCAATTGCAGTTCCGTATTAATCTTCTTCAAGGCATTTTCCTTCGAAGTAACCTCTTTATGCAGTAAATCTGTATCTTTATTAGCTCGATCTAAAGCAGCTTGTTGACGGACAATATCCTCCTGGAGCTGATCCGTAGTATTCATGGCAGCATCACGTTCACCAGCTACATCCTTAAATTCACTTTTCGTCAAAGCCAATACTCTATCAACATCTTCCTTGTCTTTAGCTGCCTGCAAGATGTAATCCTTGATCTTAGGATCCACGTCCTTGAGCTCTATGCCAGCTACTATCCCCTTTGTTAAATCAGTAGCCATGTTTAATCCTTCCTGAGACTTCAAGTCCTTTAATTCTGAGCAGAAATACAAAAATATACTAAGTAAAAAAACAAAAAGCAGTCCAATCGTGTTTGAACCCTTCAGGAGAAGAAAATCAAAAATCTCTCCACAGCAACAGCAAGGCGAAGCAGTGTCTACACCATCCAGGAGTCTAACCAGTGAACATAAGTTGTCTTATATCACTCTGCCCAAAAAGAAAAACAAACCCAAGTCTAAATATTCTGTGTCAATTTGAGATGTATCCAGACGATATCCAATGACTATCTCCAGCTCCGAATACTTCCAAAGAAAAAAATGGAGACGAAAGATCCAATGAGATCCAGAGGATCCTGGAGGTCCGGATGGGTCCGGATAGTGAGAAAAATAAGCAGACTGTTTATATTCCCTTGAAACTTCAATGTCCAGCAGACAATCCAGTGTTCTAGGAAGAAATACAAATGTATTTTTCCCTCACACTCACGGCACCAGTGTTGCGATTCTTGCCTATGTTCTTTCCAATGTCTTTGTGGCCATCGTTGCACATCTGTGTTCCAGCTCCGGCTTAATATTAATCGATATTAAATAATGATATTTCATGATCGTATAGGTTTACTTCTGCGAGAATAAATATATTATGAATATCAATAGCAGGAGATGGGGGGAAAAGTAACTATAGTGGCCGGATTATATTAAAGTTCCAAAGGACCAAGGGTTGAAATATTCTATGTTCCAAGCGCGGATCCGAGATAAAACATCAAGAGTGAAATACTTCTTTCATATGTTCCCTTTATTCCTCCTTGTGTGTTGGGTTGAAGACCTTGCTCCTCAACCCAATAAATGAACAGGTACATCGAGATATGAATGATTTTCAAACCAAGGAAACATTATGTTTGCAACATAATTCAGGAATAATGGAATAAATATAATAATCACATAAATGCAAAGTTGAACATAAATATAGAAATATGTAATAAGCAACATGGTCAAAGTCCGGATGAAATCAAATGAATAGATAATTAATGATAAATTAATCAAATAATATAAACTGCAAATATCATCAATGGTTGCAATGAATATCCTAGTGGAATCCGGAGGAACTACACGGAGGTATCCGGAGGTCAAATGGAAATCTTCATTACAATCTTCGTTACAACTTGCCAAAAAATAAATTTTAACTTTATATACTGTGAGGCCCAAGAAATCTCCAGATTTCTGAAAGTCAATTATGAGGTAAAATTACCCCCAGAATGCACCATTTGATTCTGAAGACGTGGGGCAGAGCTTTATGGAAAATGAAATAATTTATTTAGATTCTCAATAAATGTATATATATAATAAAGCTGTACAGTACTGTCTTTTCATGTTTATCTTCCTTCTAACTTAGCCCCCCCCCCCCCCTCCCTCCCCAGACAATGTAATGTAGGCTGTTTATGAGGTGTTACATTCGTACCATGGAAAATCTAGTCAGGCCATGAACTCTCAAAAAGTCATGGCCCGACTGTCTAAGGTGACCCAGCCCACCATGTCGCACACTGTGTTATCTACTATCATGAGGATTCATCCTCACTTATGGTCCTGGGTGGGACCTTAAAGTACCTTTCTGTCTCTTTTCTCTGTCTCTCTCTCCCTTCTTCTCTATCTCTGTTTCCTGGGTATGATCATAAACTGCCTCCCTCTCAGCTCTCCCGCCCTTGATATAACACTTCAAAGTGTTGATAAGGGCGTAAAGCCACCAATCTCTCTCACTCACTCACTCACTTATGGTAGACTAGCGCTATCACTTCAGGGCAGTCATTCTATTATAATTTATAGCACTACAGGTCATTTCTCATCGGGTATGCTTAGGTTATATCATGGTATTCCAAATAACCTTTAAACCCTACAAGAGCTTGTTAAACTTGGTTTATCACAAGCAAACGGATATTATCCAACAAAGCAGTATTTGAAAAGGATGTTCAGCAACTTAACATTTACGCTACAGTTCATCAATCAAATAAGACCATAACCCTGTTAATCGTACGTAGATGTTTGTACAGTGTTAGCCTATACCTAATAAAAAGCCACTGATGGCCTTTAACTTATAAACCAACTCGCTGACTTGAAATGTGTGCATCACACTTCTTATGGACTACCCCCTTATCATTGACTCATGTCTTGTTTAATTTTTCCTATTGCAGGTACATCTACCTCATGGCAAGTCCCAGGTCACTTCCTCTGAAACAAGCATTCGCCTTGGTTTCCACTGTTGTTTTGGGGATAACCTTTTACTTAGGCGCCATCCGACCTGCCTTGATTAGTCGTCGAAGCCGGCTGATAGAAAAGGAGATTGAAGAGTATTTGCAACGTCAAGAAAAAACGGATTGATTTAGCAATATAACAAAAAAACTCGCCCAGGACAGACATGGCTATGGTAGACAGGTACGATTCAGCCCTCCTTGGCATCTTGCAAAGTGAGGGACAGATTGGCAAGTTTCTCGATACTGTTTATGGATTCCTGTACAGAAAGACAGATTTCTACCTTCTTATGAAGGACAAAAGTGCTCGTATGGGCTTCCCGCCCGGCGTGGGTTTACAACTATCTGTGGGAGCTTTTAAGAAATATGAAGAACTGGCGAAGAAAAATGAAGCTATGAAGATTGAAATGGGCAGTTCCATGAAGAACCCTATTTGTGATCAACGTTCTGCGGACAAAAAGAAAGCTAAAGATCATGATGATGGGAATACTAAGCCTTGTCAGAAAGCAGAAGCGAAAGTCCCGAAGTCTCCTTCCCAACAGAAGACCCCTGAAGTACATGTTAAGGGTCCAGATAAAAAAACAAACATTGAAGCTGCAAAATCTGAGGTTACTAAGCCTATTGGGGATAAGACTCCGAATAAGCACTCTCAAAAAAGTGAGGACGATGAAGACAACGATACCGAGCTTACAAAAATGCAGAAAGAGTTCCAAGCCAACCCAGCATCATATAACGGTGCTTTACATGATAACTACAGTTGGTCGCAAAGTATTGGTGACGTTGATGTCCAAGTAAAAGTACCTGTTAACGTGAAGAAAGGTGCTGATGTTAAAGTGCTTATAGAGAAGAAAAAACTCAAGATATCTCACAGGGATGATTCTGGTATGTTCATTACTATTGTAGATGGCGATCTTACTTGGGACATAAACAAAGAAGAATCTATGTGGACGTTGTCTCCCAGCGAACATATCCATATTAATTTTGAAAAGTGTCAGGAGAGGTGGTGGGACGCTTTACTAGTAGGAGAACCTAAAATCAGCGTCCGAAAGATTGATCCATCTAGGCCTATCACCGATCTAGACGATGAGGCTCAGGCTAAAATTGAGGAAATGATGTACAACGAACACCAAAAAAGACTTGGTAAACCGCAAACCCATGAGACCAAAGTGCATGATATGCTTAAGAAAGCTTGGGATGCGGAGGGTTCCCCGTTCAAGGGTCAGCCATTCAATCCATCCGTTGTGAAAGTTGCAAACCAGGGAGAGCCCGGAGGTTCGGTGCCATTACCCAACCCTTAAATCTTGCATTGACTTTAGACATGGGTTGAAGCCAGCTTCATTAAAGATGCTGACTAAAAGAGTATTGTTATGATGAATACTATTGCGAAGCATATAAACATGTGTCCTATGATCAACTATTTTAGAAAGTTAACTATGAACTGTTTATCCGGGAGAGTTTAAAACGATAAGGTTGAATCGATGTGGTTTATAACAACTAATTTTCACACCCACACATTTAAGCTGATTTTTGTATTCTGAATTTCATTCTAGAAGTTGTAATTGCTGTTGTCTCTGATTCCAACGTTCAGTGTCAATACAATACAATAACATTTTGCCATTTGAGTTGTATACGATGCAAAGCATGGCCATTAAAAAGCTTGAAATAAAACCCATTTGATACAAGAAGTGTTATGAATTATAACCCCCATCAATAACGAAATATTTGTTTCGTTTGTCTTTAAGGTTAAATAACTTCTTCAAAGTAGTAAGATTTTCGATTCCTTGTGAACTGCTGTGTCGTTTGTCATAATGACAAACGACACAGCAGTTCACAAGGAATCAATAATGAATATATTATATTGATAGTTGGTGGAAATAGCCTTCATATCTCACCCGTTTATTTAAACTTCAAGTAGTCATCATATACCGGTATTATGTTCTAGGCTCGTCTGAACAGTTAAGTCAAAAATGCTCGTATAACGATTCTCCAATTTACTGGGTTTTTTTAGTAATGTATAGAGAAGGAAAAAAGACGAAGCAAACGGTTATCGACCAAACCATGTATGGGTTCCTATGCAGCTATGCAATGTAACAAAATCAGACATGACTACTTATAAGTATCTCACCTTAATCCGCATATGAAGACTACACTTCGGCCCCCTCCCCCTTACACACACATACCTCATAGTTTGATAATGCTGCAATGCAATCGATCATACTTATTTAATATGGGTGGGTTTGATTGCAACAAATTTAAGGCTTTCCCGTGCAGATTTCAGGAGGTATCAAGGCTGCTGCTTACAAGCCTGGACAAAATAGTGATGTTAACTAGTGATAAGAATATCGAAAGGAACAGTTTAAAAAGCTAACTGATGAAAATAGAGACTTTATATTATGGGTTTCAAATGGGAACGGTAGTACGATTATGGTGTATTGACCTCGGAACTAATGCTAAGTACATGTACAAGATTCTACATGATTCCCGCGGCCCAGAACACATCAAATTTAATGATCAAATGAAGTATGAATGTATTTTAATTTGATTTTCCAATGCCTTGTAGGGCACATCTGATGTTCCACATGATTAAACTTAGAACTGGCTTATTATGTAGATCAATTCTGTAAAAGATTCTCAAAACCTGTCAGGGCTGCCAACCAGAGGAAGGCCCAAAAGCCTGACGTTTTTTGTGACAAGTACGGTGGCTGCAGAAGGCAGGCACTGGCACTAAGGGGGTCCGGGGGCATATGCCCCCAGAAAAATTTAAGAAAAATGACAGCTATTTCAGGGCATTCTGATGATTTTGAGGAGAGTCAGAGCTAAATTATAACCAACAAAAATGTTATGCTAATTCTTACAAGTTCCAACTAGGTTTTCGAAATATGAACTGAGCAAATCGAGGTAAGAAATATGGAGGTAATGCACTTATGATGAATATTTATTCCTAAAATTGGCCATTATTTAACATAATTTGAGTGTCTGGTGAAATAGGTGCATTCTGTTGTGACCTCTGGCTGTCTACTAAAAATCTCGTCAAATTTGGCTAAAGGAAAAGTACATAAAGAAAATTGTTTGTAGCAGGGAAAATATTATTTCAAACCTAAAATCGACCTTGATTTAAGGCATGATGAAAGGCATATCTGATGTTTCATATGACTAAACTTAGAACTGGCTTATTTTGTAGATTGATTCGGTAAAATATCCTCAAATGCACCAGAATGCACAATTTTAAGGGAATGGTTTCAAAAGATGTCTGTGGTGGGACATGAAAATTGTTGGCAGAATTTGGCTTGGATCTGTTTATATCGATAGGCCTACATTTAAATACTCTGATGAATTTAAAGATTTCTGCTACAAATATAACCATCAGAATGATGTAATTATAACTGCCCAGATTGTTTTTAGTGACTTTTTAGAAGGACTCACAGCGAAAATTAAGGATTTTTAAGGCCCTTAAAACCCAAACTCAAAATTAAGGACTTTTTACTGGTTATGACCATAAAGTGCCTTTCTGTCTCTTTTTCTCTTTCCCACTCTCCCTTCTTCTCTATCTCTATATCCCTGGTATGATCATAAACTGCCTGCATCAAATTTAATGATCAAATGAAGTATGAATGTATTTTAATTTGATTTTCCAATGCCTTGTAGGGCACATCTGATGTTCCACATGATTAAACTTAGAACTGGCTTATTATGTAGATCAATTCTGTAAAAGATTCTCAAAACCTGTCAGGGCTGCCAACCAGAGGAAGGCCCAAAAGCCTGACGTTTTTTGTGACAAGTACGGTGGCTGCAGAAGGCAGGCACTGGCACTAAGGGGGTCCGGGGGCATATGCCCCCAGAAAAATTTAAGAAAAATGACAGCTATTTCAGGGCATTCTGATGATTTTGAGGAGAGTCAGAGCTAAATTATAACCAACAAAAATGTTATGCTAATTCTTACAAGTTCCAACTAGGTTTTCGAAATATGAACTGAGCAAATCGAGGTAAGAAATATGGAGGTAATGCACTTATGATGAATATTTATTCCTAAAATTGGCCATTATTTAACATAATTTGAGTGTCTGGTGAAATAGGTGCATTCTGTTGTGACCTCTGGCTGTCTACTAAAAATCTCGTCAAATTTGGCTAAAGGAAAAGTACATAAAGAAAATTGTTTGTAGCAGGGAAAATATTATTTCAAACCTAAAATCGACCTTGATTTAAGGCATGATGAAAGGCATATCTGATGTTTCATATGACTAAACTTAGAACTGGCTTATTTTGTAGATTGATTCGGTAAAATATCCTCAAATGCACCAGAATGCACAATTTTAAGGGAATGGTTTCAAAAGATGTCTGTGGTGGGACATGAAAATTGTTGGCAGAATTTGGCTTGGATCTGTTTATATCGATAGGCCTACATTTAAATACTCTGATGAATTTAAAGATTTCTGCTACAAATATAACCATCAGAATGATGTAATTATAACTGCCCAGATTGTTTTTAGTGACTTTTTAGAAGGACTCACAGCGAAAATTAAGGATTTTTAAGGCCCTTAAAACCCAAACTCAAAATTAAGGACTTTTTACTGGTTATGACCATAAAGTGCCTTTCTGTCTCTTTTTCTCTTTCCCACTCTCCCTTCTTCTCTATCTCTATATCCCTGGTATGATCATAAACTGCCTGCATCAAATTTAATGATCAAATGAAGTATGAATGTATTTTAATTTGATTTTCCAATGCCTTGTAGGGCACATCTGATGTTCCACATGATTAAACTTAGAACTGGCTTATTATGTAGATCAATTCTGTAAAAGATTCTCTCCCTTGATATAACCATACCATGTGTAGATAAAGGCGTAAAGCAACCAATCTCACTCACTCGCCAAGGACATTTTAAGGACCGTGGGAACCATGTTTTAGCCACACTGATTTTTGCCTTAAAACTTGAAATCAGCTCTTTGGTTTGACTTATATAGATTGATGTTCGTATAAAATTAGACAATATAAATTTGAAACGTATTTTTCTACTGTGCAAAGCCAGATGGATATCACGACGGAATTAGCAATGAAATTTTAGCCAATAATGAAAATTCCCATTTTGAAACTATTGTTTGGTGTTATTCATGTTACAAACCTAGAAGCAGACAAAAGTGGAGGCAAAAAATCGAGTCTAATTCTCTAATAAAAGTATCTATAGTAATGACAAAACAATTAAATCTATTTTGTATTTTCATGTATATTTTATTACATATTTAGATGGTACATGTGTGAAGACCATAATCGAAATGTCAGCCGAACCATTCAAAAAAGGATTTTGAATCCTTCGATCCAGAGAATTACTTCATCGACTTGGGAGGAGCAATGCATGGCAAATAATACAATGAAATTTCGATTCCCCTGTCCTATTCCCTGCAAATAAAAGAGAGAATTTAGAAATTGCAGCCCCAGGATCAAGAAATCAAACAAGATTATTTCGTGATTCACTTCAGATTTTCCATCTTCCATCATTTGATAACAATTTTTAAAAGAACAGCCTATATAGAATTAGAAGGGCTCATGTAGACTCATTAAGCAGGGGATTACGATTTAACTTTGTTTAAAGGCTAATAAGGCCGTGAAGGGTACATTAACACCGCCCTGATTAAACAATCAAGAATGCCACGTTCAAAATTTTGAACATACAAATCCCCAAATCGGGATAATATATAAAGGGGATCTACTTGATTATATGGATTCAAAGTATACTTACTAAAGAGTGTAATTTACTTAGGCGGCTCAATTTCATATTTTTTTCCATAGAATGGTACATTGCCCATAATTAATTTCCAGTCCGTTGCCCAACACAATGTGACCAATGCAGCGCCACCGAAGACTCCCGCCGTGCTCATCCTGGAAAGACAAAGAATTTAATTGTCTCTTATTACTAACTAATAATAATGATGATAATAGTTTATATGTATGCTTTGCTTTTTTTAAATATTGAAATGTTCATATTCGTGATAACTATATTTAAACGTAACGAGGATGATTAATAATTACTCATTAGTTGGGAATCTTTTCAGATGTCTTCTTTAAAAAATATCAGATAACGTTTCATGGACATGGTACCAATTGCATAAATAACTACCAAAGAAAACTAAATTCCCATGCCATTGATAATTGTTCCTAGATAATTGTTCCAAGTAAATTTTTACTTAGGGACAATGACCTTCTGATGACGATGTTGTCAACATTGCTGCTTATCAGCACTGTGGGCCTTGTTATCTTGTCTTACTGTCTGTATCGCTTATTGTCCTCTTCATCGAGTGATGATATGATCACCTACTTGTTGTTTTATTGTTATTCTACACATTGTCGCCAAAGAAAATAATGTAATGAGGAATTCATTGGAAGAGCTGGTACGCCAGGTATGACCAGCCATTGTTTGTAATGATCTGACAATAAAGAATATTTTAATTGAACTGAATTCCTAAATTCATATAATTTGAAGAGTAATAGGAAAACTGAAAAAAATTGGGATCACCAGTGAGTCAAGACTTTTACGTAATAACTGACATTGGAAATCGCATCAACTTTATTATTTAAATTAAAGCGCGGAGGCCACTGGGCAGACTTCTTATACAGTACAACGTCGTCGTTGACTGTACATACTAACAACAGCTTGTACTGTTTAGAAATAGACAGATTATCTACTACTACTACTAGGGCTAGGTTATACGTACTGAGTAGCCTACTAGTAGCCTACACTAGGCCTCGACTTCCCAGCGAGGCCTATCATTTAAAGGCCAAATCACCCCGGACTTTTTTGGGGCACAACGGTGTACCCCCACACCTTCAGCAAGTCTTTAATGAATATCAATAAAAGTGAAATGCGCTTAATTTACTATGTCCGTCCATGCCGTGCCCTTTAAATCCACGTTTTTTTTATACTGAATTGAGGCACTGGCGGCCTCCGCATGCATGTAGCCATGTTGAGTCAGTTGACCCTGTGAGCCAGATTCCCGTGATTTTATGAGGGTTAACTGTCCGTCCCCGCTCCGGGGTGCCGGAGGATACGGGGATGGAAACTCTGTCTAGCCTACTAGTAGTCTGCTACTATCTTCGCAGAATCAGTAGGCCTACATGGGGACAGTCAAGTGGTCCAAAACAAAGTTGACCGGCCTACACTACAGTAAAGGCTACAGACATAATGGCATTAATGCATTAATGAAGCGATGACGATGGCACCCCCATTTTTAACCATAAGGCACAACTCAGTCAACTGGCATAGCCATACGTCATTCAGCCCATGCAGGCTTGCTGTCCGTGTGACTCAAGTTAAGGGCTTTGGAGTTTGGTAAATTGATGCATTCTATTGTATAGCTCTTGTAGTCCTACGGCTAGTCTAGTATCGGGACATACCTATATAGAGGCTTACTAGCCTACGGCAGACCCCAGTCAACCTCTGGCTCTGCCGGCCAGAGTGCCAGTGGCACTGTCAAATCAAAATTCGGACAGTCCTGCCATAAATCAAAGTGAGTTAAACACTACTATACTCACCAGTTTTGTGCAAGTTGTTTGTGTCTTGCTCCAAGAAGGAGGGGTCCTAACCGAAGAGGCATGTTGCTGTTATTTAAATAGGTTTACACCCGTCCTTGTGAACTTGCGTCTATAGATGACCTCGGTTTCTACCGGAAGTGGGTCCCGTACGGCAAATGCTGTGTTAACTGAAATAATACCCGAAACTATAATTCAAACAAGAGCCTTCGGCTAAGGCCCTGCATCTGAAAAACCGATCAGAAAAAAATGGATGAGCAAAACAAACAGATATCAATAGAATAGAATATTTATTTCTCTGAAGTGGAAGAGAAGGTAAAATAGATAAACCTACATTCAGGCAGAGGGCAGCACTAACTAGTAGGCCTATTTAATGTGTGGCTGGGACTTTCCAGAGGAGAGTACGTAGTCTAACCATGACAAGATGTTTCAGCAAAAAATAATGACTTTTGAGAACCTTGATGAAAAACCAGAAGTACAAAAGAAATCATATTTTCCTCTACAATATTAGAAAATTGAAACTGGGTCTTCATAGGCATTTCTATCGACCACCCACATACCAAATCTGGGGCTGTTTTGAGAACCTTTTTATAATTTCATGGAACCTGAAGTAATACATACCCCTTAGTGTGATTATGGTTTTGAAAAAAAATTTCCTCAAATTCTCATGAAAAGTCGTTCAGGTGTTCTTTACATTAATGCCATTACATTGCCAGACAGAAATTGGCAACTTTACATTTTTCACTTCAATTTTAGGGGGGTTAAAACATTCAAAGTCATGTAATTACTATGTAAGGAGTCATAGCCAACCCATTATTTGGGCACAGGTTAGGCATTTAATAGCAACATATATTACAAGAAAATCACATGTTGAATATATTATAAAACACCCAGGAAAAGGGAATTTTGTAGGCCTATATGAATCTCTAATATGTAGTGTCTGTAATAGAAGCTAGATTGGGCAAGTAAATAGCAGCCGTGCTGCCATCTAGGCTCACTGAAGACAACTACAAGTCAGTGCCTGCTTGCTTGATTGCCTCTGAATCTGTAAGTGTCAATCCCCCTGTTAACAGCTAGAACACCCATCTTATCAAAGGTAGTTGACTCCATTAAAGTGTAATACATAGTGCAAAAACTTCTTGAATATAATAGAAGAACCAAAGTGTTGGAAAAAGAAGCTGGATCTAATATTGTCCATGTGGGTCAGCATATGTTTTGGGAGGCAACATAGCGCGCGTAAGTAGTCCACCGCGGCGATTTTTTGAGTCACGCTACTGTTGCAGTTTCATGACGTCATGTGGACATGTCGCGCAAAAGTCCCATAGCCCCAACGTTACCGTGATATTAAATCTCTGTTCTTTCAACAATCATATAGATTTAGGACTTCTAACTCACATATATCCATCTCTAGAGGCATACGATTTCAACTATAGCCTCCATAATCCTTAAACCTTTATAGGGGCGATGTAAAGAGTGATTATTTATCGCCCCAATGCTAACTCTATGGAGATTGTTTACTTCCGGTCCACACATCGGTACAACTACGCGACTAATTTTCGTTAATTCGCGCCCCGCCGCCCCGCCGCCATGACACTTACACACTCTATTATTTTCACTAGCTTATAAGCCCTACAAGACTGGGTAGTTATAGCTGTGGCTTGGTGGGTCAGTGTACAGAGCTTCTGCTTCACAAGCAAGAGGCCGGGGTTCGATTCCCAGCAGGAACTCTTGTTTTTTTTTCAGAACACCATGCAGTTCTCCCAATCAAAGAAGTGACATACATGTACTTATCTCTGTTGCAGGGATATTTATTATATGATTTTAATTGACATTGTTATTCTGATGTAACTGTAGGCACTGCAATAAACAGTTTGTACATAAAAAGAGTTCATTTTCCAGCATGCACAAAAAGGTATTGACAAGGGTACAGATTGAGGAAGCCTCAATCCTATAGTACAGATGGCAGCACCAAGGGTAGTAGTATACTGAATCATAGTTGTAGCCCTGGCTAAGGTATTGATTGATACTTTATTGCACTGTGATGGGGGGTCAGGAGAGTTGTTTTCATCTTTTGTTCATTGCTTGGAGTGACAAATAGTCCCAACAAGACATTTCAGCAAAAAATAATGACTTTTGAGTACCTTGATAAAAAACCAGAAATACAAAAAAAATCCCATTTTCCTCTACAACATTAGAAAATTGAAGGTGGGTCTTCATAGGCATTCCTGTCAACCACCCACATACCAAATTTGGGGCCTTTTCGAGAACCTTTATATAACTTCAGGAAAATGAAGTAAGACTGTAAGGTAAGACTGTGATTATGGTCTTGAAAAAAAATGTCCTCAAATTCTCATGAAAAGTTGTTCAGGTGTTCTTTACATTTATGCCATTACATTGCCAGACAGAAATTGGCAACTTTACATTTTTCCCTTCAATTTTAGGGGGGTTAAAACATTCAAAGTCATGTAATTACTATGTAAGGAGTCATAGCCGACCCATTATTTGGGCACAGGTTAGGCATTTAATAGCAACATATATTACAAGTAAATCACATGTTGAATATATTATAAAACACCCAGGAGAAGTGAATTTTGTAGGCCTATATGAATCTCTAGTATGTAGTGTCTGTAATAGAAGCTAGATGGTGCAAGCAAAAACAGCCGTGCTGCCATCTAGGCTCACTGAAGACAACTACAACACAGTGCCTCTTTATTGCCTCTATAATCAGAAATTTTCAATCCCCCTGTTAACAGCTAGAACACCCATCTTATCAAAGGTAGTTGACTCCATTAAAGTGTAATACATAGTGCAAAAACTTCTTGAATATAATAGAAGAACCAAAGTGTTGGAAAAAGAAGCTGGATCTAATATTGTCCATGTGGGTCAGCATATGTTTTGGGAGGCAACATTATGTTCACTAGCTTATAAGCCCTACAAGACTGGGTAGTTATAGCTGTGGCTTGGTGGGTCAGTGTACAGAGCTTCTGCTTCACAAGCAAGAGGCCGGGGTTCGATTCCCAGCAGGAACTCTTGTTTTTTTTTCAGAACACCATGCAGTTCTCCCAATCAAAGAAGTGACATACATGTACTTATCTCTGTTGCAGGGATATTTATTATATGATTTTAATTGACATTGTTATTCTGATGTAACTGTAGGCACTGCAATAAACAGTTTGTACATAAAAAGAGTTCATTTTCCAGCATGCACAAAAAGGTATTGACAAGGGTACAGATTGAGGAAGCCTCAATCCTATAGTACAGATGGCAGCACCAAGGGTAGTAGTATACTGAATCATAGTTGTAGCCCTGGCTAAGGTATTGATTGATACTTTATTGCACTGTGATGGGGGGTCAGGAGAGTTGTTTTCATCTTTTGTTCATTGCTTGGAGTGACAAATAGTCCCAACAAGACATTTCAGCAAAAAATAATGACTTTTGAGTACCTTGATAAAAAACCAGAAATACAAAAAAAATCCCATTTTCCTCTACAACATTAGAAAATTGAAGGTGGGTCTTCATAGGCATTCCTGTCAACCACCCACATACCAAATTTGGGGCCTTTTCGAGAACCTTTATATAACTTCAGGAAAATGAAGTAAGACAAAGGTAAGACTGTGATTATGGTCTTGAAAAAAAATGTCCTCAAATTCTCATGAAAAGTTGTTCAGGTGTTCTTTACATTTATGCCATTACATTGCCAGACAGAAATTGGCAACTTTACATTTTTCCCTTCAATTTTAGGGGGGTTAAAACATTCAAAGTCATGTAATTACTATGTAAGGAGTCATAGCCAACCCATTATTTGGGCACAGGTTAGGCATTTAATAGCAACATATATTACAAGTAAATCACATGTTGAATATATTATAAAACACCCAGGAGAAGTGAATTTTGTAGGCCTATATGAATCTCTAGTATGTAGTGTCTGTAATAGAAGCTAGATGGTGCAAGCAAAAACAGCCGTGCTGCCATCTAGGCTCACTGAAGACAACTACAACACAGTGCCTCTTTATTGCCTCTATAATCAGAAATTTTCAATCCCCCTGTTAACAGCTAGAACACCCATCTTATCAAAGGTAGTTGACTCCATTAAAGTGTAATACATAGTGCAAAAACTTCTTGAATATAATAGAAGAACCAAAGTGTTGGAAAAAGAAGCTGGATCTAATATTGTCCATGTGGGTCAGCATATGTTTTGGGAGGCAACATTATGTTCACTAGCTTATAAGCCCTACAAGACTGGGTAGTTATAGCTGTGGCTTGGTGGGTCAGTGTACAGAGCTTCTGCTTCACAAGCAAGAGGCCGGGGTTCGATTCCCAGCAGGAACTCTTGTTTTTTTTTCAGAACACCATGCAGTTCTCCCAATCAAAGAAGTGACATACATGTACTTATCTCTGTTGCAGGGATATTTATTATATGATTTTAATTGACATTGTTATTCTGATGTAACTGTAGGCACTGCAATAAACAGTTTGTACATAAAAAGAGTTCATTTTCCAGCATGCACAAAAAGGTATTGACAAGGGTACAGATTGAGGAAGCCTCAATCCTATAGTACAGATGGCAGCACCAAGGGTAGTAGTATACTGAATCATAGTTGTAGCCCTGGCTAAGGTATTGATTGATACTTTATTGCACTGTGATGGGGGGTCAGGAGAGTTGTTTTCATCTTTTGTTCATTGCTTGGAGTGACAAATAGTCCCAACAAGACATTTCAGCAAAAAATAATGACTTTTGAGTACCTTGATAAAAAACCAGAAATACAAAAAAAATCCCATTTTCCTCTACAACATTAGAAAATTGAAGGTGGGTCTTCATAGGCATTCCTGTCAACCACCCACATACCAAATTTGGGGCCTTTTCGAGAACCTTTATATAACTTCAGGAAAATGAAGTAAGACAAAGGTAAGACTGTGATTATGGTCTTGAAAAAAAATGTCCTCAAATTCTCATGAAAAGTTGTTCAGGTGTTCTTTACATTTATGCCATTACATTGCCAGACAGAAATTGGCAACTTTACATTTTTCCCTTCAATTTTAGGGGGGTTAAAACATTCAAAGTCATGTAATTACTATGTAAGGAGTCATAGCCAACCCATTATTTGGGCACAGGTTAGGCATTTAATAGCAACATATATTACAAGTAAATCACATGTTGAATATATTATAAAACACCCAGGAGAAGTGAATTTTGTAGGCCTATATGAATCTCTAGTATGTAGTGTCTGTAATAGAAGCTAGATGGTGCAAGCAAAAACAGCCGTGCTGCCATCTAGGCTCACTGAAGACAACTACAACACAGTGCCTCTTTATTGCCTCTATAATCAGAAATTTTCAATCCCCCTGTTAACAGCTAGAACACCCATCTTATCAAAGGTAGTTGACTCCATTAAAGTGTAATACATAGTGCAAAAACTTCTTGAATATAATAGAAGAACCAAAGTGTTGGAAAAAGAAGCTGGATCTAATATTGTCCATGTGGGTCAGCATATGTTTTGGGAGGCAACATTATGTTCACTAGCTTATAAGCCCTACAAGACTGGGTAGTTATAGCTGTGGCTTGGTGGGTCAGTGTACAGAGCTTCTGCTTCACAAGCAAGAGGCCGGGGTTCGATTCCCAGCAGGAACTCTTGTTTTTTTTTCAGAACACCATGCAGTTCTCCCAATCAAAAAAGTGACATACATGTACTTATCTCTGTTGCAGGGATATTTATTATATGATTTTAATTGACATTGTTATTCTGATGTAACTGTAGGCACTGCAATAAACAGTTTGTACATAAAAAGAGTTCATTTTCCAGCATGCACAAAAAGGTATTGACAAGGGTACAGATTGAGGAAGCCTCAATCCTATAGTACAGATGGCAGCACCAAGGGTAGTAGTATAAGTAGTGGTAATTAGCGCATTTGCGGCTCCCTCAGGGGATTAACGGGGGAAACCTTTGTCTTTAGGAGAGGGGTGAGGATTATTCCTTTGTCTTTAATCCTTACCCCTCTCCTAATCCAGTGCCATAAGACTCTTAAGTCAATAAGTCTCTTAGTTAAGGGATTATCAGTAGGAGGTTAAGTAGTTCGCATACAGGGGGTAATAAGCTTATGTTATTTGATATATGGGTGGGGCTCATGAAAACTACCCCACTCCTTAAAAATCATGTCCAAGGGCAATAATATTCTTATTATTTACTTTTCAACCATATAAATACTGGCGTTCGATAGGTAATTAAAAGATCTTTCAGGAAATATATACTTTTGTGGGTCTGTGACAATTATTTACCTTTCAAAATCCGATTCAAAGTTGGAAATATCGACCATTTTCTTCATTTATTGCATGTCCAAAGCCAAAATGAATAATTAGAACTATCTTAAGATCAATTCAAAAGAATGACAACCCTTTTTTTTTATTTTTTTTTAAATGAAGACATCTTAAGGTATATCTTGGGGAAGTTTCATCATCCTGATTTTTTTTCTCACAGTCAGCTGGGGCTGGTAAAAATTGTCCATGTTTATGTGTAACTTACGTTATTATTACATCACCAACGTTGACAGACACTCAAAATCACCAACGAAACAAAAAAAAACATTGCAAATAAGTCACCAGATACCTTCTTATTGGTAAATGATCAACTGAGGGATGAACCCTTCTTTAAATTAACTCTATTGGACGATTTCCGAAAGAAAAAAAACGTACGCTTTAAGCTTGTCATTTACGTGAACGACCTCCTGCGAGAAACACTGACTAACTATCAAATTCAGCCCTCTCACGCTGTCCACTGGTGTCAGCAAGAGTAAAAACACTTATAGCATTATATCTGGGTTGAGATCTATAGGTTTGATGACCAGAAATGCCAAACAACTGTCATTTACGTCATTTGTAACTTACGTTACGATTCTTTTGGACGCTCCTAATGCCGTTGCATCTGGTACCATCGAGTCTGGGGCTTTTTTGCCATTTTCCTCTGAGTTGAAACTTCCGGCTAGACCAAGATTTGCGCGCTATTTACGAGTGTTTTGGTTAGCAGATCATCAATAAAGGTAAGTTTAAGTAAGTTTCTGACCTCGGATTTTCGAAAACACTGCTGTCATATTGTTGTTTATGATGTAGAGACAATGCTGTCCAAACATTCGGAGATTCTAAGTGTTATATCATGTGTTTTGTGTCGAATGAATGTTGTGCCATGCTTGTGTGGGCCGAAACAAGTGCCCAAACTGGGTCTGTTATTGTGATAACGTAAATGACAAAGGTGTGGATCTGGTACGTTTTTTACAGTAATTGAAGGGAAGTTTGTTCTGAGCGTGAAGGTGATACCAATTTTTATTGTCAGTAGAATGTATTCCAACTGTCTGTGTATGATTTGGTATAATTTAGGTGTTATGTGCTGACGAAATGTCAACTTTATTGATAACGTAAATGACATTTTAGATGTAAATCATGAACACATAGTTCTCATGGCCATATTGGGCCTTATTTCTCAAGAAACCTGATCATATTAGTCTAGTCACGTTTGTATGAATTATTTGCATGCATTTATTGTCTATTTTAAATCCTGACAGTATTATATACAAGCTGAAGGCTAGATTTTGTGATAACGTAAATGACGCTATCAATAATGTAAATGACAGGCCATTTATGTCTGAGGCTACACTCATTTTAATCTTGTTTTACATGCCGTCTCCGTCTGTATTGATCAAGCACAATGTAGGCAGTAGCTTTAGCTGGATTTGAACATTATGATGCGATATTTATACAGCTATTTATGGCTTTTTTTAAAATTTCAGCATGGGAAAGAATTCCGCAATAAACCAGGCGAGATATCGTCAAAGGAAGGGCCAGGACCCTAGATATCGAAGGCAGGAGACCAGGAGGGTCATGAAATACTATGCTCCAAGTGCCACTCTCACAGACTCAGAACTGGCTGATCGACGTGAAAAGCAGCGAGTTGCTCAAGCACGTCGAAGGAAAAGGCTCAAGGAGCTTATGGGGCAGAATGCAGCTGTACCAGAACCTGAGCAGCCACAAGGAGGAGCTGTCCCACAGACTGCGGAACCACAGCCTGGCTCAAGTGGGGTACAGCAGGTAGACCATTTTTTCTCTTATTTCATATTTCTTTTAATATTTCTCCCTTCCATTATTTATCTTACATTTCAATATCATATCAATGTATTTTCCTATCTTGCTCTTTTATTAATTCTTGTGTGAACCTGTTTATTTCAGACCCAGCGGAAATCAAGGAGAGTGGCAGAGAACACTGCATCCCAGGCTCCTACCACTGCATCCCAGGCTCCTGCCACCCCTTCTCAGGCTCCTGCCATCCCATCCCAGGCTCCTGCCACCGTGGCTCCTGCAGAGACACCCACAGGTCGTGACCACGATGAAGAGGATCTCCTGAGGTGGGTTTTTAGTATACGTTGAATGGGACAGGGATAGAAATAGATGGAATGAGAGTTTACATCCTTGCTTTCTATCGATGTACACAATGAAGATTAATGAATTTATGAATTTATGAATTTAAGATACATAGGATGTATGTGTAATGACTTTATTAAGAGTAGACATAGTAATAAGTGCATGGTTATAGCTGCATGGTATTTTTTTTCGTTTTCAGAGACATCGCCGCAGCAGTTGCTGAATATTTCAACTGATCAACCAGCTAGATTCCTATGATATTAATTCATCAAAATAAAAAGTCAAAGAATTATCAATCGTCCAATCATTTTGTGGTTCCATCTGCTGGACAATCTGACTATATTCAAGGATATATATTTGACAATCCATGGAAGTAATCATAAACAATCAACAATAATCAATGCAATCAAGGACTATTTTTGTGATACTATTTTTGTGATGCTAGTTTTGTGATGCTATGTGCATGAACTAAGTGTAACGTCCCTACCCATGCATGAAGAGGATTTACCTTAGATGAGCCCTAATCGTAAGTACAGACAAATTTACTATGCTTTTTCTTGAACATATTTTTTCTCTGTGTATTACTTCTTAGGCTTCGTGTACGGTTACCCTTCATGACGCCACGCAACAAAACCAGAAGGCGCATCAACCGTGAGGTATCAAGGTGCAAACGCAGGATTGATAAATTGAGTAGGGAAAGGAAAGAGGTATCAGATGTAAATCAGAAACTCAGACGTCAAGTCTGGCGCTTACAAAAACAGGTTCAACGAGCAACAGACAGAGGAGCACCTTCCACAAAGGCTAGCAAGGAGAAGACCCGGAAAAACATTCCGAACCCTAGCACCCCAGTGAAAGAAGCTGAAGCCATCATGCGAAAAGATGGCCTGTCCCCAAGAAAGCACATACTAGTTCGCAAACAGCTAATTGGTCATGCGGCATTAGTAGCTCACACGGCAAAACTCAACTCGAAAATACGCAAGGCTGCTGTGGAGACAGGGAAAAAAACTCATTCCGGACGTCTATTGGCAAAATGCTTACAGGTTGGACGTAAGTTATGGAAACCAAAAGGGCCAAATTCATGTATTGCAAAGGCAATGTCTGCAAGAGCGGCTGTGACATCCTTCCTACTTGATGCAGAAAATTCTATTTGTCTTCCTGGCAAAAAGGATACAATCAAAGTTGCCGGAAAAAGAGAGCAGAAACACATCCTCAATGAAAATCTGGATGTACTTCATCGCCGTTTCCTGGATGAAAACCCTAATTCCCAGATCTCCCTTGCTACATTCAAGAGGCACCGCCCTCGCCAGGCACTCCCCATTGTTAAATGCAAAAGAAATGTAGCCCTGTGCAAAATACACGAAAACTTTTCTTTGCGGTTGGTTCCCTTGAAACACTTGAATATACCAACATGCACAAGCACATTGGTGACAATGTTTAATGACGAGGAAGCCCAGGAGAAGGTGAACGAGGTGTCGGGCCCTGTTCATTTCCGACAGTGGATTCCTAAGACTGAGTACCTTGCCAACAAACCCATAAGACGTACAGTCCTTGAAGATGTCTCTCTGGATGAAGAAGCCTACAAGAAAGAGTTCATGTCTGAGTTGCCCAAGTTCCGAGCTCATCACCTTAGAGTCATCAACCAGTACAAGGAAATCTCACATCTCAAAAGAAACCTGCCGATTAACCATGTGACTATACAAATTGACTTTGCTGAGAATTATGTGTGCCACTACCGTGACGAAATCTCTGCCGCATACTTCTCAAAAGTTCAGGTAACATTACATCCAGCTGTCGTCCACTACATGGAAGAGGGGAGACTCCAGCATTTTAGTGTTATTCTGCTCTCTGATGAAACATCGCACAAGGCAACCACTGTGTTTGCCTTCCTCAAAGCGTTGACACAAAAGTGCCGAGAGAAGCTGCCAGACCTGAAGGTGATTCATTATTTATCGGATTCCCCAACTTCACAATATCGTAACTCACAGATATTTGCGGTCGTCCACAAACACCATGATTTGTTTGGCATTAAGGCAACGTGGCAATACTTCGAGAGTGGTCACGGCAAAGGCCCTTGTGATGGGGTGGGGGCCGCCATCAAGAGAGCTGCGGACCTGGCAGTTAAGAAGGGTACACTCATCAAATCAGCAGCTGACTTCATGGCTTGGGGGAGCAACAATGACCACACCGTTGCTACATTCCTTCTGGTCACATCAGATCAGATTGCGGAGTCTGCAAAAGATTTGGAGGCTATCCCTAAATTTAAGATCACTGGTACTATGAAGCTTCATGCGGTAGTTCCACATGAAGGTGGCCTCATGGTGCGTGATATATCATGCTTGGGCCAATGTTGCTGGAAAGAGGGGATCTTTGAACCTACATGTGCTGGTTGGAGGCTTGCACTGCCACAAACCTTGGGTGAAGATCTGGCTGAACTGCTTCCCCCCCAAGATGTCCCTACTGCCCAAGATGAACCCCCTGCTTTGCAAGTTGATATTCCTGCTCCCCAAGATGAAATTCCTGCTCCACAAGATGAAATTCTTGCTCCCCGAGATGAACAAGTTGAACCTCCTGCTCCCCAGCTCGGACCCCAAGTTGAACCATCTGCTCCCGAAGATGAACTGCCTTCTTCCCCTGTACCACAGGTGGCTGTTGGAGACTTCATTGCTGCCTGTTACAACAAGCAAATTTATGCGGCAAAGGTCCTCATCATTGAGGACAATGAGTTCCATGTTTCATTTATGGAGGCCACTCCTCGCAAACCAGGTCAACTTCGCTGGCCTAATTCCTCAGATGAACTCTGGGTTGGCCACAAAGATGTGATTAGAAGGATTGCGGAACCAACCCCAATTGGCCGATTTGCCAGATCCTTCCAGATCCAAAGGGAGGATTTGAGCCTCTTTGGGTTCTGAAAAGTAACTAGCAACTGCTCTCCATGAGCTCAGTTAGATCTTGTAGTTTACGTTATTGGTGTCACTTACGTTATTAGCAGCTTTTTTACACCATTTTAGCAGAAGGAAACAAGGTGGTAATAGCCATACTTTGACAAGAGGATAGTTTCATGTATTTTGATTGATAAAATGTCCATGAATAAAGGTACTTTGGCAATTTTTAGTGGAAATTATTTGGATTTTCATTGTTTTGATAGACAGGGACAAGGAGAAAAAGGGTATTTTGGGTAAAGAGGGTGTGATTTGCATTCAAGGGCAAAGACATAACTATTTCAACCAAGAATGAAGATAATCTGGCTCTTTTAAGTGATTTCAATGGTGAAAAAAGAGGTATTTAACACACATACAATGACAGAGGAAAGTTGTCATTTACGCTATCAAGAATAAGTCTCCACAGATAAGCATGTTGCATTTTTGATTTTGGTATTAGTGACCTGATTTTACAAATACAAGCTCCCAGGGCCATGACATTTGTTTTTAAAGAACTATAGGTTTATTTTTAGACAGTACGACAGAGTAGGATAAGATGAATCATTACTTCTTTTCAATGTTTAAGGGAAAAGCAGGGAGCACATTTTCAGTCTTACCTTCAGTAGCCCAGCATATGAAAAAATTGGGGTTCCTTACCACTCTCATACTGTTTATTTGATGGCCTTACATGTCAATGAGCTGACCAATCTAGTTTAAAACCAACATAATCAATGAAATCAATGTTTGGCAGCTTTCAAGGAAGGATAGTCCCCTGATAACGTAAGTGACAAGCAGAAAAATCACTTCTGACATACCTATATTCACTGACTCATAGCACAAAAACTAAGATGTGTTTGATGATATGGTTTTTTGCAACTTGAGGGTGATTACCTTGACTTTAAGGACTGTAAGTATCATGCTAATTACTATAAGAGAATATTTTTTCACCTCCTGGGCCTGGGGGGCTGGGGTGGGGTAGTTTTCATGAGCCCCACCCATATGTTATTGAATGATTGATATGAGGGGGGTGATGGGGATATAGTTACATATTAAGCATGAGAGATGATCCGTTATGATCCAAGTATTCATAAAGTGTCACTTTTCTGATCCTTCCTTTCATAAAGTGTCAGTTGTCATGTATTAATAAGGTATTTGTTTTTTATCTCAAGAGAATGAGAGATGATCCGACATGATCCAACTATTCAGGAAGTGTCACATTTCTGATCCCTCTATTCATAACGTGTCAGTTCTTACGTATTAGTAGGGTATTTATTTTCTATCTTAAGATTATATCATGATAAGTATGGGTATTATAAAAAACATAGTGACACTTATATGGTGATTAGCATACATGCTATTTGAATTGTCTTAGATTAAGAAGTAATAGGATTTATTCCATTTAATTTTGACACGTTTAGACACTAATACTAAGACACTAATACTAAGATGACATACAGCCGGATAGTATACATAAAGAGTTTGCAGGTGGGAAAGTGACATGGGATTACTGGAGGAGTATAAATAAGAGCTTGTTTAGGTGACTTCCACATCATCATTGCACGACTACTAGCAGCCAACAACTCGTTCTTCTATCTGAACACACCGATACTTTACATCGAGGAACAATTTATCATTCCAAGTCTTTGTGATTTTGTATCCGCTTTTATAGACATGGCTTTGTCTATGGATAAACCTGCGGATATTGTAAACACATTGAAAGAATCACCTACACTTTCCAACGATGGAAAAACGCATGATGACACTACTTTCCAGAAATTTGAGAATGAAGTTTCTTCTCTCCCACTACCTGGATTGGATTTTGATTTTGATACAGGTTGTGAAGGTGGGGATGAAGAAGATAGTCAAGGACACCCCTATGAACTTGTTATTGATATAAAGAAAGAGGAAGAAGATGAAGGTTGTGCATCGAACACAACCGATAACCAATTCTTGAATCGAACCGATTGTGCACTAGATTTAAGCACAGGTGGAGGGGAATTAACAAGATCTTCCCCAACCTCCCCAACACTTCTGATGAAAAGACCTTTGACAGATCCGCGTTTACCTTCAGCAAAGAAGAGAATGGGCGAAAGTTCTTTTACACACGAGAGCAGCGATGCGCGGAATGTAAGCTTTTCCACAAACTTCCCAACAAGCTTCCCATGTTCATTTTCCCCGATACCTTTCGCAATCCCACATTCACCACCCATCAGGACAGGGGAACAAGAACATGCTCAGGATTATTCATATTCTCACTTTCAGACAAACAAACAGAACTACACACAGCCGCCTGGCCCTGATCCGTTCGACTTGTTTCTTCTTCGAGAAAAGGAGCGTCTGCTGGTCGAACTGCAAAGAGTAAACGCTAAACTACTTCCATCTAACAAACACACACATCCTTCAACTCAAAACAACTATCGAAATGAAGCACACATGAATGAAAACACATTAACCCAACACGAACAAAACACAAAGCACACAAGCGGGTATACGAGACAATACTCGTTTGCCATTCCCACACATGTAACACAGACTGAAAGGGGTAACCCTTCACTTGAGCAAACTTCAGGTCTACAACGCTTTCCAACTACAGGAGTCCTTGAAAATTTCCCAACAAACTTCTCTCCTCGAGAAAATGCATCCCCATACACCACTTCATACAAATCATCGACCAGTCATTCCCCCACAATCTCTCCGAGTCGACGAAGTGCTTCTCAACAAGCAACCTTTACTCAGTCTTCAGCTCCTTTCTTTCCCACAAGCTTGCTGCCCCCGCAATCTGCAAACCACAATTCCACAGTTGCTAAAACTGTTCGTTCTCCAGTCTACCCTATGCAACATCAACGCTTTGACCAAAGGCCAGCCGCACTCACACGCTCCATACAAGATAAACCATTTGTGGCATGCGATATATCTGATGTGCTTCGCATAGAACATTCAACATGGATGGGCAAACCACGCTTTGATCTAAGAAGATGGAAAAATGGAGCGAAATTCAGGACAAGAAAGGGGGTTAGTATTACATACTACAGAATGGCCAAACTTGTTCGCCTATTCGAACATACATTGATGTATTCAACAAACCATGCAGATGATGCTCAAGGAGAAACCCTTTCATACCACTTGGGTGGTGGGCTAATGTTAACATCCCAATCAGGATGGTGAGGAATAGATATAAGACACAACTTCAAAGATGATGATGGAAACATGAAACCAACCAAGAAAGGAGTGCATCTAAATCATTCAGAATCGCTTGTTTTCCAAAAGGTTTTGGGAGAAATAGAGGAAAAGTACGCGAGCACATTGGCAGATGCGCAGTGTGAGTGTTCAGTAGAGCAAAAGTGTTTGGAATGCAACCCCTTCCCACCACCAGAGGACTTTGACTTCTAGGCATACAGGTGTTAATCCTATTGGGTGGTTTATTTAAAGTAGTTGGTTTCATGTATATATAGTTAGTTGATGATCAATCGTTGATGTGGTAAGACGTATTATTTTACACATACATAGAGATATAGACGCACCCACACACCTACACACGTCTGCACAGGAGTATTAATAGAGGACGAATAAGTATACATCTAGTACTGCGTAATCATGTTTTGGTTGGAGGTAAAGATGATTATAAAGATCATTTTGAATATATGTAAACGCAAACTTGAAGCCATTCATATTTGCGTGTGCGAATGCCATACCGGAAAGAAAGTGTTTCGCTTTGGAGTACAGCCCAAGAAATAGGATCATTCACTGAAGAACGAAAGACTAATTTCATCTACCATGTTTTGGGATCGCTTCAAGTTTATTATAAAAGCTGTTTTAAAATTATGCAAACGCAGACTGGACATTATGTATACGTGTATGAGTGGATATAATGTTACTAAAGAAATTATTTGCATTCAGCGAACAAAAGATAAAAATAAAACCCCCCAAAAAACTGTAACAAAACCGTTGTTATTATATTATGATTTGGATTTAGACTTTCAACTTGATATACTATGATTTCTTGATCCGTTGTTTCATTGTCCCTGCTTTAAAAATATACTATTATTTTACACAAAAGAGCATTATGTGTTCTACTATTATTGTTGTTGTGTAACTTAAGTTATAATATGCATTTGTATTAAAAGTTTACATGCATCATGAATATGTGTATATTACTATTTGAAATGGGAATATGTAAAAACCCCCCAAAAAAGAAACAGAATGAATAAAATTGAAAGAGTGAAAACAAACAAAGATTTTGTGACTTGTTGGTTTATTTACAATATAACTTGTTCAGTTCTTGTACATTTTTCTTTCACACACTCACACATTGAGTCACAAATATATGCAGCAGTATACAATAAAAACTAGTCCTTTAGAATAACTTAATATGGTACATAGCATGTGCATGCAGTAAATATATAAATATATATACGCGTTTGTACAAACGGATGTTTATTTTCCACGAAGTCAAGTGATTCGGTTGGATCTATTTCCCACAAATTCGAGCGTTACAGTCGGGAGAAATCGTTCGATATCTGAAAAATATAATGAATAGAAACAAATTAGTAAATATATATTGTATATTAAATGGATCATTTACATGAATGGATAAAATAAGTAATACAATATAATTAACAAACATGCATTATCGAACATGGTCTCTGATTAATGTAAATTTAATAGTATAATTGCATACGAATAGTAATAATTTGCGAACTAAAACAAAATAAAAAAAATAGAACTGTCATACATACGTTTATAATGCAACTTTTCTTTTCTTTGATTGTTCATCTGCGTCTGTCCTTCGTCTTTTGTTGGTGTTTTCGATGCATGCAGATGAAGGAGATTGCACCAGCGAAATGACATTATCATCCATTGTACAATATTGAGAGGTGGTTGGTTGGGGTGTTGGCGGGTTTATTTGAGTACAGTATTCAGGGGAAGAAAGAATATCCAGAATAGAAATTTGAGAGTCTGAACAACTTTCATTATCGGAAGAGAAATGGGGAGACTGAGAAGAAACATAGCTATCCACATCAACTATTGAAATGGGGGATGTTGGGGGAGAGTATTTTACACAAGCTCCATGAAGAGGTAATGAGTTAGGGGGAAGCAAACTGATGGATGGGGACGAAGGAAAATTGTACGGGGAGGGAATTGAGAGAATATCACTTGAAGTTTCATTGAGAATATTCTCAATTGTATTCATCTCGTCGTCGGAAAAATTCATAATGAGAGGAGGTAATCCTACTGCAGCCATTATTACAGGGAAAATATTTTCTTCATCTTGTGCTTCCCCATGCACAGGGGAAGCAGAATTTGAAGAACAAGAAGAAGAAGAAGACGAACACTGAATAATATCGTCTGTGGATGAGAGTGGGGAAAAATAAATAGGCGAGCTTGCGACTTCATTATCCACACACGTGGGAGAAATATTTGGTAATTCAGAAGCTATTGATATGGAAGGGGAATGAGGTGGAGTTGTAGAGCAGAGTATAGAGGTAAATCCTTCATACCCACTGGTCGATGGAGTGGGTGCTAGAGGAGAACAAATGGGGGCCGGGGGAGTATTTAATGTGCTTGGGCAGGAGTTGAAAGTTGGGTATTGGGGATGAGAGCGTTGAGGAGATTGGAATGAGTGCATGGTGGGAAAATGAGGTGGAGAAGTAAAAGCAGACATTGAAAGAGGTGAAGGAACAGGATGGGAAATAGGTACGTGGGATAGGATTGAGTTTGTACGAGAGGGTCTTGGAGCTGGGGGAGGAGGAAGAAAACTGGATGTCGAAGGGATTGGGCAAAGAGATTGTAATGCTGTAGTACCATTAGCATTTGTAGAAGTCGATGGGACTGGTTGCGCAGAAGTATCCCACATTACTGGTAGAACTGTGTCTGTAAACGAATCGATGGGTGCATTGACGTTTACAGGTGCTTGTACTCCATTCATTTGAGTGTAGACTTGCATATCGTCCAATAGCTGGGAAATTACAGATGTGGTTCTTGCCTCAAGCGATGATTGCATCCGATCCATAATCACCATGCTGTCATACTGAGTCATCCGAGCCACTTGAATTATGTGGTCAATTTGGCTGTCCGCATACAGCTTTATTGCGGAGAATGTGTCCGTGATGTCATTTCTGAGTAATAAAGAAGTAAAAAATATGTTCTTAATTTGATTGGAAAATAAACAATACCATGAAAACAAATATATTAACATCAGTACATATATAACAAATCTAATTTTCTTTGAACTATACTATGAAGTAAACAATACACTTGTATCCTATTTATATGCATATATGCATATATACGAATAATAAATATGTATACATATATATTGCTTGCATCCCATATACATCATACACAACATATTTTCACTACAACATATATCTTCACAACTCATAAATCACACACATATATATATATGCATATGCGCGTATGTAAGTATAAATAAATAAAAAAACAAAACAACAAAACAAACAACAAACATAAACAAACAAAACAAAACAACAATAACAAATGCAAAATAAATAGACTTACCGTAGCTGTTGTAGCCCGCTCACTAGTTGCACATTCCTTGTGAAATGTTCTTCGTTAAATGATTGGTTGTCCATATTTATGTTTTGGAAGTTTTGCTTTCAATCCAAAAGATGTAAGAATAAAACAGGTATGTTTTGTAGTCCGAGTTTGATGTGAGAGAGTGGTTATGTATGCGTCAATGTATTACTGCTTTACGGTCGAGCGTACAGAAGTAACTGCCTCAATATTTTCCATTCCCCCCTTTTAAACACTTTCATATTTTATGTACTAATCCATATAATATCTGCTCTCACATATAACATTATAACACCCATGCACTTTCAAAGGGGTGCACGACACACGTCCCATTAATCTTTTTTTTTAATCCATTTTTTGAAGTGACAGCAAAACCATGTGTTTTGTCTGACATCAGAAAACAACCGCTGTTATATGGTTTATAGAACAGCACAGGGGGTTAGTATATGTTTACATGTACTTTATATGGAGACTGATTGATTGACAAACATATGGGGGGATTATAATTGGGTCACTACGGGATAATTCCACAACACCGTTTTTTTTATACAAATTGTTAATGGGACTACCATACTTGAAAGATAGAGAAGTACTTAACAGATCGTCCATTCCCTGTTGTTTGTTTCAAGTTAGACATAGCTACAAATATGAAGAACCAAAGGGATTATACATATTTATATGTGTATCTTTAATTGTTTGAGAGTTGATATATTGCAATTGGGATAATTGTAATGGTCTAATGGAAGAAGACTAACGAACGTCTGAACTTCATGAGAAGAACGAAGCAACTGTTTAATGGTAATCTCAACTACAGGCTCCTCCAGGAGGTTACATGCATAATAATGAGTGGGCGGAGCCCTTACGTAATATCCATGGCATAGCATGTATAAGTAGACTTGCACAGTCCTAGCTAGTTAAGTATAATTAGCGATTTAAAGTAATGTGATAATAGGTGATAATTAATAATAATATAAATATAATGAGGTTACACAATGTTACGTAATGTTACATAACACTGCCCCCCCCCGCCCTCAATCAGATACGAAGTATCGAATGAGGGTGTACCCTAAAAACTTACAAGAACATTTTTAGGAATTTTTTGAAAAATTAAAAATATTAAGAATTAATAATTTTAAATAGCTGTGCTGTTACCTAGTTATCCATACCAAGCCACTAAACACTATAAACAGGAGGATCCTTGCGAAAATAACCCCATCATGCTCTACAAGAGCAGAAAAATACTTAAGACATCAGGACAGGTGCAGGAATTAGATAATGAAGATTCACAAATTCCTGAGTTTCCAGTCCTTCCAGGAAAATTGCATAACGATGAGCCAGCGATAAACACTGTAGAGGAAATCCTAATTGCTCCAGTGGAAACGAGAGCTCAAAATCGTGCAAAGCAATTAGGGAATGTTGATACAAGACCCTCGACTAGCAAGCCAGAAGGGATTAGTGTGGATAAAGTGTCTACCCCAGCTTGTGTGTCTAAGGGAAGCAACATTCAGAAGGCTAGGAAAACAAAGGCAAGACCTGTAATCAGACCAGGAAAATATGCTTCCAGGAACAGGATAAATACCCCAAATCCTGGAGATGGAATGGCGAATAAACATACGATTGAGTTGCCATTTGATAAGCTGAAATTACAGCTGGCACAGGGGGACGATTTGTTTTGTAAACTAATGTCAGGTTACATTGAAGGAAAACAATTGCCCAAGAATCATGAGCTGACTAGGTTAATTCTGACCACACACGATATGTTTTTCATTCAGGATAACATACTCTGCAGATTACCTAAGAGAACTAAGATAGCTCAGATGGCAAATTCCTTTCAAGTGGTAATTCCACAGACATTGCAGGCCCCCTTGATCAATTATGTACATGGTAATTCAATTAATGCACATGTTGGCTATGCAAAGACACTCTCTTTACTCCAGGCCCGATTCTTCTGGAATTCGATGGCTAGAGATATGAAGAACCATATTACATGCCATGAGTGTCTTCAATCTAAAAGTGTAAAGCATCCAAATAAGCTCCCCATGAAGATCAGAGAAACGACTTTCACACCTTTCTCAACTTTGATGATAGATGCAATGGGCCCTCTTCCTAGGACACAGAGGAATAATTGTTACATCCAGGTAGTGACTGATCATTTTTCAAAGTTTTGCTTTATATGGCCGACACCAGCTATTACAGCAGAAAGGGTAGCAGCTGAATTCCATAAATATGTAATAGCATACGTCGGTGTCCCTAAGATCTTGAGGAGCGATAATGGCAGCTGTTACATAGGAGAAACTTTTAGAGAAAAATGTAAAGCTTGGGGAATAAAACAAGTGCATGGTTCGCCATATTTAAGTCGATCACAGGGAGAGGTAGAACGCCAAAATCAGTCGATTATTGGTTGTTTAAGGACGATGGTGAATGCAAATCAGACGAATTGGGATTTATTTTTACCTAATATTCAATTTGCTCTGAACGCTTCGGATCATTACACCACTGGCATATCGCCCTATCTCCTTGCATTCGGCAAAAACCCAATCATTCCCTCGGAGGCTCAACTGCAAGATGACATAGTCCACACTCAGCCAGTAATAGATCAATTATTACAAATAATGAAGACAAAGGCTGAAGCGGCTGAAATTGCAAATAAAAGCAGAAGAGAGAGGGAAAGAAAAATGAAAGAGAAGCATGATACGAAGGCCAAGCCCCACACATTAGACGTTGGATCTATAGTCTATGCTAAAGTACATCGTTTGCTAAGACAAAATACAGCAAAGAAATTGCAGCAACAATTTGCTGGACCATTCGTTGTGTGTGGGTTCCCCTCCCCATATACTGTGAAGATCAGGAATTTGGAGACTGGGGTAGAGGTAAAAAGGCCAGTACATGTACAGTTTATAAAGAAATCCAGTGCGATTGATAATAAACTTATCAAAATACTAGAGACAGCAAAATAGATAGGAAAGTAATTCTGGTCGACAGGAAATATCTTAGAGTAAATTACAAGGATCCGGGGTCCCTGTGGGTTGAACAGATGGTATCTATTTTTGGGTCAGACAAGCGGCATTATTATGCAAGTCCAGTAGGATGGGACGATGCAATCGTATTATGTAAATGATGCTGAGTGATGGTGGCACGACAGCTCCTAGTATACGCCCCCCTTGCTATATATGGTGTGGAATGTCTTCCTCAGGAAGAGTAATTCCAGGGTCCTAAGCTGCTATTGGTCAAGATTATTCATGACTTGAGGCGGACACTACTATATGACCAGCCGAAATCAAGTCCTTCCTTAGCAGTGACCAAAACCATCGGGGAGAGTTGGGCTGATCGTTTTATTTTTCACTGATAGTGAGCTGCTTCACAATAGGCACAACGATTCATCACCATGTTTCGTCTTGTAATCTGGTAAGTGTCGTTTTGAGACTTGATTTATGATTGCTCTGATGTTTATACTTATGTGGACACCCATCAATGCCAAGGATCTTCCCCAGCCCCGCCTCTAAGATTAGGCAAGTCTCATGTCAGTTGGTGTTGCTGCTGTAATTTATCGTTGGACCTCCGTTGGAAGGCTGCTCTATCCCTGAAAATCCATAGGGCAAACAAACAGATCTTGCTTCCAACCAACGTGAAGGTGGATAGGAAGCACAGAAGCGACCTAGCAGCCATAATGGATCCATCATCAGAGGCAATGTATGTCCTGGTGATCAAATCCAGGAACGGATCCTACCAGATTCCGTGGATCAACGACCCCAATGGGTCCAACGTAAACATGTAAGTCTATATATTATTAATATATGGACTGAAACAATAGTTATTCTTACCTTTATAGACGTGTATGGTGTTCTTTTCTCACGAATATTTTATATCCGTCTTTTCTTCTTGTTAATGTATATTGATATTTTACTTTCTGTTATGTGGCTTTCATGGGAAATATTGGCACAAAAGAACTGTGAAATTTTAAAATAATTGTTTACAAAATACCCAAAGTATTATGCAACCTGTCATTGGTATGTGGTCGATGCTTTCTTACAGGAGCACGGCGGCGTACTTGTCGGCGAGAGAAAGTGACCAAGAAGAGGAAATGCTAATAGTTCCCCACGCCACGAACGTGCCAAGATCACCCTAGGAGTGCTAGATATAATTTTACATTACAAGGACATTGACATTTTACTTAATATTTAATTCAAGTGGCAAATGGATCGCCCCCATTTGTCAAGGTGAACAGCAACGGCACCTTCGTTAAATATTATTGACTTTAATTCCTCTTGAATAAGATGAATGACTCTACTTGTTTATACAAGCAAATTTTTTCCTTAGTTCTTTGGAATTCAGTCGATAACTTTAAATGATATTTCAAGCAACAGACAAGCGTTATTGTCTGACTTTATTCATTGCATTTTTTTTTTGTGTTGCTTGTATTTGATTCTCTTACTTGTGTGTGATTTATATGTGTTGATCGATGACGACTTATGTGTACATACAGGATTGGTTAGGCCATTAATGCCTACGATTGGGTCGTAGTGTTATGTAACATTACGTAACATTGTGTAACCTCATTATCTATCTAATTATCACCCATTAATTATAATATCTCATTATTAAATTCGCTAATTATACTTAGCTATCCAGTACTGTGCAAGTCTACTTATTCATGCTAAGCCATAGGTATTACGTAAGGGCTCCGCCCCCTACTCTTTCACACATCCTGTATGGACATATGTACAGATGCTAGATCATTAAATCAGTTGCTTAGTTCTTCTCACGAAGACCACACGTTCGTTTGCTATTCTTCCATTCATACCTTAACACTGGCGGACAACCCGCTCGATCTTGGACTTATAAAATCTCACATGAACAAGCGAGTTCTTTCCTGGAATATGGAGAGATTTTTCATACCTTAACAGTATCATCGACTCTGTTTGCTTTGATTAAACTGAGTAGGTACTCAGCTCTCTTGGTATATGTGTAGTTTTAGTGTAGATCTAATTACTAGACATAACAGATGATATGTTTAGGAAGACTACCTTGATTTATACGTCGAGGGGATGAGATAACCCATATGGTTCTCTTAAATGCTCTGTTTATTCAGCGCCACACGACAGTGGCATATGGGTGCATAGTGATTTACTGTGCACTAAGTACTGTTTATGTAATAGGATACCCCCTGAGGATACGATGCGATGGCCACAAGCCAGGGTGTAATCACATCGACAGGGGACGTCTATGTAAGTGCAGACTCTTAAAGGAGTCACTAGATCTGTTTTTCAGCAAAGACAGATGGGTTTTATTCGTGTAAATTGCGTGATTAGGAATGGCATAACATAGACCAAGAGAATTATATGATGATACGACTAGGATTGATATGGTACGTCAGTAATACTAAGTCTAGCGGATCAGTCGCTTTATTACTTGAAATTGTAGTGTTGTTTGCTAGCCTTATGTACCCACGGATGATTATTTTGCATGTATTTTACTGCAAGTAGATGCAGTGAGAAGATATTTTTGCTATGCAATTGAAAAATCGAGCGTAGCGACGGGGTGAACCGTCATCCTTGTAGAAGTAGAAGGGGATGGGGTTTAACCTGTTACATAACCAACAAGCGAGGCCAGTTGATTACATATCAGGCCTTGCGGGATTATTGAATTTATTTATCTCCGGGTATTTATTTAAAAAGGAGATAACTAAATGTATCGGTAAATTTTTTTTGTGTATTACTAGATTAGACAAGATCTAATTTGGAATAAGGAATAGGCTTTGGACCAGGAATGGGAAGCGGGTAGTTGGAATATACCAATACTCTTGCTCATTCGAAAATGGGTCTTTGCCTATGTGCGTGTAGGTAGAAAACAGTAGAATATAACATAATGAGGTTACACAATGTTACGTAATGTTACATAACATAATCTCTTTATGTTATGTCTCGTCTATCCTGCACATAATACTCTTTCCCAGTAATCATTTCCCTGTCATTTCCAGCTGGACATATATCACCGAACGCTTACGTACTTATGAGTACTTAGTCTATGACACATTATCCGCGACACGCAAATTACGCTGGCACATACAGCTGCCCCCTTCTTAAACCTGTTGATAAGTCTTATAATAAAAGAAATTGACAGACACACCGTTTATGTAGTTTCCACGCTAGTTTCCTGAACTGCATACTGGGGGTGTGCGTGTTATGTGAGAACAACCCTTTGTTTCTCAGAAACCCAATGTTTTGAACCCCCGCCATCTTTGTTTACACGTACGATGTGCGAATGGGTTGCCCTAATACGAATGTGTGCCACTGACATGTTTCAAAAACTTGAGCTATTCTCTCATTTTGATTGATGAACATGGGTTACATTTGTTTTCATTATTATTTATGTGTTTATGAGAAAGGGATTTCACATATATACTACGCAAATTAACCAATAACAGTAGGAGATTTTATATGATACACCGGAAGTAGGCGCGAGATCTTATCAACGAAAATGCAGTGATGTCGGAACAGGGGGGGCCACAGGGGCCATGGCCCCCCCACCAATGAAAGTGGGGGGGGCCAGAGTATACTTTGGCCCCCCCACTATTCCCTTATGAACATTTTTAAAATGCTGAAAAATTAACCTTATTCTCACTTCCTGAATACCAGTTAAATTCTGTGCAACATAGGTTAAAACTCAATAGTGTCTTAATTAAGTTCATAGGGCGGGAAAGACCCCTTTCTTACACAACTGAAACTAAAGCACCCTGATGCAACTGTTTTTTCCCATTTTCATTGGGACATTCATCAGATCATGTGACTTGTTTGCAGCGAGAGTTGCATGTACATTATCAAAAGATTACAAGGGAAATAAGTAAGTCACAACATAAATTCCTATTTAGAATTATAGGCAATAATGATTATGTTGGTTGTTCACTGAAAGCCTGCTTTTTTATGAAGCTGTTTCAGCATTACTTCCGAAGTGAGATACACATGCTTTGCCGACTATCAATGTGGTTCAGTGTAAGGTAAAGACCCACTGACATGAACATAGATATATGTCCTTTCTTCCCCTTGTATGATAGCTAGCCTCGGTGTGATACCAGATCCAAAATATTAAGTTTTGGGGGGCAAACTTTTTTTTTGGTGTGTGTGTGGGGGGGGGGGGGGGGAGCAGGGGGGGGGGGGCGGGGATGAGGATGGGCACAGTTAATATGCTTACTAGTACTAGATACTACAATAAATAAATCTTTGTAAAGGTTTGTAAGGCATAGATATATTTAATACACTGTCTTGAAATTTGAGACATGAATTGATATAGCTCAAATTTAGCGATCAGCCCTACAAAAATCAGAATATTCCACCAAAGAGATCTTGTAAATAAATCCTTTTGGAAAATATAAACTTTGCGACTTGTTAGTGATTTTCCTGAAACATATCCCAATTTATTTATTTAAAGTATTCACAGCAGCAAACCAAAATATGATTTCATAACAATCTGGATCATCCGTATGAATATCCAGATAAATGGACAAAAATAAAAAAAAAGTAAGACATGATTGGGAAAAAATCAGGTATGGTAAAAAAAAATTTAGGTAGGGTAAGGTCTCAGAGCAGCCTTTTACAAGGCATGTTGGTCTGAGATTAAAGACTTTTTCTTAGAAATGGCAAATGAATGTTTTGAAGAGGGCGAGATGTCGCCAGAACAGACCAAAGGGATTATTAACGTAATACCCAAGAAAGGAGTAGACTCCAGGAAATTAGCCAATTGGCGACCCATAACCCTATTAAACTCTGATTATAAATTAATTTCTAAGACTATCGCAAATAGAATAAATCCCCTCTTAAACGACATAATAGATGAAGATCAATATGGTTTTGTTAGAGGAAGGCAAATTAGTGAAGCCGTGAGAAGGCTGGATGACACCATTTGGTGGCTCCAAGAGAAAAAAGAAAAGGGTTTTGTCATATCACTAGACTTTTCCAAAGCCTACGACTCAATAGATTGGGGTTTTTTATTCAGATGTTTAGAATCGTACAATATGGGCGAAAATATTATTAAATGGGTACGTACCCTGCTCAAAAACTCAAGAGCCTGTTTTAGTAATAATGGTCTGGCTTCCCCTTGGTTCAGCGTCAACAGAGGCATGAAACAAGGGGACCCCCTCTCTTCTACACTGTTTTTATTAGTAGTGGAGAAGTTAGCGGATAAAATGAGAACAGATATGGAAATACAAGGGATCACCATAGGTGACCAACAATATAAACTAGTCCAGTTCGCGGACGATATATCTTTAACCATCAAAGATGAGAAATCGCTAGTTAAATCTCTTGAAACGATAGATAACTTTTCTAAAGTCTCAGGATTAAAGCTAAACATACAAAAAACAAAAGGCTTTAACATAGGGAATATAAACCATAGCAAAGAAAAACTGCAAAGCATCCAATGGGTGAGCGAGAAGAAAATATTAGGGATTGTAATGATTTACCCTAGAAATTATGACCAAATGGTCGAAAAGAATTGTGAAAACATAAGCGAAAGTATCAAAAAAACTTCCGGTGCATGGGGGAACCGTAATCTCTCCATAAAAGGAAAAATCGTGATCAGCAATGTACTATTAATGTCGAAAATACAATATGTATTAACCTGCATAGGTATTAATGAAGAAGGTGTTAAAAAATTCGAAAACGATATCCTAGATTTTATATGGAATGAAAGAAAACACAAAATTAGCACGAAATGGCTATGTCAGAAGGTAGAACGAGGTGGATTAAGTTTAAGATCTCTCACAAACATACTAAAAGTTAATAAAGTGAGATGGATACAAAAAGCCCTCCTCTCACCCAATGAAAAATGGCTTAATGTATTAAAATCGGTCGAGAAGAGAAGCACGAGCGATATCTTCTTAGCCAGAGAGCAGACCAAGAAAAATCATAATGAATTCTATCTCGAAATGTTCAAAACTTGGTCAGAAGTGTACTATAACCAACAGCCAGAAAGCTCTATAGAGGTTTTAAAAGAAAGAGTGTGGCATAACCAATTTATTACAAATAATAAGAAATCTATTAATTTTAAGAAATGGAAGAATGCCGGAATATTTTATGTACGTGATATTATAGACGACAATGGTCGTTTTCTTACCTTACAACAGCTGGACAGAAGATATAACTTAAATATCAGCTATATAGAAAGGTTGCAGGTACAACAAGCAATTCCTAAAAAATGGCTCAGGTTGATAAATCTGGCAGAAATACAAAACCAATTTAATGTCGAAACACAAATCAGAATTGGGAATGAAAGAATGAATGTTCTAAAAACAAACGCGAAGGCACTGTATATAATGTTTATTGATAATATTGTTATTGACATCGACAAACTAGCCAAATGGGCCACAATCTTGAATATAGAAGATAATTTAAACAGGGAAGAAACTTGGAAAGAAATATTCTCCCTTCCCATCAAAACTACAAATGATGTAAGATTGCAGGCTTTACAATATAAGGTCTTACACAGGAACATTTGCTGCAATAGCTACCTAAAAAACATCCAAATTAAAGATTTCCCAGATTGCGATTATTGTGGTCGTCATGACGACATCATACATTTTTTTCATAAATGCAGAGTAATAGAAAGGTTCTGGTCGGATATCAAGGACTGGATCACAAACTGGATAGGTTTCAGTACAATTTTAAGACATCATTTTACTAGCAAAGAAATTATATTCGGCCTAAGAGGCAAGGGTACCAAAACTTATATGATTAACTATATCCTTTTAGTAGGAAAGTCATATATACACAGGCAAAGGCTGTTTGGAAATAACATTGTAAGTTTCGATAACTTTATTGTGGAAATTAGGAAAAGGCTTGCAGGCCTCCAAGTAGCCGCGTTACAGAACACGAAGGCTAAAAAACTGTACAAACCGTGGAGAGAAATTCATGTAAACCTATAGCCCACTGTTAAAGACATGTCAGGGGAAACAAATATAGGCAGAGTACAACACTTTAAGTGCTAAAAATGGATAGAAAATACGAAAAACAAAAAACATATAAAAAAGGGAACAAAAAGTTCCAAAAAAGTTCAAGTAATCGCAAGCATAGAAGCAAAAACTAATCAGAAGACATGTATTGTAATTTTAAAAAAACAAGGTGAACTTGGTCTGAACAGACACCCCTTTTTTTCTCATGTTAACAGCTGTTGTCATATACCCATGTTATAAATTGTCTTCTGGAATAAAGATCCGATGTTGGACAAAAAAAAAAAAAAAGAAAGAACTGTACTTAAGGTTGGAACTACTCGTGTAATTCAATGGCTCTTGTTAAAACTTTCTTTTGTATCCAAAGCGCGACCTGCGGCCGCTTGTTGGATACAAAAGAAAGTTTTAACTCGAGCCATTGAATCACACTTGTAGTTCCAACCTTGCGTACAGTTCTATCTAATTATAATCGTCACATGGAAGTCCAGACGGAGCTTGATGCTAGACTGAGATCATTTTTAAAGATAAAATGTTTTGAATGGTCACAAAGTTACTAACATAAACCCTGATATAGGAGCGACATACATCAGGCTATATCACTGTAAATTTGCCACAGTACTTTTTAGTACTTTTCCTTGCAAAGATATGTTTAAAGGATAAAAATATCTTTAATTTTATTTGTCTTCATAGACAACACATGATAACTTAATAATAAAGATATGCACTCTCAGTGATACCGAAATACCTAAATATTTCCGAATATTTTCTAAGTAAACCATGGTTTGTAATAAGAACAGAAAATAATGATTTACCAAGTTTATTTTGGTCAGGAGAGCTGTTAATATAAATATAGAAATTTTAGTTTTAATTCCATTGTCACATGAATAAAGAAGATAGTCATAAATTGTGTCGGAAATGTCTTTGCCTGACAGGAAGATTCAAATTCATAATGAAAAACGTCAACATTACATTGCATGATTTTCACTTTGTTGTTCCAATATTTTCAATGTGTATTTGTCGGCAACATGTACATGTACTTGCCACATAAGTGTTTCCCATGGATTCCGTACAAATAAATTAGGGTAAGGTATCCTCAGTGACCTTAGTAAGCAAGCAATAAACCCTTTTCTAAGTAGACCTTGGCCCGTTGCATGAGCTATCCTTAAGTATAGGCTGATTTAATGTTAATTGCTTTGTCAGATAAACAAAGAAGATTGACATAAATCATCTCCAAAATATCTTTGAAAGTAATGTAAGAATCAAATTCATTCAATAAAATAATTATAAACATTACATGCACTTTTTTCACTTTTTCCTGTTAGTATTTTGGATGTGTATTCGTTGGCAACGTGTATTTGTATGGCTATTTAAGAAATGTGTTTTATATTAGGACCAGGAAAATATTTCTGGATATTAAGTCAACGACCTTGAATGTAAATGCAAAAATGAGTTGATCAAATACAAGAAGCTATCATTTTATGGCAGCTAGAAGATGTATTTGTCAGCATGTTTATTTTGTCAAAATTACATTTCTCATCATATGCTCGAAAATAAAGCCAATGTGAAAATTAAAAGTTTCATTTGTATAGCACATAGAAGATGTATTTGTCAATCAATCAATGATACGTATATATAAGCACTTTCCATAAGGTAAAGAAAAAATTACCCCCTGCCTACCTAAATAAAACCTTTTAAGAAAAATTAAAAATCTGTCAAAATATATCCTTGCAAACTTCTTAAAATTTTATTTTTAAAATAAAACAAAGCTCATTAAAGCAGGAACACAAGTCTTCCTAACCAAAATACCTCAATATAAATAACTATGGTCACTAAAGACATTTTTCAGTCCTATCCTATGCATATATTTATCTACAACTATAAATCTGAAACACAATATTTTTTTCTTGGCCTAACTGATTTTGTTACCGTATCTCATATCTCCGCACTCTACGCAGTGATATTTTTTATCTTTAAACATCCCAATACTGATGTCTGACTAATACAAACTGCCCTAAGCTAATGGAAAGACATTACTAGACATTTGCAACGTTTTTTCGAAGCTACTTTCCCTGAATATGAACTGCAAAAGTTTCAAAGTATGCAAAAGTTTCAATGGTGGACTCGTTTTACCACTAGGCCTAGCCTAACACTGCTGTCAAATTAGTATCAAGTGACAGTCAATATGCGGTGACGGTCAAAACTTTCTGCTACACATTAAATAATTATTCAAACTTTGTTAAAAGCTAAATGTACCCCGTTCACAGACATTTGGATTCTTTTACTTTGTGGATCTCATCAAAGTTATCTCTTTCCCCGCACTGTTTTTAAACTAGAATTTCATGCTTGGCCTAGGCATAGACGTTTTATACGGTCTATGGCCTGGGCTGCTGTCGATCCATTCTTTCTTCTGCTATCGCACATTGCCCGGTCAAATGTTTCTACTATGGAAGTTGAATTAGGATTTAGAATTAAATAAAAACGCTAAGAGAATACAATTCAGTGATATTTCATTAATCTATTGTTCCATCTCCAAGCCATTTAACTAGTTTTGCCGCTAGTGTTTCAATAAACCCTTAACACTCGCACTGTGGGGCCCAGGGACAGAAATTATTTTCTGATTGACAGCAGGGCCGGCAGTGCTGTCAGTGCCCTATCGCACATGATTTACATTGTTTTAAATCTCAAACATGAATAACATCGAACATAAATAATATAACTTACCTTGAAATGGTCCAGGATCTTTCATTGTCATTACAGGTGTAGCTAGGTGTGAGTGATAAACTCCTAAATCATTCAAAGCGAAGTGTGCTGTGGGACACATGTAACGTTAGACTTGACAATGACTCGGCCGTGTCGTCTGCTTATTTTGCGCGGGAATTGTGGCGAGCTCGCACGAATGGCTAATTTCGGTAACCATAGCAATGGTCTTTTTTTTAAAACAAGGTTTTATTTAAAAGCCTAGTCAGAATAGAATTAAACTCTGAAAAAAGTGTTCAAATATATAAATTAGATTAAAAAATATGACAGTTTCTTTTGAGTCACGTGCTCATAATGCCTGGAGGCATTATTCGTCTTTTCCACGGGAGTGCCTGCAGGCATTATTCGTACTTTACACGGGAGTGCCTGCAGGCATTATTCGTACTTTACACGGGAGTGCCTGAGTTTTAATGAGTTTTAACAAAAGATGGAAATCCATAAAATAAGGATTTTAAATAACAAAGTAAAGTTAATCATAATCATAGTCCATGTCCTTTAACTATCAATAAAATAGTATCACTGTTCTTTTGTTTCTCCGAGTTCAAGTTGAGATTGGTTTGAGTCTTTTGAGTCTTTTGAAAGCTGCACTTGAATCTTCATTGATGATTTGGCTCCAATGTGATATTGAAATTGAGATAGTCCTTTAATATTTCTAAGTACCCTAAAAGTCTTACGTTAAAATCTCCATTGGGAAAATCACAGTGGATGATCCTGGATATTATTCATGGAAAAGCTAATATAGTATTAATCAAACTCAACGCTTACAAATACCATAATCAGGTAATGTTCTTTTGCTCATATTTTTACCCTGTACTGGGCTAATTAGTCTACCTTACATTTTTTTGTTTTTACATGGTGAAGTTTTTAAATCAATTAAGTCCTGCCTATACTAGCATGACTCAGATAATAATAAATAAATAAGATCGATTAAAATTTACCGAAGTCTTCAGCCTTCTACGCTGGGGAACCTCATTTCTGCCTGTACTGGCAAATGAAAGTAATTAATACAATATGATGAACACAGTTGCATATCCGTTCAATCTTAACACAAATCCCACCCATAACAATCCATCCCACTTATTAGTATACCGTTGTATCGGTCTTGGTTGTAGAACTTACGTGCCTACTTTTCCCCCCTCCCTGTTCAGACATACTCCCCACGATTGTCTACTGGTACTCACAAGTCATGACACACAACATTTCAATAAATCAATAAACTCTTGTAAAGGTTGATACTTCAACCCATAGACTCTATTGAGACAATTCGCATTGGATATTAATCTCAGTTTTTTTGGTACTTATCAGATTCCCGGGGGTAGATTTTTTCCGGAAAGTCCGGAAAGCTTCCCTAGTTTTTATCTGTCTGGTTTTTTGAGATAATTCGTTCCAAAGAATGGGCATTTTGTAAATGTAAGATTTTTTATATTTTTCATTATTTGGTTTGGGCACTTTCAGTTTTTTGCCGTCACTTAGACCTCTCAGGTTTATTGGCCTGTCGTCAATGTTTTCCGGCAATAATGATCGTCTAAAAGCGAATTCGAGTATGTGACCCTCCCTCCTAGTAGAGAGCGAGGGCATATTAGTATCTTTATGAATATCCCTGGTATTAGATAATTTAGGCAACTTCAGTGCTATTTTTAGTGCCGAGTTCTGTAATGTTTGTAATCTATCACGATATTTTTGTGGGGTAGTTTGGTAGAACACATCCCCATAATCAATATGAGGTACCGTAAACCGGGGCTACTTTGGCCCACCGTAAGCAAACTTATGAAAAAAATGATATAAACAAAAATTGGTAAGTATCTGTTTAGGACCCTTTGAGGGAGAGACCTTCAACATCAATCATATCTGATATAATGCACAGGATTGTTGTAGAAGGATATATGTACGTCGGCCATTGTTTTGGCGACTCGCTCACTTTGTCGGGGCGGGGCAACTTTGACCCACAGGCGGGGTAACTTTGACCCAAACTGAATTTTTCCTTATACAACCATATTTAATAATTTTTTTTTATATTTTTTTCTTATTTTTCATAATATTAATTAATCCTTATGCTTTATAGTTTCTAGCTTCTTACTTATTTTAAGAATTTATTCTTCAAATGAGAAAACAACTGGTGACTCGCACACGACCAGCATTCAAGAAGAAAATTTCGCAAGTTTTAAGGGAGTTTTATATTCTAGGGGTTGTTTTTTTTTGTTTTTGTTTCTTTCATTTCAATTTCCACATTTTAAACTTATAGAGGCTTATTACCTACTTATCTTTTCATTTATTTTCACTTATGATCATAATATTACAAAGGAAAAACAAGTTTGGTAAAGTAGTTTGTAGTGAAAAGTTGTCTAAAATGATCAAAATTTTTAACTATTGACCAAATGATTGACCCATTCTTCAGTTTTTTTTTCATAACAAAGTTTATTCATTATAGCCTGCCTTCTTGGCTTCTACATGCTAAACATTTTATTGCAAAACATTCCCATTTTGAATGAATTGACTGAAACTACATAAGAAATATAAATAAAGAATACAAATAAAAAATATAAATAAAAAATATAAATAAAAAATATAAATAAAAAAATATAAATAAAAGATATAAATAAATAGTATCACAAGTTGATCATATCATCATCTAACATTACATAACATGTATAACATTGTATGAATCTGTTCAAAATTGACCAGCGATTATTCAGTTCAGGAACACTGAATGCCACAAGTTAACATCAAATAACATGTACTGGTAAAATATTGTATGAATCTGTTCAAAATTCTCCAGCGATTATTCAGTTCAGGAACACTGAATGCCACAAGTTAACATCAAATAACATGTACCGGTATAACTTTGTATGAATTTGTTCAAAATTCACCAGCGATTATTCAGTTCAGCAACACTGAATGCCACAAGTTAACATCAAATAACATGTACCGGTATAATATTGTATGAATCTATTCAAAATTCTCCAGCGATTATTCAGTTCAGCAACACTGAATGCCACAAGTTAACATCAAATAACATGTACCGGTATATCATTGTATGAATCTGTTCAAAATTCACCAGCGATAATTCAGTTCAGGAACACTGAATGCCCCTCGTTTGGATACTTCCTTTGGTTTCTGGATCACTTGTTTAATGTCCTTTACCTCATAGAAAATTTGGTCCCTCACCTTTGGCCATTTCCAGTTCTGCCCACTTTTTTGCATGACACTGACTTCTGCGCCAGAGATCTTCTTTGTTTTCACCATTCCAGGAAACAATTCCCCTTCATACTCCACAATAACATGGTCCCCTATGTGCAAGCTGGTAATGAAGACATCTTCTCTGTCATTGTTTGCGGTTTGCTCCATCTCCTCGGTCTCACTCTCATCATCTTCTTCTCTCTCTTCAGTTGGTTGCGGCATAACATCAGTAATGTCTGCAGCACTGACACTTTTTCCAGGAACAACATTTACCTTCCTCCTCCTCCTCCTCTCTGGGCACTCCTCACCTCTCAACCTCCCCAGGTGCTGAATAAAGCTGTCACTCACAAGTAATCTCTGGTCCTCCCTATCAACGGATGGAAGAGTTGCTAAGACCTGCTCTTCATCGAGTGGGTAGATGCCAGCCTTCTTAAATCCTGATTGAAGATTCTTTGGACCATTTTGAGCGAGTTTGTCAGTGAGACTCTTGAGTAGGGTTGGAAACTGATCTTTTGGGAGGCCAGTCACAGAGTGACCTTTGCCTGTTTCTTTCCATTTTCCCAAGATTTGTCGCCATGCCATTTTCATTGGGCGGAAGTAGGCGATGTCCCAAGGCTGGGTCAAATGGGTTGAATTTGGAGGGAGAGCAACAAACGCAATATCGTTGTCCTCACACTTCTTCAATACTGCCACACTGATGTGAGAAGAAAGGTTGTTACCAATCAGCACCTTCTTGCCGTGCTGCATCTTGAGGTGTGGCAAGACAAGCTGGAAAAACCAGTCTTCAAATGTAGCATTGTCAAACCATCCACTTTTAGTACGGTTATATCGAGCATTCACAGGTCCCCCCTCTGTCCATGTTGTCCACATTGACTCCGCCTTCTTTCCATGCAGACCTGTCTTGGTGCTATCTTGGAGCTATCTGGAGCAGCTGGCCCTTATCTGGCTATTTAAACTGTGGGTGAGGACCTGGTAGAGAGCACCCTCTCATTCTTATCTCCAGGAATGTGGGTGTCTCCAAACCCTCAAATCTGTGTTTCCTTGTGACCAGTTTTTTTAGTACATTTCAGTGAAGAATGATCACACAAACACAAACTTGATATCACTTTAAAGCTCAGGAATTGCTCTATACGATGTCAGCATGTTTTATTGAGAAAAGGGCAAGTATGTTGACATACACACATAAACCTCCACTTATTCAGCCTCCTCTAACCAAAATTTCGTCATTTTTGCTGTATTTTTTGTAATTTCATGCAAACCACTCGTTTTTTTCAACAGATTCATGTAGTGTTACATACAAGTGTTTGATTTTGATCCCAAGATTCACATTTTGATCATAAATTTGAGCCTGAGTTTGAAAGAGGCAAAAAAAAGAAACACAACTCGTCATTTCATTTATTTGAGTCCAGGAATAAGATGATTTTACAAGTATTTTTGTGTAATAATTTAAGTGTAAAAGATAAATGGGTTCCATATTCCTGTTTTGGATACCCTTTTTTCTTAAATATTGGAAGAATTCAAGGTGGGCCAAATTTACCCCAAAAGTGCCCCGAACCAGTCCTGGGCCAAAGTTGCCCCGTTTTGTGACCCAATATGCCATGTCCAACAAAAAATCAAATATATCATAAAATATATTCATGAATTGTGTTAAATAAGATGATATTATTGTTTTTGATGAAATGGTCCTCCAAAACAGCTATTTTGATATAACCCTATGTTGCTAGGCAACCCTGTGCAAACAAAAGTTGCAGGGGTCCTCTTTCCGAGTGCAAAAGTAGGTCAATTAAAATGGGCCCATCTATAAGTTTATGAAACAAAAAAAAATCACAAAAAGTGCACAGATTTAGTGAGAGGAACTGCTGCCTCCATAAAAAGATCAACAAAGTTAAATTGCAATACATCAATCAGCTCCAGGACAAAAAATATCTCTTTTTTAGGGTTGGGCCAAAGTTACCCCGCCTGGGCCAAAGTAGCCCCGGTTTACGGTAGTATCATGGTCTTGAATATTAACATAAGAGTTTTGGTATCACAAATTCCGTAAAGTTTTGACAGAGATTTAAGTTTCCCCCTGATAGCTTGAATTTTCTTTTCCATGAAAGTTTTGAAATTCAGCTGTCGGTCTATCTCTACCCCCAGGAATTTATAACATTCAACCTCTTCTAAATCGAATAGCGAAGTTGCATTACCGCCATCTTGGTTCCGGTCGCGCAAAGCATTGTGGTTATGATGGTACTGTGCGGGAAGGTGTGGCGGGAAGGGATGCCCGCCATGCCCGCCCTTCCAAACTAGCAAGTGTTGAGTTTGAAATGGGTAGGTATAAATTGGTGTATTGCAATCAAACTCCCAACGTTTATCACCCTGGGTTCTCACTTGCTAACAACGTTTCCCTTATGACAATACGTTAATGAGAAGCTGATATATAAGTATAAAAATACAGGCATAATTTCCAGTCAATACAAATGCTGTAAATTGTGTAATATGTCATTGCGGGAGTTTTAAGATGCAGATTTAAAAAAAGACCTGAAATATTTGTTTCAGATAGGTGGGACGTTATACATTATATACCCCTGATTCCCCACTTTCTAAAACAGTTTTTGTTATGAATATACCTCAATTAAAAGCTGATTAATGTTAGGTTGGGTTAGACAGGGTTTCATGATGGACAAGTTGAACTGCTACACCGGCGAATAGCCGTCAGAAGCACGACGTCCCGACAACGTCATTAATCAACCACACGGTGCGAAAATGCCAGGCTACACATGTTGTGTGCCTGGCTGCTACAGCAATAACAAAAAGCATAGGAATCTCAGCTATTATAAATTCCCTAACGATGATGTCCAGCGGAAAATCTGGATTAAGAATATCGGGAGAGTTGGGGCAAAAGGTAAATTTAGTGACTTTGTACCTAATTTTAACGACTCTCATCAAGTGTGCAGTTTGCACTTCAAGGATGGCGCAAAAACATACATGGTGAACGTGCCGACAGTGTTCCCATTGAAAACACAAAAGTCGGTGAAAAAGAGACAGACTGTAGGGAGAAAAACCACCACAGATCCCATGGTTCATGGTAAGTACCTAGCTGTTTCAATGAGTTGTATTATGAGTGTATTAAATCGGCCCTATGCAGGAATCGTGTTTATTGACATTGACATTGACAAAACGTGTTTATTGACATAGAAAATTTCGCTGCTGCAATACGTTTCATTCAATGTCCTAGTTATTCAAATTTCTCGTTATTCAAATTCTCACACAAGGTTTCATTGAGAATAAAACCTAAAGGGGCATTAAGGGCAAATGACTTCCATGGATTGTTTGTCTTTTCTTCTTAATGTTCTTTAATGTTCTTTGTTTAGTCGTTGCTCTTTTTTCTTGTCTCCTATATATGTTACATGGAACTCGATCCTCTATTATGCATGAAGAGACTCTATATCTTGTTTTTACTTCTACAATTACGACCCCTGCTATGCCAGTAGGTCTATCATTGATATTATGACTCTCTTTAGAAGGACATCAGCCCCTGAAAGTAAAAATTGCATGACATAGTATAATTTCAGAGATCCCTAACTCCTGAGGATGGGCAAGTCGCCCAAAAGCTAGAGATATTTAATAAAACAACAAGATCAAGTTTATAATGCTCTCTCTATTACCACATCATTTTATCAAGCCAGGTTACCTGATATACAGCAAGGCCTCCTCCCTCTACTGTATAATATAATTTGATTTTCACAAATGTGTTTGGTAGGCTACTCTTTATTAAAATTTAATATAAGAGAAAATGTATTGAGAAACTGGTGATCTGATTGAAAATAGATATGACGACCTAGTGTCATCTGAATCACATAAAAAATCCAAAGCTTTTCTAATACATGCAACGCATGAGCATGTTGATTTTGGTGTAGGCCAGGTAGATTTTTATTCCACACATATTTCGGACAGGTAGAATGTTTTACTAAACTTTGGGAACAGTTTCCTACTTGTAAAGTATTTAACCAGGACACAGTGTACCAAGATTGTCGATTTGAATGGCAAAACATGTGACGGTTCTGAACCAAGATGGCGACCGCCTACCCAAGTGAATGAATGAATGAATCTCTCGAAGGAAATATGGACGTTTTAACTCTGACTGGATTCATCATAGGTCATTTTAGTGATATTACTGTTTCCTGGATGTAACCCAAAGGATATTATGCATGGAACATTGTGTTTGCTGGAATACGTTACATGTCCATCTTAAGGAGGTAAGTTCACTTTCTACGAACATTTACATGAAAGGACGAAAGTCGGAAAGGACAGGGCTGGCCTCGATCTTCTGTTTGTCTGCTTGTTTCAATATCAACTTGGCAGCAAACGGAATATTGAGTCAAGGTCTTAGTCTAAACTTCAAATTGTTTTAATCAATGGTAATATATGGTTGCTGACAATGTTTTATTTGTTCATGTCAAATTCTAGCAGAATTCTGCTTCTGTGTTGGAACTACTTTCGCTTACTTTCAACATGACCCAGAAATCTGATTTTATGCAATGAGAACACTAGAAAGTAGGTCGGCGGTGTATTGCCAGTGGGCAATATCACGTCAGTTAATGTTATTTCTATGGGCTCAGCATATTGAGGGTGAAATAAATTAGTAAGTCAGTTGTAAGTCAAAAGTAAAAAAAAAGTCAAAAGTTGAAATACAGTCAGACGGTAAAGTTGAATGTCAGATTAAAGGGTTGAACGTCAGTTGAAAAGTCAAAGATCAATTGAGAAAGTCAAACGTCAGTCAAAAAATCAAACCTCGTTTGAGAAAGTCAAACAATAGTTGGGTAAGTCAAGCATCAGGAAAGTCAAATGTAGGTCGGGAAACTCAAATGTCAGTTTAGAAAGTCAATCTTGAAAAAGTCAACTGTCAGTCTAAAAAGTCAAACGTCAGTCGGGAAAGTTGATCGTCAGTCGAGAAAAACAAACATCAGTTGAGATAGTCAAACATCAGTCATTAGTAGAGAAAGACAATCGTCAGTCGAAAATTCGAACGTCTGCCGAGAAAGTTTATGGTCAGTCGAGAAAGTTTTTTTGGTTTTTTTGCACAAATTTTTATTCAGGAATATAGCGGCATTTGCCAAAGTTTTTAGACACGTCGGTTATTCCGGTTTATGGTCAGTCGAGAAAGTCAAGAGCCAGGAGAGAAAGTTGATCGTCGGCAAAGAAAGTTGATCGTCAGTCGAGAAAAACAAACGTCAGTTGAGATAGTCAAACATCAGTCGAGAAGGTCAATCGTAAGTTGATGATCAGTCAAGGAAGTGGAATGTCTGTCGAGAAAGTCAAGCATCGATCGTTAGTCAAGAAAGACAATCGTATTTGTATTTGTATCAAGGATAGAAGTTCAATGTCGAATATATTCGAAAATGTTTGAAAATGTTATAGTGATGAAAATCTATGGTGGCATGAAATTGTTATGTCTTCCAATAGTGCTGTTTTTCATATGGGCTTCACTGGGGAAGGCAAAGTCAACTTTAACTTTAACTTTGACTTTGTTTTTGACAGTGGAGTTATTATATTGCATACTCATCTGCATGTAGGAGTTAATTTTACCTATGGTTGTATATCCATATTGATGTTTATATTGTATGTTTGACTATGTAAGTCCCCTTCCACATTCACATTCGCATTCTTGTTGATACCTTGGTCGAGGTTATTGTAGTTTCGTAAAGGAAGTCGGAATTGTCATGGGTTCGGACGTCGGCAACACTCTGTTGCACTCCTTCGCGGAGCTGGGAGACCTTGGGGGAATAAAAATGGTTTCTTGGAATATCAGGAGTTTGTATAAACATTTCAATCAAGTTGAGCTATTAACTTCTGGTTTAGACCTGGACATAATCGCGTTTTCTGAAACATGGCTCAACTCTAACACGCATGATAATTCTATAAAACTCCATGATTATTCCTTATATAGATCCGACAGAGCTGTTAAAAGAGAGGGGGTGGCCTCTGTATGTACCTTAAAAATACTCTAGTTGTGGACACAGAGAAATATAGATATCTCAATACATCTGACAAGAATCTGGAAGTACAGATTGCTCAGATAAAAAAGGGTTTCAATAAGACTTCGATAGTGTTGAACATCTACAGGCCGCCTAGCGGATGTACCAAAATACTTATTGAAAAACTTCAACACATCCTATCCAATATTAATAATTCTCATGAGATATATCTCATGGGGGATTTTAATTTGGACTTTCAATGCATGAAAGACTCTAGGTCGAATGTCTCCTCTGAACTCAAGAATCTACTAGATAATTTTTCTCTTGTCCAATACATCAAAAGGACTACTCGCTCCACTCTTAAATCATGTACAACTATTGACCACTTTTACACTAACTCTCAACATGTCAGCTCTGCAGGAGTAATTGATATTTGTGTTTCTGACCATTTTCCCATTTTTATGGTTCGGAAGAAAGAGAGAAACAGGTATAACGTCGGAACCTTCTGGGCCCGGAATACGAGGTACCTGGATCAAAAAGTCCTGAATAACATTTTAAAAGATTTAGATTGGGGGTCCTTCTTCTGCAACCCTGACCCCGACGAATGCTGGGATTTATTGCTTAGTAGGATTATCTTTTATCTGGACAAAATGTGTCCACTAAAAGAGTTTAGAAATGTGCGCATCAAGCCGGATTGGATGACGGATGATATAGTCACTCTCATGAATGAAAGAGACCGACTTTTTAGAATCGCGAAGCAATCAAAAAATCTTGATACCCTTCAACAAGCAAGGCTGCTTCGAGTTCAAGTCAATAATGCTTGTCGGGCCGCGAAGTCTAATTTTATAAAGTCGAATCTGGAATTTCACGATAAAAATCCAAAAAAATATTGGGAGTTCCTAAGGCCCCTGATCAGTCCGGCAAAAGTTAAATCAATCAATAAGATATCTATAGAAGAGGAGGGAAAGATGCTAGAACAATCTGAGATCCCTGATGCATTCAACAAATTTTTCTTAAATGTCGGCCCTAATCTTGCCAGTAAGATACCAGATTCAGGCACCTCGGACTCGGACGTTGAGGGCAATAATTGTTTTCCTGATGTCGCCCCTGTTTTTAGATTCTCTCAATTGACTTCTGACGAAGTAAGAAAAATATTACTTAAGATTGATATTACAAAAAATTCCGGGATTGAATTTTTGCCCGCGAGCATTTTGAGATCATGTTTACTTGCGCTTTTCCATCAATTCACTCACATCATAAATATCTCATTATTGTTAGGTAAGGTTCCGCATGCTTTTAAGGAAGCTCGAGTTACGCCATTGTTTAAGGCTGGTAATAAAATGGCCACCACTAATTATAGGCCAATTTCATGTATCACCCTGCCTGCGAAGGTTCTTGAGAAGGCAGTCCAATTACAGCTTTGAGACGAACGGTTTATTTAATGCTAACCAATATGATTTCCGGTCGGGCCACTCTATACAGCAGGCTCAAACAGACTTTCTAAACAAAATTTATACTAATCTGAACAACAAACTTTCGAACAAAACAGTATTCCTTGATTTTAGCAAGGCGTTCGACACCGTTCACCATCGAACCCTTTTGAAAAAGCTTGAGTTATACGGTATACATGACATGGAACTATTGTGGTTCTCAAATTACTTAAAAGACAGGCAACAATTTGTCACTGTTAATGGTCTGAAATCCAAGGGAGGAGTGGTCACTTATGGAGTCCCACAGGGCACTATTTTAGGGCCAATTTTGTTTACTATATACATTAATGACCTTCACTCTGTTATTCAGCACGCCAACATTCAGCATTATGCTGACGATACTGTACTTTCTTACCACCATTCTAATATTGACTTATTATATGATAATCTGCAACAAGACTTGGATAATGTTTTCTCTTGGTGTGCTACCAACAAACTCTCCCTCAATGTCTCTAAATGTAAATCTATCTCTTTCTCAATAAGCCACCAAGCAAAAGCTAAGATACAAAATTCAGGACGTCAGTTATCCATTGGCACCACAAAGCTGGATGAGGTTTGTGAGTATAAATATTTGGGATTCGTCCTTGACGAACACCTAACATTTAAATCACATGTATTAAATACCCTTAGAGTGGTCTCCTAAAAAATTAGACTATTATTTAAGGCTAAGAAATCTCTTACATTCAAAGCAAAACGTGACCTTTATAAGATGGCCATTCTTCCCAATCTTGATTTCTGTGATTTTCTTTACGACTCTGCCCCCCAATCCTTGTTAAAAAGGCTTCAAAGGTTCCGGTTCCGCCATGGTCTGAGAAACACGCCGAGCCAGTTAGCTCCTTTTCTTTTTCAGATTCCAGGGGACTCAAAGGCTTTCTACTTCACTCTGCGTGATAGAGAGCACCATAAAGGATCTGTGACTTAAGTTTCAGCAGACTTTCGAGGATTTGTTGTGTGGAAAAGATCTTAATGGACATTATATTTCCGACTCAGATCACCAACGTGAGTCGGTTTCAAACCCCGCCGTTTTCCCGGCGTGGTGCGTCACAGTGAAGCAAGTGGTTATATGATACATCAAATGACTTATTGTGAATGATCACATCTCGTGACAAGTGAACTTTTGGGCTGATTTCCGCACATCACTACTGGACTACTTCTCTATAAAGTGAATAGGGTTTTGGTGAAAGATTTACAAGCTGATTCTTCACAAATCAAGTGTGTATCTGCTTCGGAGGAAATTCTCCCTACATACAGTGCTCGCCTCCCGTACCTGTCCCACTGACAGAGGCAAACTGGCGTCCCGAGTTGGTTTTGCTGGTAGGCGTATTTCGTAAACTACAACAGTAAGATCCTTCATGAACTTGTTATTTTGATGATATGAATGTACATGAACTCTGTATGGTTATCAGCGACTGAAACATATTCTGATTATTACTGAAAAGGCTTCGGAATATTAAGACAGACCCATCAATCCTTGAGTTACTGACAAGCTGTGCGCATGCGCAGCTACCGGAAGCCAAACCCATGTTTATAAACAAGTGCCACGCCCAACCAGGCCCGCTCAAAGTATGAATAGTGCTAGCTCTGACAACTCCCAAGGATAACCATGCCCACATAACGTTTGTAACAAAGTGAAGATAACCCAAAAAGCGAACAATTGTGTACCTCTAATCTAACACATTAGTGACAGACCATACTCCATAGTAAGAAAATAGAGTCAGTAACGACCAAGGTAAACAGCTAAGAATAAGACATTATAAGTAGCTAAGGGTTATGGACAACTGTAGTTAAACAGTTACACTGGATGTTGTCGCATAGCTCATACTCTCCCATTCAGTAGCTTTGGTCTGCTTCCTCTCTGTGCTGTTTATAAATCGGCCCCTAGGATGGACACACCTGTGGTTGAAGGAGTTGTATGATAGAGAGGTTGACTCACGTCTGTATAAACCAAAGCTGTTATATACCACGTCTACAGGCTTACGCACCCTATTGGTTATGCAGTGTATACATTAGTTTCTCTGTTAATAAAGAATAACGACAACCAGTGGCTAAACAAACAATCCTGCCCCCATTTCTATAGCCCACACTACGGTAGTGTTAACGCCTACTATGTCTACCTCCCCCCTCGGGAAAAGAGATAGAGACAGCAGTACAGAATCTGAGTTTGACCCGGACAATAAACCTAAGAGAACTAGACCTAGGGGACGCCCACCAGCAGCCAAGGCTCAGGACAAAAAGGATAAAAAGGCTAGCACAGCCGAAAGTATGGCTGGCTCCGGTAAGGGCGACAAGTCTGATTTTGACGAGATAAAAAGCATGTTTGCCACAGTACAGGGGCAATATAAGGAGATAAAGGACCAGCTGAACCCAATTGTCACAGCTAATCAGGCGGCCATAGTGGTTGTTCAAAAGGACATGAAAACGGCGTCTGAAGACATAAAGGCAGCTAGAGGCGAGGTTAAGGCCCTCCAGGACGACAACATAAAGCGGGACCTACACATCAACCAAATTAAAAATGTGGTTAAGAAGCAGGGCGACCTAAACAAAATAATGCGAGAGAACATGGTGACGAAAGATGACCCGGCCTACCAGGCTGTCGCCAGACAGGCCAAAAAGGAAATGGAGGCGGACATAAAATCTGAAGAAGACAAGCTTAGAAATAATTTGATTTTTGATGGCATTATTAGATACGAAGATGAAAACGTCGAATCTATGAGAAGAGAGCTCGAAAGGGTTATGATCGAGCTCATGGGGGCTAACATTGAAGGAAAATACTTTGTTAGAAGAGCCGGATCTGCCAAAACCCCCCCGATGCTAGTGAAGTTTGAGTCCGAACATGATGCAGACAGGGTTTGGGCTAAAAGGTTCGAGCTAAAGCACCAGCGGAAAAATGAGGAAGGCAAGAAGCCCATCAGGCTAAGAAGGGATCTTCCATACATGATAAGGGCCAGAATTAATGTTGCGAAGCCAATTGTTGCTGCGGCCTGGGCAACTAAGCGGTATAAGGAGGTGATAAATTCCCGAGGCAATGTTATTCTAACATCACACTGTCCGCCCTGTCCAAGAGAGAGGACGACGACACTTTTGTGTTCTTTACAAAACACAATCCCCTCTCCAATCACTTTCCCTCAGAGTTCGTAACGGAGCAAATCGCATTCAAATCTATTGAACAATTCCTAGCATTCAAGAGAGCACAGATCGACGGCGATGCAATGAAAATGGAATACGTCCGTAAAACCCCTGACCCAATGAAATGCAAATCAGTGCTCAAAGATTTGCGTTTTACAGAATCAGCCAAAAAATGGGAAGAGAAGGTTGAGGAACTCCTTACGCAAGCACTGCGAGCCAAGCTGAAATTCAATCCCTTCATTGAAGAATACTTGGTGAACACCAAAAACAAAAGGCTGGGGGAAGCCTCCACCAACTCCGTCTGGGGAATAGGGATGTCCCTGGATGACGAGGAAGTCCTTGACACAGACAAGTGGGAACCCCAGGGTAATAGGCTGGGCCAGGCCTGGGAACAGATCAGAGAAAAGGCCATCGATAAAAGAACAAAACAAGCCGACGCAAGACAGAGGAATCTCGACCATGGCATCGACGCGGATGAAGACTTCTTCTAATTTAATGAACTTTAAGAAGGTTTTAACGAGCTGTCGAAAGTATCCCACATTCAATAAGTCAGACGATGATCTATCACAATTAACAATTTGTACAATTAATGTAAATGGTCTGAATAACATCGAAAGGAGAAAAGCTCTTTTCTCTAAGCTCGCAGGGAGTAAGAGAGGTATCTTTTCTCTTCAAGAAACCCACTCAACGCATGAAACAGAGTCTGTTTGGCGTTCGCAGTGGCGAGGTCCAATGTACTTTGGACACGGTACATCTAATTCTAATGGTGTTGCTATAATTTTTACTAAAGATTTAAAAGTAAAATTTCTTAAAAGGGGTTTGTCCCCGGACGGCAGATTATTGTACGTACATGTCATAATCGAGGGAGAGTCCTTTCTTATTTTCTCTATTTACATGCCTACAAGCTGCCATAAGGCCAACCAGCTGGCTATGATCGGTGAGATTGACAAAGTTTTTGAAGAAAATGTCTCTTCCAGGTATATATTAGCTGGAGATTTTAATTTTGATTTAGCAAGGGATCGCAATAAACAGGCTGCTGTTGGCCTTAATGATTTACTATTGAGCAGAGGCCTCCTTAGCGCCATGGTGGTAGGTAATAACCAAACAACTTCTACTAAAATGTTGAACATTTATAAAGGGTCTAACGAGTCGTTAATTATAATCCAAATTCGATAGGTCAAACGATAATTTATCAGATCTAACATTATGTTCTATTAACGTGAACGGTTTAAATAACATTGACAAAAGGAAGGCTTTGTTCTCTAAGCTTGCAGAGAGCAAGAGATGTATCTTCTCCCTTCAGGAGACTCATTCCACTCAGGAAACTGAGGCTATTTGGCGTACGCAATGGCGCGGACCAATGTATTTCTCTCACGGTTCATCAAATTCTAATGGTGTGGCCGTCTTGTTCTCAAATGACATCCAGGTGAAATTCCTTAAGAGAGGTTTCTCCCCCGACGGGAGGTTATTATATGTACATGTCATAATTGAAGGTGAATCATTTCTTGTTTTCTCCATATACATGCCTACAGGTTGTCATAAGGTGGATCAACTGTCCATGATTAGGGACATAGACACAGTTATTGAAGAAAATGTCTCTTCAAGGTATATATTGTCGGGTGATTTTAATATTGATTTAATGAGGGATCGTAATAAACAGGCTGCTGTTAGCCTTGATGATGTTTTAACAAGTAGAGGTCTACTTAATGCTATGACGAAACATAACAACCAAGGTATTAACACGTGGAGAAGAGTTTCTCAAAAATCTACAATTGACTATATATTCGTAGACGAAGGTCTAACAAATAGGATTAAGGGCAGTAAGGTGGTATTCACTGAGCTGTCAGACCACAAACTATTATATGTTACCCTGGTGGGGAAACGAAATTCACGGGGCAAAGGCTTTTGGAAAATTAATGCTAGCATCCTCAATGATGAGGAATATAAAATATTGGTTGAGAAAGCGGTTTTACTTTGTGAGGAAAGCTTTGGCGACTTGTGCCCAAAAATGAGGTGGGAGCTTTTTAAACAAGAGGTAAGAACCAACACCATGTTATATTGTTCAGAGCGCGCCAAAAAAATGAAAAAGAAATCTAGTGAGCTAAGAGATCGGGTTGAAAAACTTGACAGCCTGCCGGTAATGAGCGAAGCAGAATCAGAGGAATTCCAACACTTAAAAAATGAATTAGAAGACTTAGCCCTAGAAAAAGCAAAGGGGGCCCTACTGCGGTCGAAAGCCAAGTGGCTGGTTCAGGGCGAAAAGCCTACAAAATACTTCCTGAGATTAGAAAAGTTCAGAGCCGAAAAAAGGGGAATTGTACAGCTATACGATGAGGGCACCCTGGTCTCAGACAGCAAAAAAATCCTAGGGGTAGGCAAGAAATTCTACGAGAATCTTTATCTCAACGAAGATGTTTCCCCCATGTCTGACAAATCCCTCCCGTCCGCCCTATCTGAAGCTGAGCAGCTCATTTTAGAAGCTGAACCTACCGCGAATGATTTGTTTTCAGCCTTGAAAACAATGCCAAGCGGCAAATCACCTGGTACAGACGGCTTTACCACTGATTTCTATAAAAAATTTTGGTACGCTCTGAAGGATATGTTTGTCGATATGTTTAAGGAATGTGTCTCGTCAGGCTGTATGACTTCCGAGCAAAGCAGAGGAATCATATCGGTCATACCCAAAAAGGATTTAGATCACCGCTATATTAAAAATTGGCGCCCTATTACACTCTTGAACGTAGATTACAAGATAATTTCCAAAACAATCGCGGCTAAAATAAATTCTGTTCTTCCCAGTTTAATCGACGATGACCAATTTGGCTTCATTAAGGGAAGGTACATTGGGTCCGCAATAAGGGAGATAGATGACTTGATACATTTCGCCCACCACCGCAGTGTCGGAGGAGCCATTGTTTCCATAAACTTTAGAAAAGCCTACGACACAATAAGTTGGTCTTTTATGAATGAAACCTTAGCTGCTTTTAACTTTGGAAAGAAGATCATTTCGATGGTCAATATGCTTTTAAAGAATTCTCAGGCCACCTTTACCAACAATGGTTTCTCCTCACATTGGTTTCCTGTACAGAGAGGGATGAAACAGGGCGACCCTATTTCGTCATCTCTCTTCACTCTGGTGGTCGAGACAATGGCAGTAAGAATCCGCCAAAACAATGTTATCCAACCTCTTCCAGTCAATTTCCAGCCAAGAAAATTAGTTCAATTTGCTGATGACACAACTTTACTTTGTAAGGATGACAAGTCCATAAGTGAAGCTTTCAGAGTTGTCGAGGAGTTCGGAAAGGAATCGGGGCTAAAACTGAATAAGGACAAAACAAAAGCTATTAATGTCAACAACATACCAATTCACTCAGCCGAGTTAAGACGAATAAGTTGGTCCGATAATCTTAAATTTCTTGGCGTAACGCTGGTGTGCCCCCCTGACCAAAAAAAACTTAACACACTTAACACCTCCGACCTCATCGACTCTCTAGAATGTATAGCGGCTCATTGGAAGCAACGAAGCCTTTCATTGAAAGGGAAAATTATTATCTGTAATGTTTTGATGCTTCCCAAAATTCAACATGTTTTATCCTGTATAACCCTGGATAGCGGGGTAATTAGAGATATCTCTAAAACAATAAGGAGATTTATATGGAATGGAAATCACAACTTTATCGGTATTGATTATTTAAAACAACCTATTGCGGAGGGTGGCCTTAAGCTCAGAGCTCTTAAAGAGATTATTTTCACAAATAGAGTCATGTGGGTAAAAAGATTTCTCGAAAGTCCTAATGACTGCTGGACCCATACCGTCCAAGCATGGCATAACATGCAGAGGGATAAACTTCTAATGTCTCGGTCGTCACCTAGAAACCCGCTCAGCCCTTTCTATAGGGATCTTTTCAAAGTCTGGGCGAAGATTTATTATAATAAAACACCTACCACAGGTGAAGAAGTCCTATGCGAACGCATTTGGGACAATAAAAACATCATTGTACACAAGAAAAAAATTCACTTTCCAAATTGGGAATCAGCCGGTATTGTAGTCATAGGTGACTTGCTTACAGAAAGAAACACAATATTGTCCTCCGCTGAAATCAGAGGGCTTTATGGGGTAGACTGTAACTCTCGCACTAGACTTCTTATCAAAAATGCCATCCCAGGGTCGTGGATGAACCTACTAAACAACACCCAACCGCAAGAGTTGGAGAACATGAAAGTTTTTTGTTATATCGGGCAGAAGCGTATCGATATTATCGGAAGTGCTGCTTCTCCGATTTATCATGCTTTTATCGCTGCTCAACCTCCGAAGAAGGAGAAAATGCAAAAATGGGAAAACATATTAGAAAGTGATATTGTACAATACAATGCAACGACATGGGAAGATAGATTTATTTTTCCATACGAATGCACATCCGAAGTGAGATTACAGTCGCTCCAATACAAAATCTTTCACAGAGCGATAACGTGCAACAGTTACCTGAAACAAATACAGGTTAAAGTGCATGATACTTGTAATTACTGTAACGAGGTAGACACAATCTGCCACTTCTTCTTTCATTGCCCAAATGTCTACGATCTATGGGTGAGAGTAGGAGAAAAATTGAAGGTAAATGTCTTTAGTCGTGATATTCCTGAAGCGTTAACAAACTTCCCTGGTATGTCATTAGCACTATTGGGTATTGGGAGCTCAAATACAGAGACAAACTTTGTAAACTTTATCTTGCTGTGTACAAGGGCCTTCATTCACAGAAGACGCCTTTTCCATAATAATGTTTTGACTTTTTCTGTTCTCCATAATGAAATTAAAAGAAAGTTCGCTATATTGCATAAAGCTGGTATTAAAAACCTCAAAAATTATCAAAGATTTAGAGAGTGGAAGCCATATATCGACAGGTGGTAACCAACACTGGGCACCTTCTCCCAGCTGAAGCGTCTGCCTACGTAGAAGTTTTTACGAAAACAATACGATCTTCCCTCTTGGTATTACCAAACCACAACTCTGTGTAACCATTAGAACCATACTCTTCCCGATTTAATCTTAGCAATGGCTTATTTTTTAAGCCTATATACGGCCTCTGTGAGTGGCGAATTTTCTTTTCTGAATACAGAGTCATTGTAGATAATATCAGCTCGCTTAATTATGTTGTTTTCAGGTTTTCCTACGGACAACAAGTCAACTTTCCACCAGACCTTGCTCTTGATGCGGACAGAATGGGCTCTTGTATCTAAAGATGTTAATTGCCCTGGGTAGATCAGTTTTGTTGATAGATTGAATAAAGTTTGTCAAAAAAAAAAAAAAGGCTTCAATCTCAACAAAACCTGGCACTCCGGATAATATTTAATAAGAACAAATTTGACAACGTAGACGAAGAGCATAAACTCTTGAATATTTGGCCCCTTCAAGCCAGACGTGATAAGCATTTAATGGACGTCGCGTTCTATATGGCCCAAAACCCTCTTCACCTTGATATGCGTGCTCTCTCAACAAGAAGCCACGCTAAAGGGAGAAGAAATCTTTTAATAATTAGCACAAAATCCTCCAAAATTATGGACTCGCTTATTTATAAATGCCAGACACGTTGGAATTCTCTCTCCCCCGAAGCTCACATGATTGAGGATGCGTCTTCGTTTAAAAAATACACAGAGAAACTTCTATTGCCTTTTACACCGGTCGTGACTGATTAATGTAACTTCATGATCTATTGATTATTGACTATTGTTCATTGAGTCGTGTAACCTCTACCTGTACTTCCTTTAGCATCACATATTAATGGAACTTGCTTTATATCTTGTAGGGCCTAAAACTACTCATTTCATCAGCATACATTCATACATCATATTTAGTGTATCATCTCAAACTGTACCTGTATACTATTTGTGCCTCAAAAATGTAACTTTGGTTACAACTTGTCTCGTCTCTCAAGTTGTTGTTGTATTCAGCATACTTAATTATCTTTGAATACAAAGTCTTTTACTGTTGTAGTAATCTATCTATCGATTGAACATCGTAGTTCTGAATCAATGTTACAAGAGAGTACTGTGCTCCTCTTCTAACAAATTAACAGATTACCCGACGGGCACTGAGTGCAATTGAGTGTGATAGCACTGCGATCATTTTGTGATTGACTGCAAACTAGTGAAGTGTGATACTTATGGCTATGAATCACAGTGAAATGGACATGCCATTAGCAACCATTATGTGAAATCCATTGCGTTTATTTCCTCCTATGTTGTTGGTTGCCTCACACTTGTGTTGGATCAAGTTCTCATTTATATTCATTTATTTTCGTTTTAAACATGTGTTACTCAACCAATTTTATCTGAAATTACATGTTTTCTTTAAAAGTCAATAATAGGCCTATGGGTGTGATTTCAATTGCACATACAATGCGCATTCAAAATCGCACCTAAATACCCATTATAATGCAGCCACAACAGGGCGCAATACCTGGCACTACTTACTCACCTAGCATTCACACTACTGTCGCACATCTGACACTGCATTCTCTGACACTTATACTCAGTCTCTGACACTGAGTCATAGAAACCCCTACACACGACTAAACAATATAATGGTACTTCCATATTAGCTAAATCATTATCTTTTTATTTTTTATTTTATTTTTTTTGTGTCATGCATTGTGTCTAGTATTGGGACATACACAGAGTATAATATGCGTAACAGTTACGCGCGGCGCTAATGCACGCCTGCTACTAGTGAGACCAAAATGATGCATATGGTTAAATTCCTTATTTCCTCAGCTTTCTTTACATATAAAGTTTGTGCATGTTAAATGATATTTAATATGATAGAGCAGTTACCAAAGATAATAATTTATTTCTGACACCAAGTCAAAGAAATTTGTAAATTGAAAATTATTCTATTATATATGTTCGAAATATTGGGAATAGCCCATTACCCTTACCCTTTACCATTATGCCACTTGTCCTCACCAGGTGATGGTACAGTTTTCACCAGGTGGCGCTTCTGGCTAACTGGGGTGCATTTACAATTTCTTTTACAATAAAAGTGACGTTAACACATTTATGTGGCATTTATAGCACTTTAGATATTCCACATAATGTACATAGGAATCGTATAAGTGATATACTTCTATAGTTTATGTGAGTTATATGCCTGTTTGATATTGAAAAATGCTGTGATCAAAGCACCCTAATGACTGTACATATAGATTGCCCCTAGTGGTTGGGTAGGGGCAGAGCCATTTGACTACTGGAATACATCAGATGAGAGGCTACTATGCTTCAGGCTCCCAAAGATCATGGTATAATTGATGAAAATGATGCATATAGAGAGGACAATACATGGACTATACCCTAAACTCTCTTCGAAATTTAGGGACTAATGAAACCCTTCCAACTTTTCTGTAAGAAAATAATATACTGTCTCTGCCAGGGCAGGAAAATGAAACTGCCATGAATCGTCACATTTATTTCAGATGTTATTAATCTAAGGAATTGGAATGATAGTATATAAATATCCCGCTCAAAATGCCATAAGAATTTGCTATTTTTTGCAATAATATAGCGTTATATCCTTAGCGTGACCATCTCGCGATCATTGCGCAATAATTATTGCGTGAAAAGCGTCCACGCTCATCACAGAACTCTGGCGAGATGATTGCGCATTAAAAATCGCGCAGAATTGCGTTCGTTTGCCCGTCGGGTATCTGATCCTGAGTCATGAATATTGTATATAACGCCAATCATTTGGCGACTCTCTTACTATTGTCAGCTTAGTCTCTTCATTGTACTGTAATAGCACACTCTTTGTCTGACAGATTCTTAATGCTTTATCTGCTAATTCCTGCTGATATTGCTCCTTGTTGAGGTTACATCTGCTAAACCTCCAGTTGTCAGCCCCTCTTCACGGGTACTGAAGTTTTGTACAAACCGTCACTTTATTTATTTTTCTTGACTAATAACTTTTACTTGCATGTCACTTGCCCATAACTTGGACATAAATATGTCGGAGTTGTATCTGTTGTTGTATCTGTTGTTAACTGTTAACTAAGCAAACTGGAATTCGTATAAGGCATTCACCGGAGGAAATGATATGCTTGTATCATGATTGGTGTAACTACCTTCTGCATTGTACCATTCTTGCAAATAAAAGAATTCTTCAAATCAAATCAAATCAATCGTCACTCGAGAAAGTTGAGCGTCAGTCGATAAAGTCAAGCGTCAGTAGAGAAAGTTGATCATCATTCGAGAAAGTTGATTGTCAGTCGAGAAAGTTGATCGTAAGCCTATCGTCAGCTGAGAAAAATTTGATCGTCATCGTCGATCGTCATCGTCGATCGTCAGCCAGGAAAGTCGATCGTCAGTCAAGAAAGACGATCGTCAGTCAATCGTCATTCAGGAAAGTCAATCGTCAGCCGAGAAAGTCAATCGTCAGTCAAGAAAGACAATCGTAAGTCGATCATCAGCCGAGAAAGTTGATCGTCTTTTGAGAAAGACGATTGTCAGTCGATCGTCAGCCAATAAAGTTGATCGTCAGTCGAGAAAGTTGATCGTAAGCCTATCGTCAGCTGAGAAAAATGTGATCGTCATCGTCGATCATCATCGTCGATCGTCAGCCAGGAAAGTCGATCGTCAGTCAAGAAAGACGATCGTCATTCAATCGTCATTCAGGAAAGTCAATCGTCAGCCGAGAAAGTCAATCGTCAGTCAAGAAAGACAATCGTAAGTCGATCATCAGCCGAGAAAGTTGATCGTCTTTTGAGAAAGACGATTGTCAGTCGATCGTCAGCCAATAAAGTTGATCGTCAGTCGAGAATGTTGATCGTCAGTTGAGAAAGTTGATCTTCAGTCGAGAAAGTTGATCGTCAGTCGCGAAAGTCAAGCGTCAGCTGAGAAAGTCGATCATCAGCCGAGAAAGTCGATCGTCAGTCGAGAAAGACGATCGTCAGTCAAACGTCAGTTTGGAAAGTCAAAAGTCAAGCATGAAAGTCAAATGTCAGTCTAGAAAGTCAAATGTCAGCTGTGTAGGTCAAATGTCAGTCAAGATAGTTGATCAACAGCAAGAAAGTCAAATATCAGTCATAAAAAAATGTTGAAAGTCAGCCAAAATAGTCAAAAGTAAAGACTGGCAGGTGAAATTTTGAGGTGGGCAGGTTGATAATTTGGGTCTTATCACACCCGGCTCAGTCTAAATAGTCAAAATATTGGATACTCAAAATTAAATCTTAAATGTAAATTTGTATGCATTTTCTACAAATGTTGTCATTTTTTCCCCAGGAAATTCCACAACCAGCAATGAACCTTCCACATCACGAAATGAACCCTCCACTGAACCTTCCACTGCAGCTCAAAAAATGTTTCATTCCTATGCCCTTCCTGATGATATTGATAGTTTGCGGTTAATGATTATGGAGAAAAACCAGATCATCGAAACCATGACAGAAAAAGTTGATATGCTTGAGAACAATTTAGTTGGGACGGAACAAAGATTAGACAGGATGCAGGCTGAGAATAACAGACTAGAAGTATCAAATAGACTCCTTGTGAGGGAAAAGCAGGCACTGATTAGAAAATGTAGTGAGTCAGTTTTGGAGTGTGAAACGGTAAAAATTAACATAGGCACAAAAGTCCTTAGCATTGAGGCCATACAGAACCAGCCTGACGTTATCAAATTTTATACTGGCTTTAATTCCATCAGGACGATCCTACTAGAGGAAATAATAGGGTTCTTTCGGCTGAAAATGAGCTTCTTCTAGTGTTGGCACGTTTGAGAGTTGGCTTATCATCTGAGGACCTTGCCTACAGGTGAGTTGTTTGTATTAATGATATACAAAAATGTAATAAATGTATGTGCAAGTATACAAGATTATGATGTTATGTATATGTCTATAGGTACGAGTAAGTGAGAGTAAATTTTAGTGACCCCTAACGCGGTAGAAAGTTTGAGAGTGAGTTTTATTTGGAACAAAACGGCTTGGGTGCCCCTGGCTGGCTATGCATCTTAATGAACATTAGTATTCTGATAGTGAACCTACACCTCAGTGGGTGATGGTGAAAGAGCTATACCTACATAACAGTAATGTATCGAGGTTGTTAGTAAATATTATCATATTAGTTAATATATATATATTATTAGAAATAATTTTGTTTTAGGAATTAGGAAACAGGGTGTTCATCATTATCACACGCCTTTATCAGTTAATTTTCCTTTCTTGTAAAATGTTTACAATTTTTCTGCACTTTAATATTTCAGATTTGGTATTCACACCACTACAGTTTCAAGAATCTGCCGCACCTATATTGACCTGATGTTCATGCAGGCGATTTCGTCAGCTTCCAATATGGCCTTCCAAAACCATAACTAACAAGTACATGCCTGAATGTTTTAAGCAGTCCTATCCCAGCACAAGAACCATTTTGGACTGTACAGAACTGTTCATTGAAACACCTTCGCACTTCCGTGTGCAGTCAGAAACATTTTCATCTTACAAAAACCACAACACCGCGAAAGGTCTTTTGGGTATTGCACCCAATGGTTTCATTAATTTTGTTTCTGACTTAGTTCCCGGCAGAATGTCGGACAAGGAGATTACTGCAAAAAGTGGTCTAATAGAAAAACTTGAAGAAGGTGATTCAGTGATGGCTGATCGTGGGTTTTTAATAGACGAATATCTTGCACAGAAACATGTTTTATTGAATATTCCACCATTTATGGCTGGGAAATCTCAGCTTTCACCTCATGAAGAAGAAGAAATTCGCCGCATTGCCTCTGTCAGGATTCATGTGGAAAGGGTGATTGAAAGAGTAAAGAATTTTCGGATTCTGAAATACATTTTTCCAAATTCGATGTCTACTGATCTCAATAAGATATGGGTCATTTGCTGCTACTTAGTAAATTTCACGACAGATCCCATTGCAGCAGATGGTTGAGGGTTTATTCACCTTATACAGGGTTCTCTGTTATTGATCCAATGATTTAGATATAGTATAGATATGAATATGAGAAATAAAGGATGACTGCGTATCAAGAGGTGCAAGTTAAAATGTGAAATGTTTATTGTATGATAGTATGTAGGTAGTTCATATAAATAACAGATACCAAGGCCAACTGGCCTGGGTTGCAAGAAACGTCCTTTTACATAATACACATCTTGAATTAACTATGAAAGCAATGCATGGCATTACCGTCTCCTGTAAAATCAAATGCTATTATGATTGAACTATCATCAAATGGGTTCAGGGTAATAAATATTTGTATTATCACAACTCAATTATGTATAAAAGGGATAATTCTCAAGCACGACGTCCCTATTATCAGGAAGTATAATAAGATTTGTTTGCTCTATCAAAGTACAGATTATAGTTTGTTTCAAGTGAAATCGATATGATATATAATATCGTGGGGTCAGAACCAAAAGGTCGTATATAGCATTTTTGCATAATTTCATTTTTTCTCATGGGGTGAATAACCATTTCATTCCGCAAATTTTGATCTAGTCTTCATAAATATTGAATGATCATTAACAATTTTAGGCACAAAACAAAAACATCTTATCTCAATGGCAGCCAAAATCGTTTGAGCTAAAACCTCTTAGATCCAATTACAACCTTTTGCCAAGGAGTTATTTTCATTTATATGTTGATATGATTAGTGCCTAAACAATGTATCTCTACTTGAGATATTTTGGCATTGACAATATTCTGATATTTCATTTAAATTTAAGGAGCAAAATATTGTATCTCTCTCTACGCCATTTTGGCAAAAATGTTTGTGAGTGATTGACAGGGAATTTTAAGGGCCAAAAGGTTGTTATTCCAGATAAGTCATTTTGGCAATGATAATAATCATAGTTCACATGGAAAAAATAATAACAAAAAGGGCGTATTTAAATATACCTCCTTTTGGCAAAACTAATATTCACCCAAATGCACTCAAAATCACAATGCCATAGGACTTATCTGAAGATACATCCTTTTGGCAAAACTTCAATTCAGAGATGTCAAAAATAATCCAAGTGCTTGAGGAAGTATCTCAGGATACGTCCTTTTGGCAAAACTTATATTCTGGGGAACCCTCAGGAATTTCTGCACAAAAAGGTGTATATCAAGATACATCCTTTTAGCACTACCATATTTATAGGCCATCTGTGTTAATTTTTTTTCAATTTTCCTCTTTTGAAGGCACATTATTATTCAAATGGTAGGAATTGCATTTCTTAATTCTTACAACAACCACAATTCATGAACTTGGGTGATAATGGAGCCCCACAATGAAATATCAAGAGACAAAATGAGGAAACCCTTATTGAAAAAGGTCCAATGTGACATTTTCCAAGGTTTTATTGATAAACCATTATACTAATTTAATACTGACTCAATATAAGATGAAGAGTCTTCAGTTATGCATATTTTGATACAAAGATTGTGCAGGTCACATTTATAGTTCCTGAATTACAACCAAAATACTTAGAAAAAATAAGCACTCGGTGTTCGTGATACCATTCTCTGAGGGTGCTCTCTCTGGATAGGTCTGTTCCCGCCAGATGCAGGTTTGAGATAGTCCACATGACACAATACTCTTAACTGCTTCCAACTCATAGGTTGTGCCTCCTATGAATCATTTCACCTTGAAGGGCCCATCCCATTTGGGATGAATCTTCTTACTGGCCAAAGGATGGTTGTAGTGGTATACAACAGCACCCACCTCAAAGCATCTAGGGTTGCCTTCCGGTCATAATCTCGTTTCTGGTGCTCTGCCGATACTCAGAGGTTATCCCGGACAAATTGATGCCCTAGTCTCATTCAATGTCTTAGGTTCTCTATGAATGCTACTTGACATGGAAAATCCAGGCTCCCTGGTTCTACTACATAGATCAAGTCCATTTGAGTGACCAGGTCCGACCCAAATACGATAGAATTTGGTGTGCACAGAGTGCTCACGTGTATACTAGCCCAAGTCCTGGGTAAGACCTTAAAGTGCCTGGTCCTGGGTAAGACCTTAAAGAGCCTTTCTGTCTCTTTTCTCTGTCTCTCTCTCCCTTCTTCTCTATCTCTATTTCCTGGGTATGATCATAAACTGCCTCCCTCTCAGCTCTCCCGCCCTTGATATAACACTTCAAAGTGTTGATAAGGGCGTAAAGCAACCAATCTCACTCACTCACTCACCAATAGGCATGGGCGATACATGGAGCCAGCATATCCCAATTGGAGGAACTGTAGTCTGTCAGGCAGGACAACAGCTCAACCAGAATCTTTCTGCCTGTCCATTAGACTGGGATCTATACGGCAGGGTGGTTAACTTTTCTATTCCCAGCACTTTGAACAAACTCTTCAACAATGTAGACATTGACCGGAGCTCCGGTGCTCCATCTTGTCTGTAATGACATAGGGCATCCAAAGCACAAGATCCATTCTGGGAAGAGGACTTCTGCACACAGCTCCGCCATGTGGTCTGGCATAGGATAGGCCTGGGCCCATTTTGAAAAATGGTCCATCACAACCATCACATAGTTGTTCCCTCGTGTGGTAGGGTGGAAGGGACCAGTAATATCCAAAGACACTCAGCTCCATCATTCCCCATGCAATTCCTTCTTCAGAGGGGTGATTCTGCTGCCACCTCTCATCTCCCGCATACAACATTCCCGGCAGGCCCTTATCCAGAGTTTCAGGTCTCCCCTCATTCCAGGCCAGAAATATTTCAACTTCACAGCCCAGGAGGTCTTGAAGAACCCAAAATGGCCAACGGTCCGAACGGAGGGCTGTAGGAATGATGTATATCCTTCCAGTGGGTCACTGAACCCAAGTTTAGCACAACACATCTTCCTTCATTTTCAGACTCCCCACGTTATGGATGTAGGTACAGTATTCGTCTGATTCCCCAGAGAGTGACTGCTTGTTTGGGACCGGTTTCCTACCTTTCACTACATCAATAACTGTCTGGATCAGCGGATCGCCCTGCTGAGCCTTCTGGATAGTCTCAATAGGTGAGGCAATCGTCACAGTTGCCTCAGCAACTGCTTTGTGAGGCCCACAATCTGCACAATCTATGTGTCCACACTAACTGTCTTCCGAGTTGGAATCCAGGAAAGCGCATCAGCATTGATGTGCTTATTCCCCACCCTATTGAGAATCGTAGTTTGATCCAGGCCATAGTCCTGCAGTTAAGCTAGCCAACGTGCGAGCATGTCCATTGGATCTTTAACGTTCTGCAACCAACGCAAGAATTCATACACAGAAATTCCTGTTTCAAAAAAGGTAATGTCAGAACTTCCCCAGGTAGGTTAGTACTGCTAAAAGCTAGCATTTCATAGCACAGTAGTTCTGTTGGGCCCTATCTAAGCTAATACTAGCATACCCAAGTACCACCTCCTATCCATCTTGCTCTTGGGACAGGACTCCTGCCATGCCAAAACCACTGGTGTCTGTGTCAAGGGTAAATTTCCCTTCCTTCCGGGGATACCCAAACACCGTGGCCGTAGTTAACTATTATTTGACTCCTTGGAAGGCAACTTCACATTCTGGAGTCCATTCTCTGGATCTAGTATACTGCTTATCTTTTCTGGCAGCAATTACTATCACCTGTAAGGGAGCGACAATCAAGGAAAATTTTGGCCGAAATTCCCGGTAATAGGATGTGAATCCAATAAACTGTCAGATCTCCTTCGCATTATCTGGCATTGGCCAATCTCAGACCTTCTGCACTTTCTTTTGGTCAACTTGGAAGTCGGAAACCAGTCTCCCCAAGTATTCCACCTCTTGGTGGAAGATTTCACATTTCTTGTGTTTCAATTTCAATCCATAACTCTAAATTCTCTCCAGGACGAGACAAAGGTTCTGGAGACACTGATCAAAGGTTTTTCGGAATACCACCACATCATCCAAATAGACTAGGCAAGACTTCCATTTAAGGTCATCTAGCATCTGGTCCATCATTCGCTGGAAGGTAGCCAGGGCGTTACACAGTCCAAAGGCCATCACCTCAACAACATTCATTGATCCGAGGGACTTTAACTGTTACAGAATTCAACTGGCGATAATCAACGCAGAAATACTGAGTATCATCTTTATTCCCAACCATCACAATGGGTGCTCCCCACAGACCGTTTGAGTGCTTAATACGTCCCTGTTCGTAATCTTCCAGACCTCCTTCCGCTGCGCCATGCTTTGCCACCGGAATCTGCCTGTACAGAAGATTAATATGCCAAGCATTCGCAGTGTCAATAATGTGATGTACCACATGGGTACATCCAGGCTCTTCTTTCAACCTGTCTCCAGGTAGTGAAAAGCACCCCCTGAAACTCATTGAGCAGTCCAGACAGCTTTGACCGGGATCCATCAAGTCTGTTTCTCAGACGCGTTTCTTCAGTTTGTCATCCACTTCAGATGGTGTTGCCATGACCTGTATTGAATTCAAGATTGCTTTCTTAATAATATTATCTTGATTTGGGTCCAACCCCTCCAGACAAGTAAGAGGGGACAATTGCAGCATCACGTCACCGTATCTGTATCAAGACGAAGGGTCTCATCGAACGGATTGCTGAAGGCTACCACATCAGTTGAACTGACAGCAGATATGTAGGTATCAAGGCTTCCCAGGCAAATTCATTGAGCCTGGGAAGGAATTCATTTATCTCAGGTCTGGCTTGAACATCAGTCCTATTGATGTATCAGAGCCCCTGCGAATATCAATCTTGGCCAGTGTGACAGTGTGAGGATGGATAATCACCGCTTCCCTCAGTCTTACCTGGTATCCGTCCTCCATCTCTTCCACCTTAATTGACTTCACAGAGGGTCTTGGTTGCTTAGAACAGGGTCCACACCAGCAGTGCATTTGCACAGCCCACAACAATTCAAAGCCAACTTCTCTCAGCAGTACACATCACATTGATGCAAGTGGCCGAAGTCACACACAAGAATTCAGGTCCAGATAAACCCGATACCACCAGACAAGTGATAATATGTGTCTGTTTTCCCACCGCCACAGGAATCAAAGCACATCAGTGTACAGTAATCTAAGAATCATTACCCATTGCGCATGAGCGTTGGAGGGAGTCATAGAACTTCTTGGGTTATCAGGCTTGTGGTAGCGCCTGGGTCCCAAAGAAACTCACCTACATCCCCATTCAAGGATACCAACATGTACCTGTAATGTCTACGCCTATAGCGCACACACTGGGCGCCGCCATCTTGGATCTCGCCACTAACGTGAAGACCAATGTGATTATGAATAAAGCATTCTGGGTACTGTAATGGCTGTCTCATGTTGTTTACTTCTATAAGCGGAGATATATTCAGGGAATATCACAGTACCATCTATCACCAATCACTGGATCGTGATTTTTCAGGGTTCGCTGTTTGTTGCCGAAGCACTTTTGATCCCTCAGGGCTTGCCTTGCTTCTTAGGCGGCCCCGAAGATTTTGCATCAAGACTGATTACCATCCAAGACTCTAGTTTTCTTTGGGCAGTCGGCAATGAAGTGCCCTGGCTGCCCACAGTAGTAGCAATTGGGGTGCCAAGGCCTACAGTTATACTTGTCCCATTGAGGTGTGCTACTGATACCTTTCCAGGACGCCCAATTGCCACCTTTCTTTTTGCTATCCAATAATGCTTGGAATGCCTGCACAATCGTGCTGGAGGGATCAGTGTTAGAGTCTTCAATCACTTCCTGCATGGCTTCTGTGGACTGTACAACAGCTCTGTAAGTGGGACCTCCTCTCCCCCTTATTTTACAGAGTGGTGCCGTTGCAACAGGTGTGACAGAGGCCATGCTAATTGTAGCTGTGGTTGCCTCGTCCATGTGGCAACTTTCCCAGTTTCTGACCAATAAAGTGCCCTTTGGAGGTCATTGGGTTGTTTCAAACAAACCCACACTGCCATATCTTAGTTGGTCAATCCCTGCAAATAAATCCGAAGGCCTGGCCTCAGCTCTGCCAACTGTTTGCTAGTCCCACACTTCAACTGGTGCAAGAACTGCTTTGGAGTCCAGTTGTACGCTTCAGCAACAACCTTGGACTCCACCAGGTACACACGCCAGGAGCTCTTGCCATCCCATGGCTTCAAATGAGGCATTTTATCATAGTGACTATCTTCGCCATCAAAATACTGGTAGTCAAAGTCCGAGTCTGAGTTGCTGGGTCTGTCAAATGCCAGGCCAGCGACTAATGATCGGTCTTTTCTCTGAGAGCATCTCAAGTGGATTTCCCCAACTTGATTCTCTACAGAACAATCAGAATCATGTCTCCTGATCTTGAGTGTAAACAGTGGGGAGGGAGGGACCTGCATGTTCTTGGACCCACTTCCCTTGTTGGTTTTCGCCCCAGTAGAAGGATCGCCCTTGCAAGCACCAACTTCGCCTCCTGGTCGTTCGTCAATCGTATCATCAGAAACCGATTCTATCCTCACTCTGGCTTCCCTTAGGAGACAATGTTGCCCCCATCATTCCTTTAGAGAAAGTCACCCTTCTATCTGTTTCTTCTCCAAACTTTGTGACAACAGACGGGTCATCTTCATAGGGACTAAATTCACCTTACGAATCAGCGATGGTTGACGTCACCGGATTAAGTGGAGTTTGTTTGGCTACCATTCCTTGGATCATGCCTAACAAATCTTGCTCCAACTCAGTTGTATGGAGTTTGGCCTGTTTGTTGGATTCCTGCAGCTCAAGGATTTGCACCTTGTAAGCATGACAGACAACATGTCAGCTTCAAGTGCTCTCATATATGTTTTAAGATTGTTATTGATTACAAACAACTGTTGGATATGATTACTGATATCCTCTCCATAAGCCCGTTTGTGTTTCTAGTTGCTTGTTACCCCTGCTAGAGAATTTGAAGGTTGTCATCAGACAATTTTTCAGGGTTTTGTCTCCACCTGCCGAAAGCCAACCCTCCGAATCTATCTGCTGGTGGTTGGTGTGCACCGCTGGATGGTGTTGACCCATTCAAACATGCCCATCAGTGGCGGGGCCATTCTGAATATCTCGCTGGGCAGCATCAAACCCTTGTCGGGTTCCATGTCTATGGTTCTGGAGGAGATATCTCGGGCCCCCATTATACCATTTACTGGTAATCCTTTTGCAGGTCTTGCCTGTTACGGCAATATCAAATCCACTTCCAACATGTTCTATGTGGATCAAGTTTTCAACAGAATTTTTCTGCTACAGCACTCTTTTCCTCCAAGAGGAATATGTGACAATCAAGCCTCCAAGGCTCACTGCTAGCAGCAGTTTCTATTCCTCCGAGGAAGGAATATGGAACAGCAAGGAAACTGCTTGCAAGGTCAGCTTTTTGGGGTCAATTGTATGGCACCAATTGTAGTGAACTCTTGTCTATAATAAATGGCGCAAATTACTAGACTATCACCAACCCAGGTTCTCTTTTGGCGGCTCTGGATCTCGACAAAGGCAAATAAAGACCCCAACCATTGCAAGCATTGACAAGGCACAGGAATGTCAAGGACATCTAACCATACATAAACAATTGACGTGGATAGCTATTTCAAACCTCCAATCCACTACACAAGCACAAAAAAAATCAAATTAATGGTTATTAATTGGTATTAAGCCACTTTCCACGGTAGAAGACCAAAATATTGTGAGATTGGTGGAATTGGCCATATCCTATCTTGTGCAACAGCTCTTGTACACATTTATATGGCCAAACACGCATAAATATTTGTGGTGCCTGATCAATGAACATACTTGAAATATCATAAGGCTCTCATCGCTTAAAGATACATTAAAGCAATGAATTTCTTTTAAAAATGTAATAAAGTACTTGGCAGAGGGTTGAGGTATGACTTTGTGACACAATATTTATGCCAATATTCATCAAACAACCAGGATCTAGAATGTCTTATCTGCAAATAAGATGTTTTGTCAGAAATAATCAACAAGAATTGTTCCAACATGTCAGTGCTAGAAAGTTGTATTTGGAGATACAATGTTTTGGCACTAAATATTTAACAAGAATTGTTCCAACATGTCAATGCTAGAAAGTTGTATTTGGAGATACAGTCTTTTGGCACTAAATATTTAACAAGAATTGTTCCAACATGTCAGTGCTAGAAAGTCGTATTTGGAGATACACTCTTTTGGCACTAAATATTTAACAAGGATTGTTCCAACATGTCAGTGCTAGAAAGTCGTATTTAGAGATACAATGTTTTGGCACTTAAGATTTAACAAGAATTGTTCCAAAATGTCAGTGCTAGAAAGTGGTATTTGGAGATACACTCTATTGGCACTAGTAATATTATTAGAATTTAAGGTATGTCTTTGAGCCAAAATGGCTCAATTGAAGGTACATCGGTTTGGCCATTATAAAAACTCAGCAAAATCCAGAAAAAATATTTGCCAATAGGTTGTATATGACATTATGTTTTGTATCATCCTATGTTTCAATCATATGATATGTGGATCACTTAAGGTTGAAAAATATTTGCATTACCAATATTGCTTTGACAGCTAGTATACATGAAATCATAACTTAATTTGCAATTTAGTATTTTTGAGTTTACTCAAAACTTGTCAAAAGTTAGATACAACCTTTTGGCTCTGACCCCACGATATATATGTATCCGAAGCTTAGAATTCATTCAAAACAATAATACAACATAGTTTGATAGTGAAGAAAGGCCTAATATTCTACTTCGAAACAGGGACCTTGCACATGAGAATTTTCACTTTTTCTTACAAAATAAAACAGAAATATATTGTTACACAACTGGAATCGATCTATATATAATGTACAGATATCTATGTGTTCGATATCCATTTAAATCAACAGTAAAATATAGTTTGCTGGAACGAAATGGCCTTATTATGCTACCGGCCTGTAGGGACCTATTAGAATATATCAGCATAATTGACCAATATTAAATGTTCTCCTCAAGTGGAATCAATGTAATGTATAATGTAGTGCCTGAATATTAGAACTACATTTAAACGTTATAGTTGATAAAGTATCAGGGCTTTCATTCTGCTACTTTCTAATAGAAACCTTGCACGTCAGAATTAGTATTTCCATAATAACACACAGCATATCAAAGTTCAACTGCTCTGGGCATATAGTATCAACAACTAGAAATTGTTTTACATGGATTTTGAATGCTTGAAGCAACCATATCAATATGAAATGTCTGCAAAGGAATACTTACAGTGAACATACCTTTGAAGTTTGTTGGGACTTATGTGAGAATATTAAATATTTCACAATATTGGCTTTTCGGTGCCAAAAAGGTTATTTTTAATGAATAAAAAGATGATTGCGTCAATGTATGAGCTTGTGGGAATCTGTGATGGCTGTATGAATACCTTTCGTATATTTCTGGAATAATTATGACATATTATGAATTACCCATGTACAAGGTCCCTTCTTGTTAGAAAAATGTGTTTTCGATATTAAGGTAATGGACAGAAAAAAGTTGACACACTAGAACTTTTAAATTTTAGTATAGACAATGGTATATTACTGAAATGTCATCATTTTTCAAGAAATATAACTATTATTACGAATGGGTATAAAAACAGGTCCCCCTACGTGAGATTTATGGTAGGAATTATTGAAATTGCTCCAGTATGAGGTGGTTTAATAACTGTACTGTGCAGTGCCGACCTATGGAAATATAGACCCCCCTACTTCCACACAAATCCCCCCTACCTAAAACCTCAACAAAAACCCTGGCTTGTGGAGATTGAAAAATGACGAACAATGTTATACTTATAGTATATATTGTCGGTTTATAAGTAAGGTAAGTGTGCACAAGTGAAAAATCATTACATATGTTTAGTGGGTAAAAGGCTAGGAAGCACATATTCTTGGTAGAATCAGGTCTTTCACTTTAGCCCAATAAGTTGAATCATAATGAATAGCTTCTATACTGCATCCTTTCGGCGTCCACACTACAAAATGGCATACCCCTACATTTAGTAGCGCCATCTGCATTTGTATTTGTGTAAAGTATTTGTGCGTCGTTTTAAGTAGTCCATTTTCCCTGAGACATTGGATTCTTCCGGTTTCTGCACCTTCTGAAGGGCTCAGGCCTTCCTGGGCTGCGCTGTATGGACACTTTACCTCTAGTACACGTGGGGCACAGCATTTGCAGGTGACAAGTCCGTCTGGAGTGGCTTCTATGTGAGCATCCCCTTAAAATAAAAACCAAGCCATTATTACCAGATGTTGCAGAACTTAGAGGTTCATTTTAAGTTAGGGAATCAGGATTTAACAAAAACCATGCCACATATGATTAACTCCTACATTGTTCATTTTGTGAATGACAAATTAAAATGTTCATCAATGAATCAAATATTTTGCAGATCATTTTAGATGGAATCACCTATTTTCCTTTAGAGAGATGGTTAATGCAGGGTTCCTGCAGTCAGTAAAAGACACTAATTTAGATTCAGTACGTTTTGAAGTGCATCAGTGAAACATTAGTAATTTAAAGTCCTGTAAAGTCTGTAGGTTGCACCCAAACAGCTCTCCTTTTCCTAAATAATTTCCCAGGGGAGCATGCCCCTCACGACACAGGTTGATGATCTAAATACATGTATTTATCCTCTGAAACAGAATGCCATTACAGAGACAGTACAATAGGGATATATTCAACTTCAACACAAAGTCCTCAGAGTTCGTACATGTATTGATACCATTGGAAGCACTTACCTACAAAGAATAAGAATAATCTGAGTCAGGGATTTTCCCGCCTGGGTAAGCTACTGACAAAATCAGGTTGCCCGCCAGAATTTGTGTCCCCCCCCCCCCCCCCCACCGAAATGTTCCCGTTTAAATTTAATTTCGCGTAGATACTCATATAGTATGGATCATGTACTAGAGTTCTAATTTTTAAAAAGTAATCGTTAAAAGGCATTTTAAAAAGTTGTGGTCATCTAAAATTGACCATATCACCATGAAGCTTTGCCTTCGGTAATGGAGGCTATGTCTATGGGAAAATCAGGTGTTTTTGTACGTTTTACTCTGTAACTAAAAAACGGACCATGCAATGACCCCCAAATTTCCTAAACATATAATATGGATCATATACTATAGTTCTAATTTTTAAAAAGTAATTGTTAAAAGGCATTTTAAAAAGTTGTGGTCATCTAAAGTTGACCATATCATACTGGTTCATTTAGCTCTCTTGGGCTGGCATTGATGGAAGTATTAGTATATGAAGTGGGAGTTTATGCCTATACACACATGAATACTATGTGATATATATGTGACAGCAAATGGGATCTCTCCTGCTTGACCAAGATGCTACCATGTCGCAAAGGGTTGACCCAATTACAGAAAACCCACTGAGTGGGCCGTCTCACTATTGTACTGTCTCTGGCCATTATAATTACATGAATGTAGCATCAAGCACAATACTATTTACCAGGGGGAATTTTAATCCCACATTTTCTGATGTATAAGCTGTCGTGGCTCGTCATTCTCTTGCTGTATGCTTGAATGGCATCACCCTCATGGGTACAGCCCCAATTGATAGATTTAACGTTTTTGAGGTTTCTAGGGGGTCCAGTTACAGTTTTCAGCAGTGTGTTGCTAGGTGTCTTTCTGGAGGATTTCATGAAGCTTAAATACAATAATATAATTATGGTCAATTTTACTGTTGGGAAGTAAGAAGGTTAAAATTTTCCTGAATTGTGGCGGTTATTAGAAAACTGAATCCAATGCCTGTCTGAATAATATACCAGATTCCATGATAAATTTTCTAGAATAACAACCTTTTTAACAAATCTATTTCTCACTTAGTGTTGCAGTATCCAAGATACTAAGTATCCATGTACTAAGGTATCCCATGATCCCAAGAAGATTTTGTTTATTAGTATCAAGATATGAATTAAACATCCAGATTTAAAAAAAAAAAAAAATAAGAACTCTTTCAGCTAAATCCGTCCTTATCAGATACATGGTATTTTCAAATGATTTTAATTCCTTATATTTCCAGGTACATAAAAAGACACTAATGGTATGTCAGGGTTAATGCTGCTTGATAGAATAATCCATGTTACCTTAAAACGTCTCCCATAATAGAGGCTGTTATTCTATATTGGTGGACTTGAAGCCACAGCTTATCTGCAGACTGGTTGGTAGTTCTGCTTTCAATCAACATGCTCTGCTCTGCTGTCACTGAAGTCCTTATTGATTGGAATAATTGGTCAGTGTCTGTTGCCCTTTTTAAAAGGTCATTAATCTGTTCAGGTAACTCACAAGCATCCACTGTTTCCTCTATAACTACATCATCTGAAGTTGAAATATCTTTTTATTAATACAAAGGTGTAAATGGAAATTGCCATACAACATGTGAACTTTCCATATACTACTTATGGGACTGTTTACCTTGTGTGTATTAGTACATGTGCACCCTGTATCCAATAATAGGTAACCATTTCTGCATAATGTGATAACGTACATGAGAAAAGCACACAGACAATAAGTACCTATGGAATAGAATAACGGGCAACTGGTGCTATCACTTGAAGTAGTGGACTGCTGCTCTTCTATCTTGATGGGGTAACCCTTTTCAGACGATACCAGAGAACTGCTGCTCTTCTTTCCCAAGGGAGGGGCCCTCTTTTGATCCTACACCATGGAATATAAATAAGTTAGAATTAACAAAGGGAAAAGGATTCATGACCAATTTGAATTTCTACCGACACACGGTAACGATCTTTGCTGTAGCTTGCCCCAACAACACTCTTCACTTGAACTGAAGATTCATGCAGGCGGACAAGCATGTTCTCAACTTTGTTGCATTTGAACATAGTGTATCCAGCAATTCTATGTTTTTCTGTGGATCCTCCTACATGCCTGTAAATAGAGCTCTGGCAGTAAGTATTTGGGACACATTGAAGTGATTCAGTCCATCCAGTGGAGCTTGTTGGGATCGACAAATCTTCGTCAGGGACACTTGCAGCCTTGTCTGGATTTATGATTCTGTTTGCCCTATATGGGTCTGCCTCATATATCTTACACCTACAAAGTAACATCATAAAAAGCTAATTAGATAATTGTATCCATAGCATAGAAATACAGACATAATACATGTATATAAACCAACAATATTTTGTAATGAATTATTAACCCATCCACCCCTTTTGGTTGCCCTTAAATCATTTTCCTAAAATAATTACTTATAAATATAGATGCCAATTATTTGGTAATATGCCAACAGCAACTTTCCATCTCACTGACTAGTTATTATTATGAATTAATAGAACCGAACCCCTTTCGGATTGCCTTTAAATGAATCACAGAGACATCGGATTTGGTATATAAATAGCCTTATATATTGACTAACAGTATTTCAAAGCACAGGTCTGAACTCGCTCAAGTTCCTAAACAACCCACGTATATGTTAAAGTAATACAATAAAAATACCTGATTTATATTACATTTTCATGACTTCTCACCACCAGGATAGCATATAAACTTGATTACATTTCCTATTATTAATCCTAGAGTTTCTATAGCCTTCATAATGTTTAAATGAACCTTTAATATTTCCACCATTTTTGACTCTTGAACAAAGGGGTATATTTGATGTATGGTAACATATATGTCTACTTAAATAATTAATGCAGCTTGGACGCTGGCTAAGCCTTCTGTTGGCATTTGCTTGTCTACTGTGAATCTGTCTGTATTATGGTAAATAAACTGAGACAATAGCTTGGGTTGTGGCAGACGGTAGCATTTTGTGGCATTCATAATAATGATAGGGGCACGGCTATATATACTCCAGGAACACAAGAGGAAAGGGGGTCAGTCAGTTAGTAAGTTGGTTAGAGAACAGGATCAGAAGTCAGGTAGTCTGGTTGTAACAATGGAGTTCTACTGTATACACCTGCCACGCTCACCTGTAGCTCTACAGCCCTTGCAGTTGTTTCGAAATATTGGACATATTGTGTGAATTTTATATAGTTATTCTGCTGTTTGCTGAGTGTTTCTCCTGACCATTTGGAAACATGGACATTATTAATTAATACATTTCGTTGATTATCATTAATGAGAATAGATCACAATAGTAGTTTGTTTGAGCAGAATTATCCCCGTACTCTCACATGTTGAACTGATTTAATATAGACAATTTAAAGACCTTATTATTACATGTATATGGTCCATTCCTACGAAATGGGCCCAGGCCCTTTTCCCCTACCTTTGGCCCTTCCATGCCTCATATCTCACTGTATTATTCATTGATATTAAAACAAATCCTACTGACAGATTCCTCTTGGCATGAGAATTCCTCTGATATATACATTGTTATAGGGCTGATGTATATTTCATTGGCTATAACCATTTAAAATCGATATTTTCATAGAAAAATGTCAATAATTAAATATTTGGAAGCTGGAGATTCAGAAATCTACATCAATTTGCGTTTTTTATGTCTGATTGATTTTGCTCAGTCACCAGGTTCGAATTTTTATGCATTTTAGTAACCCAACTTACATTTATTTTAAATTATGGCAGAAACAATATTTAGAAGGTTTTTTTTTGTTATTACATCGCACATTTTGCTTACTTTCATGCAATGAACTTGTTGTATGACACAAGAATAAAAATCATTTGATATATAAGCAAACCAATCTCTAACTTTTGATACCTCATGTGTCTCAATAGGACTGTTAGTAAGGATGTTATGCTTGTCTAAAAAAGTTCAATGGGAAAATGGCTTATTATGTCTGTTATTACGTCGCCACATTTATTACTTGTGCTTTTCCATCTTATTGTAAAAAATCATTTAAAACTAATATGAATATATTGGGCAATTGATTCTCTTGTTCCCAGTGCATTATGAATGGTTTAAACTCATATCCCTTGAGCATAGAGAGTGAAAACACCTGTTTTTATGTCGCACATCACATGTTTTTACGTCGTACGTTTTTACGTCGCACGTCGCATTTGCATAATAAAAGCAAAATTACTTAAGATAGAAAGTTGTAACTTGTAGCATACAAACCGCAACAATGTCAGCTTTCTTTTGATGTAAAATAATCCATATCCTATGAATGGTCTGAACAGAAATGTCTTGTACATAGAGTGGGAAAACCCCTGATTTTAGGTCGCACGTTTTTACGTCGCACTTTTTTAGGTCGCACCATTGGCTCGAAAGAGGCAGAATTATTTAAGATAGAAAGTTGTAAGAGATACCAAACAAACCGCAACATTGTCAGCTTTCTGCTAATATATAATCATCCAGATCCCTTGGATGGTCTGAACAGAAATATGCCTTTTGCATAGAGAGAGAAAACACCTGTTTTTAGGTAGCACGTTTTTACGTCGCACGTTTTCTGGGTGTAACATTTGCTTGATAGAGGCAAGATTATTTCAGATAGAAAGTTCTAACATATACCAAACAAACCGCAGCATTCTCAGCTTCCTGCTCATATATAATCATCCAGATCCCATTAATAAAAGCAAGGCTACTGTCCAATGAATACATGTACATTTTACTTTCTAAATGACCATTTATTGATTTAGATATTTAAAATGAACGTTTTCGGCCATAGATTCCTAGATAATTGACTCTGGATGTCATTTATTTCAGGATTATATAGAGGAGAATATGAGTTTTTAGGCAATATTATTCAGAAACCTCTTATATTTAATCTAAATTTCATTTTTTCTCATTTCAATCACAGAAAATGAAGATTTTTCAGAAAATAACTTTATAGCGTATTTACGTCGCCCATATTTTCAACCTGGTCTAGAAAATAAAACTATAATCCCTGGCAGAAATAATACTTGATTCTTCAAGGTAAGGTGATAACAAAGCTATCTGAGTCGTTTCTTCTTATATCTCTTGCTTTTGAAGAAAACAGTGGTAGATGAAAAAAGGTAATGTCTGAAAAAGCCTATAACTGAAAAACAAAGTTGTTTTTAATTTTGAAATTCTTGTATCAAAATGGGAGAGTCCTTGCACCATAAACTGCCAAACACATGTTGAATTGACCCTATTTTGTAAATAAATTGCTTAATCTAACCAAAGCAAATGTCCCATTGCCAAACTGCATAGTATATAATGCTAATTTGATGTGCGACGTAAAAACATAGGAAATCCTAACCCAGTCATTGATTTTATGTAGAATAAAAACTAATTGATCAATCTAGTAGCAAATTTAGATTTTAAAGTTTCCATTACTCTACTTTAAGTTCCCTAACTATGAAAAACATTAAAGGATTTTTTTTTTGTACAATGGTTTCAGGCCACTGGGCCCATTTCGTAGGAATGGACCATATATATATGGCGCCATTGACACCAGCAGACTTTCCATCTCACTGACTAGTTATTATTATGAATTAATAGAAGCCCTTTCGGATTGCCTTTAAATCATGCACAGAGACTTCGGATTTGGCATATAGATAGCCTCATATATTGACTAACAGTATTCCAAAGTAGAGATCTGAAGTCAAAATATCAACGAAATTATTAACTTTTTACTACACCCACTATTCAATATGCATTATGAAATGTTCCAAGACTACCGTATGACATTTGTTTATGTCATGAGTGCATGTGCATTTACCAGCTCTTTCTGTGTAAGCCTATATGTAAATAGCGTATGTGGAACCAGAAACGGTACTATAATTAATATTACTTTGCCACCTTGACTAAAGGCAATCCCACCAAGCCATCATAGATTTGGAAGAAGCTATATTAACTGGGTGGCAGACATTATCAGCAGAGGATTTTCGCGAACGGACTGGGGAGTTTCAGGACCCAGTTGGGTGGGGCCTGTCAATAGAAAACGGATGCCATATAGGCTAGTCCTGTTTATTGAAGGAGTCCTGAGTTGGGCTAATGGCTACAGGCAAGGAAGGTATTAAATTACATATATTTGAGAGATGATTTCTGTGAGCTGTAATTGAAGGCATTTCAAGTGTATGTATAATAATTCCCAAGTATTATCCACCTAGAGGTAGTAGTAGGCCTAGTCAATGGCGTAGGCCGGCTCGGGACTGCCCACTTTAAATAATTGATTTCAAAATAAACTTACCTTTCTATCAATTCAATCCTTTTCCCTTTGACCGAGGCATTTCGACAAAGGAGCCACCTTTTCAATGTTGAAACCGTTTGGGCCTCAAAAGCTCCATTAATAGTTGCACCTGGAATATTAACTACAGACGACGAGCAGACGAAGCCGGTGCGCTCACAAACGGCCGCCATAGTTGGCGACGTTTGTGGACCCTTGTAACACCCAGAAACCTTTGCGCACCGCTACTTCCGGTCATGCGCGCCAAGGAATGCAACTTCGCTATTGTCCTATTTTAAATTTACTAATACCTAATTTCTCCGGCCTTAAATCCACCGTCATTGATTTACACTTCTTAATGTTAAGTGAGATCTTATGTGCTTCGCACCATTTCACCACCCTATTGAGATCCTCCTGCAGACCCACATTGCCTGCGGAGTTCCTAATTCTACTTGCATAAATAACCATATCATCCGCAAAATGCTGGATTCGACTGTGTTGTATAACCTTATGTAAATCGTTTATGTAAATAATAAAGAGGAGAGGCCCCAAAGATGTTCCTTGAGGGACTCCACAAGTAACCTTCTGTAGAGAAGAAAGGTGTCCACCAACAACAACTCACTGTGACCGATCTGATAAGTAATTTCGAAACCATTTAATTCTGTTTTCCTGAACTCCTAAATTTGTAAGTTTATCTATTTAAATATTATGATTAACAGTATCAAAAGCTTTTTTGAAATCTAAAAATACTAGGTTAGTTAACTTTTGACATTTCCAGGTTAGAAAAATGTTTCATTTAAATGAGAAATACTTAGAAAATGATCATAGACTATTAAATAGCCAGAATCTTAAAATATTGCGAAGTAGCCTAATAAACCTTATTTTAACACTCTGTCCCCTGCGCTTATTCAGGGAAAAATGGTAGTCATAGGAAGCTTGCCATCATGGCATAACTGTGCGACAATGGATTGGCAACGTCACTAAGCAACTGGACGTCACTTATTGTCTGCTATTGTGTCGTGGTGAAATATTGTCCCCTGACTAGGTGCCGTTAGCAGCGGAGGCTTTAACGGGGGCTAACTGGAGCGAGTGGAATTTTCTTGTTTGACAGCGGAGTGTAACGGGGGTCAACGGAATTATTTTTAGCGGAGCTAGTTCTGCAACACTTTAGTGGGTGACCATAATTTCTTCCGTTAAACAAATCTCCATTCATAACGATTAACGGAGATCCATTATTAGTTATGAAACGAGCCCCTGGTTGGCAGGACTTAAAAAAGTAGAAAAGCAGAAAATAGCAAAAATATTACATTATGAAAACAATAATCCAAATGAATAAAACTACTTCCTGACTGTTAATTAATGGCATTAATTGTTGTCATGTACATGTATTACATAGATATAGAATTGTCCTAGAAGAAGAATACATTGATTATTCCTACAATCTTATTTTCTGCATGTTATTTGTAAAAAGGATATATTTAAATAACTTTATTTCGCAATAAAATTTAATATGAAATCTAAATGAGAATTTTAATGATTAACTAAGTTAGCTGTTTCGCTATACATGTATTAAAGCTAAAGGATTAGCACTGGTGGGTGACCAGGGGTAGGCCTAGCTAAACATGTTTACATGTTCAACCTTTTCCATATGGCGTATTTTTTAACTGTGCCCCTAGCCATATAAATATTTTTCTAAATTAACACTCTCTTAGCTGTATGATTTTAAAAATCACACACTGTGGGCATGAGGCAAAATGACCAGTACCGTACTGGATATAGTTACAACTATACTGTACTGGACATCGTTAAAACTCTTCACATAAAAAGAGGGGAACTGTCTCAAAAGTTGTTGCTAAATTTCTTCCAAAAATCTTTTACTATATTATTTTGGTACAAAGAAAGAATGGTATTTTATTATATACTTGTGTGATTGAAATCACCTCTGACTTCTGTCATTAAAGTGTAATTTGTGGGCAGGTAAATTTAAGTGTGGGGGGGTAAATATCTGCATTTATAGCCAAGTTGGCGGGTGGAGAAAAAAGTTAATTTCACACTCTGATAAATAATATAGGCCTATATCTCTCTATCTCCCTTAATATCTAACCATCGATTTTTTCAATGTTCAATCACATTATCACATCTTTTGAAACATTAGGTAATTTAATTTTTTAAGAAAACATTCAACGTAGACCTATAGTATAAATGTGAATCGTTATAGTCTGCCCAAAAAAAATCGAACACTTTTTAGACCTTTATCGATACAATTATCCCTGCCCTGCAATGAGTTTAGTACATCTATATGTAGGCTAGGCCTACTGCTGATTCCACTGAGTGAGTGAGTGAGTGAGTGAGTGAGTGAGATTGGTTGCTTTACACCCTTATCAACACATTTAATATGGTTATATCAGGGGCGGGGGAGTTGAGAGGGAGGCAGTTCATGATCATACCAGGAAATAGAGATAGGGAAGAAGGGAGAGAGAGACGGAGAAAAGAGACAGAAAGGCTGATTCCACTGAGGTGGGAAAACTGCGACCATGCGTTGTCAATGAGTGACGTCACCATGTTGCCGTCGCCAACGTCACAACGTCACTGGCGCGGTGGGATGAGCACTGAACTATCACTCTCGAATCTCGGCAATTGCTAACTCTTCTAACCTAAACAAACAACCCTTTCAACAGTATTATAGTAAGATGCTTTAGAAACATAATGATAATGATAATGCAATGAAATAAAAAAAATCTCCCAGCTTACACCTCTCCCACTATGCATGCATGTGTGCGCAACATATAGCTGACCGGAAGCCGCTCATGGGTGAATCGGAGCCATAGTTAAAGAGGAAGTTAACAAGAGCCTTCGGCTGAGTCCCTCCATCAGAAAAAAACAGATTACAGAAAAAAAGCATAAAAAGAACAGATATCAATGGATTTAATTAATTAAAAGCCCCCATTTATTAAATGTAGGGACTCATAGCCTATTTTATTATAAAAGTTTATATTAAATTAGGCTACCTATACTATTGCAAGGACGGAAATGTGCCTCTTTCATTTTGACCATAGTTTATTCATCCCAGTAAGCCTAATTATGATATTTTCTTTTCAAATTAGTATCTATACAAAAACATTAGAAATCCAACCAAACAGGAGGAAATATTATATATGTAGCCTATGGATGTCATAAAAACGTAAGAATTAAGCCATAGGCTACCCAAGAGGAGGAAATATGGTTGATTCTCATGAAACAACTCCTAGTGGAAAAATAACAATTTTAACTTTGTGGGAGGGTGGTATGAGGGAGGAGGGTCTGCGAGGTGAGTGTGAATGACAGGGTAGGCCTATTGTTTACCTGCGCTCCATGGAGAGAGCAGAGAATAGGAATTAATAGGTTGTAAAAGGTTTGCCTCCAACTTTGTTAAATTCACCAGAATACAAAAAAAATGGAACTATTTTGGAAGTTTTTCTGGGGGAGCATGTCCCCAAAGTAGGCCTACGTTTGCATTTACTCAGGCATACCATACTAAAATTACTGCCCTCTCTGGCATACCATAGATGAATTACTGGCCTCCAATTAGTAAAATCTGGGAAAATACATAGGTTAATAAGCGCCCCCTATTTCCCCCTCCTGCCCCCAACCCTCAACTAAAAGAGTTACGGTACGGTACTGGTCAGCAGATTAGCAAAATCTGGGAAAATAATTATAGGGGCCTATACTAGCCTCCCATGTTTATTACAGGTTAGACAGCATCTTCGGGCTGACGCTATGCAGTAGTGTTGCCGCGGGACAGAATGCCACAGAGGATAAGACAGACTTTAAAACTGTACTTAGGAAGATTGATGAGTAGTGTTCACCAAAGATAAATAGATTTTTTGAGAGGTATGTGTTTAATACTCGCCACCAACAGGAGGGTGAATCAGTGGATGCCTATGTCACAGATCTCCATATCAAGGTGGCTACTTGCAAGTGGGGCGATAATGAAGATGACTTTATCCTTGAGAAAATGGTGGTAGGCATAAGACATGCAACTTTGAAGGAGAAGCTAATCAAGCAGGAAGATCTCACACTGGAAGGAGCGTTAAACACATGTAAAAGAGCTGCTCAAACCAGAGCAGAGATGCAAGCAATGGATCCGGGGATACAAGAGACTGTAAATTATGTGGGGAAGCCATGTACAAAGACTGCATAGCATAGGTAACAGACGGTTTACATGACCCAGGACCGTAGAGGTACCTCCAGGGGTGACACTCTGGGTGACAATTGCTCTGCTACAAGAGTGATTGACTGTGAAAATTGTGGGTTGAGACATGTGCTGAGAAACTGCCCAGCCTGGCATCACAGATATAAGCATTTCGGGACATATTGTATTAAATATATCCTTGCGTTTGTAATTATAAGGTGATCATAATGTAGTATATGTAGCTACTTTACTGGTAATTCTCCGACCAGATATATTGCAAACATATTTTTTTTTTCAAAAATAAAAATATCAAACTTATAGAAATACTGTATTTGATATCCTAATGATTTAAATGATTTCTGATGTATCACTATGGAACTATGTATAATCTGTTATGTATATTTGTTATCAATGTACGTGCTGTAGGGTATGATTGCGATTGCAATTGTGATCTTGGTCGGATTTCATATCAAAACACAAGTGATATATTGTTTGAACAAAACATTCATATTATTAATGCTTTAATAAAAAGGTAATGCTGTTGACCGTTTTATTCCTTAAGGCAGTTTAAAACCATATAAAGGTGACCCATGAAATTTCCCTTACAGGTCCCTCAATCCTTTGCTTATACGGGCCAGTAGAATGGGTTGTTTTAAGATAATTCTACAGGGTCACCATTTACATTAAAATTTACATTATTACATAAATTTACATTTATGCCAGATGTGCAAAAAAGAAAATGATAGACATTTGACAATCATTAAGACCCAAAATTACAGAACAATTTTTGGATTAGTTCAGATAAATCCTCTGACGTTTGACCTTTTCTTATGCCATCGAACTTTCTTTTTTTTTCTTTTTTTTTTTGTGTGTGTGTGTGTGTGTGGTGGGGGGGGGGGGGGCGACGCGTACCGACGCCCCTGATGTAGATGGAGTAGTGTTCGTCAGAATTCAAACCAACCGCATGGAGGATCCCCAAGGTACTTTAGAACATCCAATTAGAATTAGGAAATTCTAAAGAGCCCCAGTATTAGTAGCCTAAAGTATTCGTCAGAATGCGATCCACCTGCCCTGCCAGCGACAATCAAAGGCAAATAAAGAGGGCAGAAGGTAAACTATAATATACAATAATGTAATTTGTATTGAGACCAAAAGTAGCAGCAGAACATATATATCAATTCATGTAGATTGAGCAGTAGCCTACGTGTTCGTCAGAATGCAAACCAACTGCAAGGCGTGACAAAATGACCATAATATGGTAAGGCCAAAAAAAATTGGTGTGTTTCCGATTCACATCCCCCCCCCCCTCTACCTAGAAAAACCTTTCCCTACCTAAACATTGTTTTTACCATACCTGATTTTTTTCCCCATCATATCTTACTTTTTTTGGATTTTTTTTTACAAATAAAAGCTTATAATAGCAGCAAAACGGGTTGTCCTAACCCGAAACTATCAAAAAGCACATTTCCCATGTTTAAACGTGGTTTATTATATATATATATATATATATATATATATATATATATATATATATACACGGTGTCCATCTTTGAAAATTAATGTCCCACTATGTTCGGGCAGTGCTATCAATTTAGGGCATCATAATTACTGTCATACATACATTTTAAAGTTGCCTTGGATGCGTTAGAAGAAAGTGTCACCTGTGATCTAGAATGTCCCGGTCAATATGCGTGGTGGTGCCTGTTTCTCGGCTGTGTAGTTGGCTCTAGCTGTTCCCCATTCATTCTGCCGCCTTCTAATCGATACACGCCGCAGTCTCTAACGTTATCCCCATTTTACATCGTTTCATATACGCGCGATTTGCATTTATAAGAGCTTTTGAAGAGGAAGTCACTGACTATTTGACCCCAATAACATGCTCCCACATTTCAAAGGACTCATGGGGTCCAGGTTGTTGAGAATACTTGTCATATGCCTATTGTCTCAGTATTTCAAGCCAAGCTAGGTGAGAGGGTGTCATTTTCACATGTTTTTCACTTAGCAGAGATGATGCCACTCCAGGTGTAAATATCTTTGCTAAGTCGGTCATTGCTTCCCAGCCTGAACCACCCAGCAGCTTTTCTCCAGCTTCTTGTGTGCAGAAAGCCAATCATACAGTGGTTTTTGAAAAGCCTATGGCCTCACCTCACAGCATACCAAATTTTTAAAAGGCATCACAATTTGTATGATTCATAGCTTTTCTGATTCCTCCCCAATTAGGAAAATTACTTCATAAATGCATTCCTCGACTTGTGAGAAAGGTAGTATTATATGCGGATATAGTGCTAACAGAAGCTAAGATATGAGATTTTTGTTTTCTGGGGGTGGCCATTATGGATTTTGACCTTGAAAATGACCTTGAATCAGAAAAAGGATGTCAGAAATGGGTTCCTTGCACCTCAAAACATAGACAAATTGGTATTGTACTTGAAAATAGGAAGAGTAGAAGCCAAAATAGGATGCATTTGATGTCTTGTGTCGGCCATTTTATTTTTCGCAGCTACCAGCCACCAGGTGTGTGGGCCAACTTGTAGCCATTGGTTTTTGTAAATCTGATGCAGTTATGATTTATGAACATGCTTATTGGTAATATTCCATTCATAAATTAAAAAGTGGCTTAAAATTGATATTATAGTTATAAACGACATATTGGTTGCTATGGAAACAGCCTATCTCCATGGATATGCATTTAAATGGTAATTTGACCATTTTAATTGATTTGTCATCCCACAAAACCCTAATTTAGTGGTATTACACATGAAAATCACATTAAAACTGGCAGAGTTATGACTTAGAACGTTTTTAGGGGCCGTCTGGGCCGCCATCTTGGATTTCTCAAAACGCTCAAGGATGTCAGCTTGACATCATCCAGATTCTAAAAGTACATGACTTCCTCTACCCAAATCAGTCATAACCTCTTCGGGGGGTATTTTTGCAAGGTTCATGTAGCTGGCTGCCGGACTATTTATTCACTTATTAATTTATCAATGAATGAATTCTGGAGGACACTCCATACACCTTAGCAACATAAATGGGAGTCATTTGATATTGCACCAAGGAAATGCTCTTTTTAACTGTAGCACCTATAACTATACCACACCTCAACACTCCATACTATGACCAAGCTTGCCTTGGAAGAAGACGGTTAGATAAACATAGATCTAATTGAAGCGGCGTTCAGATCCTTCTGTCATGAATAAACGTGTGCTTAACCTCTATGGGTAAATACAGGTAGCATGTAATACAGACACCTTGGTCGGGGGTGCATTCCTTAATTCAAAAGTGAAAATCAAGGTGGATTTGCCTCTAACAATATTACTTAAGTTGATAATAAATATGACACTGTCAATTTAAGTTATTGATTATAATCGTCACATACCAGCAAAAAAATTCAGAACATAGGTCAATGTTGGTCAATCTGTAAATAAATTTCTACAAGCAACCTTAATCCACACTTGCTCTCCGTATTCTGGTTTTAACATAGGCCTATATAATATATATTCAAATATCAATAGCTGTTTCAAACCAATCAAGGGGTTCTGGTTTTATTTAATAAAATATTATCGCACATCATAGGATATGGTTGCAATCTGGAATTAAATCGTGATAGAAAAAATTGATAATGAATAAAAGGCGGCCACAATACACGACATGTCGCTGGAATATATATATATATATGTGCGGACCCCCACCGTTGCAAAGGGAACCATTTAGGTAAACACGGGGACGTCCTACATACGCGCCATCTCCACTATCTAAATATTACTCACTGAAGTTAAATCCAGCCTGAATGTTCGTAAAGCAGTTTTCGCTTCGTCGTACAACAGCAACACAATGTCTTCGAATGTATCTGTATCTATATCTTTCAATGCAACAGTTTTCGCCTCAGGTCTTCCCATGAACTATGATCAGTTACCGATAGACAAGAGGTTAGACTATTTGGATGATTTAGCTGACTTTGGTGAGCAACCATGGTATGTTAATGAAGACATGCCCCGCCAGCCCAGGGAATGGTTCCAGTCAAAAGATTTTGAGGATGTCACTACCATAGAAGATTTCTGGGATGTGGTTCGAACCAAGTACGTTTCTCCGGCAAATATTTGCATTATATTAATTTTAATATCAATATTGTTATTCATAAAAAAAAAAGGATAGTCCATACCAACATATATACAGAGATTTCGATTCTCCAATTCTCTAATGTGATAATTGTCTTTTATTTGACCCTCTAGGCTTAAGCTGAACTGTTCAGATAATGTCTACATCGGCAACACTTATTTCACGGCATTTCTGGTGGCCTTTGCAGTATGTATAAAATACTTTATTCTATATTACACGAATTAAAATTTTTCTGGCTAATTACATTGTGATTTTCGTTAGCGTAGTGATGATTGCAGCGGTTTACATAAGATATATATGTATACTTCACCTATGTTTATTTTTATACCAATGAATTGAATACACTTTCTAGTACCACTTCTTTATTTAATTCGTTGCTTTAAACATCTATATTGTCTAAACCTAACGATAATCTTAGTTTACATCTTGTATAATTATCCATCTCGAACAAGGCTTTAATGGTTTGCTGCGTGTTGTTATAGAAACAGCAGCTCCATGAGCAAATACAAATTTAGACGCGAACAAACACGGGGAAATCTATGAGTGACATGCACTGAAGAATATTGAACTTGGAGAACATGTGGCTGGCAGCTAAAGCCATTGCCTCACCGGTGCTTTCAAATAAATTGCTGTAATGTCTGCTTAGATGAACGCGTGTATGTGAGATAGGAAAATATTTACTGATACTAATATATATATAATATGTATATATAAACATAAACTCAGAAGCGACCCAGACAGGCAAAAACGCCTTGTCTGTCTTCTTTGTTTGCTTGGTATTCATGTTGCTCCCAGCTTATTATGCTTCATGGTCTTGACATGCAAATGTTTTATCTTCACAGACTCTCGTATTGATCATTTTGTCGCTGCTGAAATGGCGGAAACGCTTGTGTCCCAAGTTCCTCAGTGGACGCGGAGGACTAGTGTAGTACGTGACAATGTTTTCTTATTTAAATTTCCTTGGACAATTCCGTTGACATCACAACTATTCTGGAAATTTATATCAATAATATCAGTATTGAAACTGGATATAGCTTCGTTTTCATAGAACTGGTAAAAGTGATCTGATGGTCCTGGAACGAATGGATATTAAATACAAAACGTGATATTAAATTCAATAAGCGTCTGCTAACCATCGATCGGGAAAGCAATGTTCAAAGGTCGATATTGTTAAAGAGCTCACATTATTAGTTTATTAAATATCTCGCACGGCTACACCACAGTATTTCCCTGATCTTTTCCATCTCATGGAAGATACCACTGAAGAATGTTTTTGGTTCTGAAGGATCTGCACCATAATGATATTTGATGTTTTTGAAATAAAATTAAGGGGGTTAAAATGTTTTTTCCTAATTGTTGTAATGTTGTAATATACGTCGGAGCTGGGGATTCCCTATGGTTAAATGTTGTAAAAGCATAATAAAAATATCTGTCCCAACGTGTAGTAGAAATGACCATGTATATTTATTGGTTGCCATTTGGTGCATTTGAGAGAAGAATGTCCCTTTCTGGTAAACCTGAAACCATTTATGTACATTCTCAGTTAAATTTGTGAAGATATACTTTTTCTGTAGCCCCGTTGACTTCATCACAGACCATGACCGGCGTTGGATGTATGGCGTAGCTTCTATTCTTCTTATTTTTCGAGCAATTGACCTGATTAGTGGAGACACCTATGTACCGATTCCTGAAAATATGCCAGTTATGAAAGGTACCAGAAAATCTCATCACATGTGTATTTAAAGCATCTCTTTGAATTTTAAAAGAATGTCAATAAGGACCCTTTACCATGCAGTGTCTCCAAATAACCAATTATTAATTTCATCAGTAATGAAAAAGTGGTTGTCTTTGAAAACATAAATCCTTACCACCATTAATTCACCAAAATTTAATTAATTGTATAAGTGGATTGTTTTTCTTATTTCCTTGAAGGCCAAAGGCAAGTTGCAATCAATTCAAATGGAAATACGCTATCGTTGCTTTGTTAATTAAACTAAAAACAGTTCTCAATACCAACTAATCTACGTTCACTTCGTTTCTCTGTTCTTTTTTATACTAGGCCGTCAACAGGCCTTCTAGAAATCGCAAGGTCTTCTTTTTCTCTAATGAATTCGGGGTGTTTGTTCATAATTTGTAATCCATTATGAAAAGATGGTTTTATTTCTAAACTTTTCACATTTTGGTGAAATGATCACAATGATCTTCCTCCTTACAGTAATATCTCGAGTTGTGAATACACTCTATGTGTCATATCTGTACATACCCATCTACGCTTGTATTGGACTGCGAAAGCATATACTTGCTAACATCATTGGATTGTTGTACCTTGCTCCATGGTAAGTTCATAATGTGCAATAATGTCCAATGGTATCTTCTATTCGGCTGCACGAGTTATCCTCCCCTCCAGTTTGCCCTCATTTGATTCGTATATAACGAACGAAACATTTTGATCGTAAAATATAATATAATTTATATAAAATATATAAAATATATCGACGTTTATGTTATAAGAATCTCCCGACAACTGATCTACCGTTGAAACGGTGAACAGTGCTGGCGGATTCCATAAATATTGATTAGAATTTCCTTTTTGTGGAATCTGTCCACTTTATTTTTGTGTGTAGGATACTGGATGTAGTTGTTACAGCGAAACATGTATACCCCCGATGCCTTGACAATCGTAATATTGCAGTTAATGACGGAAGAAAGGTAATTCTTCTATTTATCTATTTATCTATAATGCAGGGTGTAGCAATGTTTATGATTCGATTATGTCTTAATACTACCATATATATACTAAACATATATATTATTAATCTTATGTTCTATATCAAAACATATTTCTGTATTATATTTAGTAATCTTTAAAGTATTCAACACGTAATTGGCTCTCACCTTTGTAAAAATTAAGAATTTACCACAGCATGTTGTTTTGATGTTAAAAACACGTGTTTTTAGAGCTTTTCACATCTGGATATTTTTAATCCCCGTGTTTATGATAAATTTGATCCATAAATTTCATTTTATAATGATACATTGCCTGGACTGTTGATTGCGTACCGAGTGTCCTCAAAGTCCGGCCTAAAACGCTCGATGGGTTGGTAAATGGTACATGTCAAGAGCAAAATAATTAGTACAACCGTTGCCTATATTTTCAGCTTAGCGAAGGCCTCGAAGTCATTATGTCTGATGTACCGCAAGCTATCGCCTATTCGATTCTGATAATTGCTTATGTATATGACCTCGTGTTCAACATTGCCAAACTGTGCAAAAAAAGCCAGGTTCGATATTTCTTATAAATTCACAATCTTCCACTTAACTGGGATTTACTGCATGCAAATATTTAGCGAAATTTTAATACAGGTTAACTAACGAGTTGGTTGAAGGAGCGTGAATATTGCACGAGTTGCATAGCAACGAGTGCAATATTCTAAGCGACTGAAACCAACGTGTTAGTTAACAGATTTATTATGCATGCTTTCAATCATAAAAATAAAAAAAATTGAGTCATAAATTTGAATTTTAGCAGTAATCATAGTAAAAGAACAGATTGGTGGCCATGACAACCCCACGTAAATCTAGATACGTTGTTTTCAGAGCAATGCGTGTATAATACATAGAGAGAATGGGACGAGCCGGCAATAATCGAAAATTTATTGGACGAGATTCGTCCACATAAGCACGATGCCGTAGGCAGAGTGCTTATGTGGATGAATCAAGTCCAATAAATTTTCGATTATTGCAGGCGAGTTCCATTCTATATTTATTATATGTGCATAAAATTTGATCATATATCATTAGATATTACTGAAAAAATGTCTGAAAAGAAGTCTCAGAAATCCCCGCTGAGAGTCCCGCTGAGATCCCCGTTAGTAGGCTTCAATGGTGCGCTGTCAGGACTGTGATCATGCAGTATTTACTTACTGACATTGTTGAATTAAAACGTTCATATTGCGGCCATTTCTTGAGCTACAATAATAGCGGGGGTTTGTTTACATGCTTCGCGGAGAGCCAAAGCTCCGCGAAGCATATAAACAGAGCTATTTTTAGACAACTACATTCATATAGGACGCATCCTATATGAATATTTTTATAGCACCCCACTTATAGCACCCTTCATATAGCATGCGCATATAATAAAATCTAGTAAATATAGAAAGCACACCATGACTCATGGATATCATAGGCACTTGTGAATGACAGCCTACAGTTGGACGGGGGTATCCAAAGAGTCGCGATACGTGTGTATACTAATATTCACATGACACACAGACATAGCAGTAGAGAGGGGAGCGTTAAATGAACCCCAAAACATCCAAGTCTTTTTATAGGCGCAGTAGGCATCCAATCACTGACATACCATTCTTATCTGATCTGAGAGGCTCTGAGCCTCGACTGAACCAGTCTAGTCCATGCATACAATCTTCTCCCACTCAAAGGCAATACCTATTATAATGACTTCTCCCAGTGACTATTACCAGTAATTATCTCCAATAGTGGATTGCAATAACTCCAACACGTGTCATTGTGTTATTTTCTGAGTTCATTATCTATTTCCTAGGAGGGGAAACATTCGCCGAGGGTCCGACCAGTTGAAGAAGAGTCATACCTCAAATATGTTAGATGTCTCCTGAAAAGAAAGCCAGAGAAGCCGTATGTTTACAGTATTAAACTACTTTTTAGATCAATATCCGTTCTTGAAACAATTACAATATAGCGCTTTTATAAAAAAAAAAGAAAAAAAAGATCATTTTAAAAGGTTGTCAATCACTGCTACGTTTAGGAACAGAACAACTAGGTGGAGTCATATCACACCACTCTAAATTAATGATTAGTTACTGTTGCATTTGCAGAGCGAAGGGCTTCTTTGAAAAACTAAAAAGAAGGTATACCTACAAATCGGTAAAAGGTGTGTATGTATTCATTCCTGTTCAACACAAAGTATACATGGGGAAAGTGATAGAAAGCTGGGTGATGTGTTTGCCTAACGTACCAGATTAAAACTCTGTATGCAATGATATTCAATTTAAAGAATAATTTGTATTCAATTTTTATTTCACACATTTATAAGATCGTATACCAAGGTATAAGGTTCTGATTTGACAACCATTAAGTAAATCTTATTCATAATTTTCATCCAGGTTTTCAGTATTCACCCCGTGTGGCATGTACAGCTGTCATGGCGGCCTGTGGTTTAGCATTTGTAAGTATTTTGCAATGGGTTTGTCGCATTATACATCGTAACGGTGATATTCTGAATCATGACTGACACAATTGCATATACCTATAGATAAAGATAACCAGAGAAGTCATACAATAATTGAAAATTAGGAGTACTACAATAATTGAAAATTAGGAGTACTAAAGATACGATAGGTTATGTAATAGTACGTGACCTAATTAAGTTAGATGTGGATATGGCGCAATGAAGGACAATGCAGGAAAGAAATAAAACATTAAAGTTGAAGGATGTGAGTGTCAAACACGCCCAGGGATGTGGTGAAGTCGCAAGGTTGTGCGGTTGGCGCGCGGTCGGTAACCACGTACGTTGTTCTGGCTTCAGCATATGATGAAAAGTATGATGGCTGCCGTGGTTGGTGCAATTGGCGCTCCAACCGCGTAGCATTTGTTGAGATTTAATGGTTGCGCGTGATGCCTTCTACTCAAAATAATTAATGATAATAAAGGTGTCCAATGTCCCGTATGACACTAGGGTCATATATATAAATTACATAAACTTACTCAATAATGTGTGACATTACATAATACGAGATGGAAATTGGACATTAGACAAGCATAAAATAACATATATAATTATTTTCATTGCTTTAGAAATAATCACAGGAATTGGTCGAGGGCATCTGCATTGCAGGTCTTCCCGCCTGACCAGAACTTAAGAGTAACACAATTTGTAGAACAGTGCATAGTAGCCTGGTTGACTTACAATATAATGTGACCCTTTAATTCCAGTTAATGGCACCGCATTAAGAGTCACTAAACGTCAGTAACTCAAACCAGAAGACTTCAAATTTACTTATTGATATGGTAATACTGCCTTTTACCTCAATTGATAAGTTAAAGTGCATAAGATTTATGTACTTTATCTGAGAATAAAGAGTCTGGTCCACCAAAAAGTACCCATGCGGGAATTCCCGCCGCGGTTTTGCGCCGCCTGACTTGCTCCGCCGCGTGGAAAAACCGCCGCGGAATTTCCCGCAGAACCCTTGTCCACCACCGCGATAATTGCCTGTGCTTTTCCTAACGTGAATTGCTCATATATCCCAGTGTTTATAACTGTGGATTGCCAGTAATTATGTGATCTATGTTTCATATATTGAGATCGTTGTATGGACTGGACGCATAGAAATTACATTAGATTGGATTTGTTGTATAATGTTTTTTTCAGTTTCGGATATTTATTCAGCAGACAGCATTACAAATTTCATTGCCTATGTTCCTTCATACAGATGTCCGCAAAAACTATTGCAAGAGTGGCTGTTTTTGAAGAAGAAATAAACAATATCCTGAAGCAAGCCGACGACACTAATGTGTTTGTATATCAAATAATCTTGATGCCGTACGTACTTTTAACAGCAAACAAATTCGATGTTGACGATGCCAAGTTGGTTGTACGAAGAATACAGAGCATTGCGGATCTAATATTTGGTTAGTTATTTAGTTAAAGCTTTCGATTGTTGATGATTTGGAGTTCCTGGTTAGTTATTTAGTTAAAACTTTGCAATTGTTGATGATTTGGATTTCCTCACGCACGTTTCAGTCCTGTCTAACTTCTGTTGTGTTTTTATAGGCAGTATATACGTTGGACTCGTGGGTGCCCTTGTGGTTCAATCCTTTTTCTTGTTCCATATGATAATTATGTATCGGTAAGTACTATACCGTATATGTATTACCATCCTACATTTAACTTGTTTTTATATTAAATTAACGTATTAATTTTGTTTGAAACAACCATACTTTTCTTTTTGCGTAGGGTGCATCTAAATAAACTGCTACGGGGGAAAAACACGTTTCATCATAAAAAATACTTAAATACATCTGCAACATCGAAACTGGTAAATATATTTTATTGTAGTGTTTTATGTCAGTTTCTCGATCCCCTCTTAAGCGACTAGGGGGTGTAAGAGTACAACTTAACACTGAAACCCGAAGTTATTGGCCTTTGCCAGTGATTTAATCTACCAACTCCAGGCTCAGGAATGGTTTGCCTACACGGTCACGGCTGTAACAACCAATCTTGTGCTTCGGTACACTGATACATTTTCTAGTAAAGTAAGTTAATCGTCAAACAGCATTATTACAGGAATAACGGCTATATGCTCCTAGTCACAATTAGTCTAATGGAAGGTAATAGTATATCATTATGAACGAGAACACGAAACTGATTTGAAATGTTTTATTTATTCTGTGGGGAATAAACATTTTATATTCTTGATCTAGGATACATCCCAGGGGTGGGCGGGCAGTTGAGCGACTGACACTGTGATGTCAAGTCCTTTGTTGCGTCATAGCTGTTTTTATGGCATTGTTCCCTGTGAGGTATAGGCTGGGACCCCCTGGTCCCCCTCCCGATATGGAGGGGCTGCCAATGCACTATTTTGTGTATGCACAAACTGTGCACCAGCAGGCCCGAGAGGGAGGTTATTAATCCCCATACTCATAGTCCCCAAACAGTTCAAGGCTGTGGCTAAAATTGATAAAATTATATTTGTAAAAATAACTACTGCTTTTGGTCTATATATTTCCAGGTGTCGCAGATGCGCTACTCAGGTTATCAAATAGCCTATATTTTAGGAGGTATTTGCAAGAACATACTAAATGTTTTCTTTTTATTTTGACAAGGCACCAATTAGATTTTTAAAATAAATGTATACACTATTTTTTCCCAAAAAATTCTAACAGTAATTATTTCCACATTGGCACTAGGACATTTGACCGCATTTCCCAAACCTCTAAGCCATTATTATCCGAACACCAAATTCAAATTAGTATATATGATAGGAAAGTTGATACGATAAAAACTAACGAGTTCTCTTCTTCTTTGAAATAGAAATAATTCTGTATACTTACTGTATACTATAGCTTAAAATGTTTTCCTTAGATAACGTTTTGAACGGGCCAAGTTTATCTTTCCAGGAAGCGTCGTGCAAGCGGTTGTCTTTGGTATAATATCTTTTGTATTAGGATTCACGGTTGTACTTCCGCTAGTAGACGGATCAGAATCTTGGCTGTTAAACAAGTTGAAAGAACACGCGTAAGTAAAACAGCTAAGGTATTGTGTTTTGAAAAAGGGCATAGCAAGAATGAGCAAATGCAGTGAAGTTTTTCCCGTTTCCCAAATACTATTGATGGGCAAAATTCCATGTGTTACTAAACACCTAGGAGTTACTGATGCCAATGATATTCTTATGAACGAAGTACATCAGACTAAAAGTAGAATCTTCTAGTCCATAGTATTTCGTCCGAACGACGATCATTGTCATCAGTAACTTGGGAATAATAGTATAGGCATTTTAGGTAGATTTTTAATAGGCCAAGCCCGGAATAAAATATTGTAAAACATATATGATGCGGGACACATGGGGGAACATTCCCTGAAAAGTCCCCACCTGGGGACTGTGTGCTTTTTGAGATTTTGACGTTTTTGCTTCATTTTCCCCAAAATAGCATTGGTCTCTATGGGAAAAAGCACCCAGCTCAGGCCATTATTGCCAACATTAAGAATATTTAGATTAGATTAGAAAACTTTTATTGGCATTACTAGAATGCTTTAACAAAGGTATGGCCATCACTAAATAACAAAAATGTTATCTCAGCACTTGTTGTATATGCATACAATGCATGTACATATTGATGAATAAGAACAAATTTCTAGGATCAAATGTTTGAGGAATCCATTTTTTATGTCACTTTTTGCTTTGTAGGTCATTTTGAAGGTCATAATTCATTATGGCTGCTGTCAGAAATCAGAATGTCATAAATTTTGGCTGCTGTAACCACTACCCGACACACCCCATTGCAGTTTATACCGCAGTTTGTAGCACTGCAGATTACCGCATTCAGCGCGGGTCTCAAACAGCTGCAAGCGATAAATTACTTGTCGTGACGCGATCACATCACCGCATTGACTGCAGTAAAACACTATAAGCATGTCACACATATGCTGCTGTTGGACTGCGCTTAATGAATGTGGGGGGGGGGGGGCGGGGGGTATGGATAATATTGATTCTTAATTACTTATTATTAGCGATTACCCCAGAAACAAATTTATGCTCCTAGAATGACCCATCCCCTGCACTCAAACCCATTTATTAAATATCAGAAAATCATCATTTCATCATTTTGGTTCATCATTTTCTTGTTGCAGTACATCCTTCTACCAGCTTCTGTAAAGAATAAAATACAGCTATATTCGGTGCATGCATACACAATTAATTATGTTAATTATCATGTGTTACTTGATCATTTTCTCGTGCTGGAGTAATGCTGTTCAGTGTTGTCTCCCAGGGCTGGGTGAACGCCAGGCACTACTCTAGCATGCATCTCCTCTATAGAAGAACACAAATTTGAAAATGTTAAGTAAAGACATGTATTCAATATCAATATTATTCAATGGAAAGTCAATTCATTTACAAGTTTGTTGCAGGCACATGTCATGATAGCCTACAGTGGTACCTGCCGTGGGTACCTGAAATAATAAAATATAATATGAAACCTAAATTCATGCATGTATCAAGAAAATATGATGTTCACAATTAATCAAATGAATTTCAATGGCACAGACTTTACACAAATGAACAACTTACCAAGTGTGCTTCTGACTGAGGCTCCTTGGACTTCTGCATACATGTGCGTCTATCCTCCTTTTCAAAGGGAGTCAAACGATCTTAATATCATTTCCCTCAATGTTTGTCTCTTTCCACTAGCTCAGAGTTTTCAGTTCTTCAGGTGTTTGAACAGAGAGAGTCTGATTTTGTAGACATATCCTGACCTATAATATGAATAATGATTATGTATTATATGTATTATAAAGCCATCAAATATATATATTGTGTATTCATTTTGAATGCTAATATATTTCGTGTAGTGAGACCTAGTTTGTTGGGCGGTTGCCTAGTGACTAGCAACGATCAAGTCACTGTCACACTGCGATTCGGACGCACCAGATGTGGAATTTGGTTGCACACAAAATCTGAATCTAGACGTTTTCTTGGGAGTCCTAACTTGGAGCTAGATCTTATTACTACTATGATCTACAGTGTTGGTACTTTGCATTGCTCACCTGATGCTTAAACGCTGCTCCAACTGCAACAATCTACACCTTTACCCCTTTGGAAAGTCCTGCCTAGGTACAATGGCGTCGGTGCTTCGTGGGGTTGACAAGGATGATCCTAAATACCTACAGCTGCTAGAAACGGCTTATACAACAGCAGCTAAAGATCGTGATTCCATGGAGAAGAATATGTTGCTACTGCAGGGTAAACTCGGAGCCACCTCATCTTCTGCTAGTCCTGAGTCACCTGAATCTCCACCTACTGACTCTGGTCTTCTGACGTTGATAGCGGCCAGGCTGGCCGCGGTGGAGCTCTCCCTCGCCGGCAAAGCCGGTGGCCTCTCCCTTGGTGGTCTCGTTGGTGACCCGGCGTCAGACATGGTTTCAAGCCCACTCATCAAGGCCTTGGACAGGATAGCTGGCACCGACTCAGATAAAGGTAAACTTTTCCGCCCTGAGACCTATTCACTTCCCGATCTAAAGAAACCAGACCACACCAAACTGGATTTTGTGAGTCTAGTGCATGGAATGTCAGCTATTTTGTCCAACCTCACCTCGGCTGCTGATCATAGGAGTGTCACTTATGTTTCTCACTTAGCCTTTGTATGTGAAATGCACAACACCAGGAAATTTACCGATCGTGCATCTGTCTTGTACGATAAATATGTCATAGATCGAGTTGTCGAAGGAAAAGTCCCAGATTTTGACCCCGAGAGGCATACGCTTGGTGTCTCCATTTGTTATTCCCCAAACGTGTTTCCGGCTGCACTGGAAGGTGGCAAGAAATCTAGGTCACGCCAAAGGTCCGATGCAAATTCCCAGGTGCCGATTGATTTCCCTGATGACATATGTTTTCACTATAACTACCGTGTCTGCAACAAGGATAAATGCCCCAAACAGCATATTTGTCGTAAATGTTCTGGTAAACACAAGGCTCAGACGTGCACAGAAAATGAACTTTTGCTTCGTACACCTCCATGCCGGAAGTGTGCGACACCATTTCTCAAAATGGCGTACATGGACTCAATGTTGTCAGTCAGACAGCTGTGGACAATGATTTCTCAATCAACTACGATGTTTCTCCGCTTAATGTGAGTTTTGCTGGCTATGAATCGGTTTCTTACTATGACTTTATACATTGTGATGCCTTTGAATTAGTCGACACTTCTTCTGTAATTGAGCCGGCCCCCCGTAATCGTAGTACCATCGCCGATCACTCTGACAGCTTACCGCATGATATAATGTGTTGTGATCCTTTTACGTCCTTTGATTACACTGATACTTTACTTTTTGATGTTGAGAGTGCTTTTGATCGCTATGGCAATTATGCCCCAGTCAATGTGTTATGCTATGATTTCCCTATTTTCACGCCCAGGGTTTTTGATCACTATATTGGAGGTTTACTCTCTAGTTGGAATGTACGGGCTTGGTCCCATGAGTTGAGTAAAGAGAATGATGTACCTTTGAGGTCGTATATTTCTGATGGTATTACACACGGCTTCACCATTGTTGATCTAAATGTTGATATTGCTTCATATGAATGCCCCAACTACAACTCAGTGTTACATGGCCCTGCCCACACGTTTGTGAATAACCTGATTTTGAATGAATTGAAGGCCGGGAAGTATGTTATAGGAAAAACCAAGATGTGTGCACAGCCTGGGCGCAGTTCCCAAGCATGATGGGAGCTGGAGGCCTATCACGGATTGCAAGCGGCCTCTTGGTAGTTCAATTAATAATTTCATGTTGTCCACTGTGCAAAAGTTCTGTTTTAGAACTGTGGATGACGTCATAGAGCTGCTGGAACCAGGCTTCTATATGTCAACCATTGATGTGGCTATTGCTTATCGTAGTTTCTGTGCGGGCCGATCAATGGACCTACCAGGGCATTCAATGGCCAGTGAATGGCTCTATGTCTTACTTAATGGATACTCGCCTCTGTTTTGGCCTTAGTTGTGCGCCCTATATCTACACGCAAATCTCCAACTTCACTGTCCAATGTTTAAATCGGGAGGTTTTCATAGGTGTGTGAATTATATTGACGACTACATGATTATTGGCAGTACTTATGCAGAGTGCCAACTTGCTCAACAGACTTTGATCGCCATCCTGGGCTCTCTAGGATTCGTCATTTCATGGAAAAAGTCAACCTCGCCCTCCCAGATTGCTGTTTATCTGGGTATTGAGTTCAACACGTCGGCTATGTCTGTTTCTCTACCTCTACCAAAACTTGAAGGCCTCTTGCGTGAGTTAGACTACTTCACTAGCAAGGATAGAGCTACTCGCCGTCAACTACAACGTCTCTGTGGCCTGATGGCCCATGCCTCCAAGGTGGTGAGGGGAGCCAGAACATTCTCCAGGGGGGTTATTGATTTGCTCTCTAATTTTCCCCCAGGGAAATCCCGCATCCGCCTAAACGACGGTTTCAGACTCGACATTCAGTGGTGGAAGAACTTTCCTCATGACTTCAATGGGTCAAACAAGATGATTGCTTACAACTATGGCCAGGGACCCTCCTTCTTTACTGATGCTTGCCTGTCCGGTTATGGCTTAGTTTGTAACGGTGATTGGCAACTGGGCCAGTTCTCTCCTGATGCGCCTCCACGGATGCCCAGACCTGACCATCTTCATTGGTTGAATGTGGATGTGGACCCCTCTACTAGCCACATTAATTACCTGGAGATGATTCCAGTACATTTAGCCCTACTCAGGTTTGCCAGGTCCTGGGCGAACTGCCATGTGATTTTGTTCTCAGACAACTCAACCGTCATTGCATGCATAAATAAAGGGACCACCGTCAGCAAATCAATCATGCCTATTGTTAGAGAAATCTTCTGGCTGTGCGTTTGTGATAATATATACCTGACGGCTCGCCATGTCCCAGGCCAATTGAATGTTTGTGCTGATTTTCTCTCCAGAGTGCGAGAGGTGCAAGACTTAGCTCATCTGTCTTCCTTTTCATTATGTTGTAGTACCTGACTTGAAGGTGGAGCTGCCTGTGCTGGATGGTGAGGTTTCTGAAGTGGTTTCTACTGCCTGGTCTGCCAACACCTTAAGGACTAGGAATTCCCAGTGGGGACGTTTTCTGTCATTCTGTGCCGACAACGACTTGAAAGCTTTGCCAGCCTCCACTCACACAGTCTGTCGTTTCATCACCTTCCAAGCCCGCTCCTCCTGTTACAGTACTTGTAATAATTACCTATCTGCTATTGTCACCCTACATAAATTCTTCGGATTCCCTGCAGATTTTCGTTCAGAATATGCTGTGAAGCTTACTCTCATGGGTCTAGCAAACAAACTGGGCAAAGAGGTCAAGCGCAAGCTGTGCTTGAGTGTCATCGACCTTCAAAATATCTTCATCTCCGTGGACCGGTCTAAGATCAATGAGTTGTCCTGCTCAGTTGCTGTCCTCCTGTCTTTCCGCACCTTACTCCGGAAATCCGATGTTGTGCCTGAGACTCCGGATGTGTTGGGACATGTCCTCAGGCGCTCTGACATAATCTTCAGCAACACTGGGCTTACCATTGTTGTCAGATCATCCAAGACACTGAAACACCGCAAGGACAAATTCATTATACCAATCATGTCCTGCCCCAATTATTACTTCGACTTGGTCGCGCAGTTGTGTTCCCACTTTCCCAGCTGGTCCAGACGAGCCCCTCTTCTTCAAGCTTAACAAGAAGGGTCTCAGATCTTATCTACTCTACAGCGATCTACTTGATTTCATCAAGGCCAAGGCCTCCTTGCTGGGTTACGACCCTGGGGACATTGGTCTTCACTCCTTAAGGCGTAGCGGGGCTGCCTTCCTCCATGCTGCGGGGGTTCCTCTTGTTGACATCAAGTGTTTTGGGGACTGGCATAGCCTTTCGGTCCTTGATTACCTGCACACCCCTGAGCATAGGAAGGAGTCCATCGAGTCCAGGATTACCTCACTGCTTGGGGACCTGTAACCTGAGTTGCTTGGGGTTTTTTTGGGTGTTTGGCGGCCACATGGTCGCAGATTTCTAATCCACACCCCTGTGTTTATTGTTTATTTCCTTGACTGATATCGTAACTAACTATATTGTGTATTCATTTTGAATGCTAATATATTTTGTGTAGTGAGACCTAGTTTGTTTGGCGGTTGCCTAGTGACTAGCAATGATCAAGTCACTCTCACACTACGATTCGGACGGACTAGATGTGGAATTTGGTTGCACACAAAATCTTTAATAAAAGGCGGCCACATGGTCGCAGATTTCTAATCCGCACCCCTGTGTTTATTGTTTATTTCCTTGACCGATATCGTAACTAACTATATAAACTTTTATTTTCCATATTACATACTTATGGCCTACATGGGGAATGGGTCTCCTGTCTCCTGTCCTGAAATGGTGCGACCATGAAAGTGATATTTTAGGTATATATACAATATATGCAGCATATACTAGACACCTACCCTCTGTGACTGCAATATGGCATCTGATGTATCCATGCCAATAATTCCCACCAAAAACCATGAATCCTTTGTTTCTAGGACTTTCTAAGCTGTTGTTCCTATTTCCGCCCTATCCTGCATGGTGTGTTTGTTCAGAGGCTTAAGGAGTAGTGGGGACTTTCCCAGGTTGGATAACTGATGGTATTAATTGGAAGGAGAAGAAACAATGGAGTGGTAGAGGGGTTGGGGCAGGTCATTTATTTAAACTTATCATGTACATGTATGGTATTTATTTTACAATGTTGTTAACAGAGACCATGGGTTTTAATATACCATGACAGGTTAATCATGGTACTGACACACAAGATTAGTTTATTCTGATTACCAAAATAAATCATGTAAATTATGACGATCATTATGCCCAGAAAAAGAAAGTTTCAGTGACTGCATTATAACCAGGAAGCCGTGTGGTTTGCTGACTGCACTTCTGTATATCTAGTCGGTAGGTATAGGACTGCAGTCAGGGAATAACACGGCTTCATGGTTATACTGCAGTCAGCCCCACATGGACAGAGCAGCACAAGTGCAACAGTTGCGCAATATAAAGGGATTGCAGAGATAGCGCACTCAGTGCTTCTCTCACTGCTGTTCGGACTTCAGAGCATGTCACTCGGGTAAGTCAATGTATATAGTACCATGTTTTAAGCTGTGAGGGATTTATTTCCAAGTCATTTCTCAACAAAGGCTGAAATCTTACTCAGCAACACCTGATCTGGAAGCCATATTGAATTTTGACCTTGAAAAGGATCTTTAATGAACTTGAAGCCAAAAATGATTCCAGAAATGGATTCATTACACCTACAAACATAGAATAACTGCTGTTATACATTGATCTAGAGCTTCATTACACCTTGAAACAAAATGGTATTTTACTTGGATCTACCAATGATGGCAGCTATGATATATGACATTCTGATTCCTGACAGCAGCCATATTGAATTTTGACCTTGAAAATGACCTAGAATGACCTAGAAATAGAAAAATGACCTTTTCTCTCACCTTTAAACCTAGAAATAATGTTATTGTGCATTGATATGTGCACCCATTGTATGCATATACAACGAATGCTGGGATAACATTCTTGTTATTCAGTAGCAGCCATATTGGATTTTGACCTTGAAAATGACCTTGGATCAAAAAATTACCTTGAGAAATGAATTCCGCATACTTAAAAACATTGATAAAATGGTATTATAGTTGGAGATCCACCAAATGGAAGCCAAGATATGGCATATTTACTGTTTGTTGGCGGCCATTTTGTATTTTGCAGCTACTGACCACTAGGGGTGTCTACCAACCTGTAGCTGGTGCTTTTTGCCTGATCTAACACCATACCAAATTTCAAAAAGGTGTCACAACATACACGATGCAGACAATTAAGTCCCCAAATATTATGACATGATCTGAAAAAATGCTTTTTTCACCAAAATCTGACCCTTGCCATGGCAACAAAATGAAAAAATAAAGATTTGTTGTTGAACCATATATTTTTGGAATCTCCTTACATACTTTCTTACTATGGTACCCCAACCTGTACAGTATTTTATATATATTGTATTCCTTGCAAATAATAATGCTAAATATTCTTAATGTTGGCAATGATGGCCTGAGCTGGGTGCTTCTTCCCATAGAGACCAATGCTATTTTGTGGAAAATGTCACAAAAACGTCAAAATCTCAAAAAGCCCACAGTCCCTAGGTGGGGACTTTTCAGGGAATGTTCTCCCATGTGTCCCGCATCCGCATCATATATCCAAAAATCAGCTTTACAATATCTTATTCCGGGTCCCATGGTAAAATGCCTGTACTATAAGTTAATTGAGTCAGAATAAGTAATTATTGATGGTAATACACAAAACAGGAACACGTCATGGTATCCGATGCTCTTCAACCTACATTAAGATGCCAAATTATTTTTCTAGTTCAAGTGCATGCCATGTTTAAATATGCATATCTTTGTTGCATAATGATTCTTTTTTCTCCTCAGGCCAACGATTGCTGCCGGGCTTATTATATACTATATTCAGATATTTCTCGCCAAGTTTGTGTTCCTGCAAAAACGAGGAAAATACCTTGCTCTTAACAACAGGTAAGACATGTTTTATAATAATGGAAATATGAAACCGGAAGAAGGAACTGCTAAGGTATATTGAAATGAATTTTATCATTCCTATTATCAAGATATATGCTGATAATAAAAGTGATAGAATAAAATTTGTCAACAAAGTCAACTGTACATAATTGCCCATTCAGTTGAAACGGAAGTATTAGAGAGTCGTTTAATGTGTTTCAAGTGTTAGACTGTGATTTCTATTGCTGGACGTCAAGGGTGTTTAATAAATTTGACGCTTCTGAATCGTTGCAAACATTCCCGCGCACATAAAAAAATAGACTTTAGACAATGTCTAGGTGAAAAACTTCAATAAAATCCCCGGCTTCAAGGACAATCTTGAAGTGTGATTTTGTTTTTGTCTCCGGTCTCTGAAAATTAGACAATGTAATTGTCTCTTCAATTTTTGTCCTTATTTTTTTTTTTTTTTTTTTTTTTAAAGATTTTATTTTCACTGGGTACATCACCTCCAAGAGTATTTGCGATTGTATTCTGTCGGCTGGCGGTAGTTTTTTGCATAAACAATTTTAAGTAGTTCTAGGCAATATATCGTGTTCATAAAGCAGTTTGTCTATTGTCTCTGTGACAATTTTGCAGTCTCTGTGACAATTAGGAGGCCGAAAGACCAAAAACTAAGGACAGCTCCAATAGCTGACCTTAGGTGGTTTTGTCTCGAAATGTTCAAGTTTTGTCACTAAATTCACAATTTGGAGACAATTTTGGTTGTTTTACATTGAATGCAGTTCATCTATTGTCTCTGGGACAATTTTGAGGCCAAAAGAAAAAAAATTAAGGACAACTCAGATAGCTGTCCTTAGACAGTTTTGTTTCGAAATGTTTAAGTTTTGTCACTAAATTCACAATTTGGAGACAATTTTGGTTGTTTTACATTGTGTTTCTCTTTGTCTTTTGTCTCGAAGGCATTTTTGAGGCCTAACCCGATGGGCAATTGAACGCAATTAACGCGCAAAAAGACCACAAATACTCAAGCGCACAATAACTGAGTTGAGCGTAGCCATTTATTACGCTTTATTTGTTGCAGTTACCAACACTTAGGTTTGCGCAAACGTGATGCGTATGATTAGCGCGACACTGACAACTAAAGTATGCGCCAACCTTTTGTGGAATAGGAGCGCACAATAACTGAGTTGAGCATAGCCATTTATCACGCTTTATTTGTTGCAGTTACCAATGCTTAGGTTCGCGCAAACTTGATGCACATTATTATCGCAATAGAAGAGCAATAATGTATGCACCAGACCTTTTGCGGATGAAAAGCGCTAATTATGCGGATACACAAGTTCCTGAAATATGCACAAATCATTTTTGTATATATATTGCAAATATTATGCGCACGAAAAGTCCTTTACAGTTACTTATTGTTAGTTACAGTTATCCATAAAATGTCTAGGCACGCGCGGTGGCGAAGGTAACCTAAAGCCCAAATACAAGTACAAACACAAAAGGTCTCAGAGTAAGGATATAGAATGCTAATCCTTGCGTAATCCTATGTAAATACATAGAAACATACAAAATCAAATCGTGAAATGGCTATGTCCTTGGTATACCCCCTCAAATATATATAACTGAACACATTTGCAGACACTTCTGGGGCAGTTAATCAAGGGCTGGGGTGTGGGTAGGATCGGAGGTTCTTACTGAAAACGTATGTATAGCTATACTAGTGGGAAGAATTTCCAGGCCATTTAATATAGATTCAGAATTCAATGCCAATCAGTCCAAATGCCCACTTTACCAACTTTTCCATGCTCGGCAAAGACCCTAAATTAAAAAGCATCTTTTGGCAACCAATGCAGCACTTTCCCTCCCATAACTTATGGGGTTTCTCTCTCTTGTCCCCCCCATTATATATGGGCTTAAAGTGGACAAAAAGGGGTTTGTCCCTGACCAACCATAGCTTATGGTGGGATCACTATGTAGTGGTCCCACAGCCTCCTCTCCTCTTTCCCTCCTCCACCCACGATACCTTATGGGTGGGCCACCACGCTCCTCCTCATCCTCACCCTCCATTTCCCACCATACTTTATGGAGGGGCCACCACAACCCTCCTCTCCTCTCCCCCTCCATTTCCCACCATACCTTATGGGTTGCCACCATGATCCTTGTCGTCCTCACCCTCCATTTCCCACCATACCTTATGGAGGGGCCACCACAAACCCAACCACCTCTCGCCCTCCATTGCCCACCATACCTTATGGATGGGCCACCACGATCCTCCTCTCTTCTCACCCTCCATTGCTCACCATACCTTATGGGTGGGCCACCACAACCCTCACCACCTCTCACCCTCCATTGCCCACCATACCTTATGGGTGGGCCACCACAACCCTCACCACCTCTCACCCTCCATTGCCCACCATACCTTATGCGTGGGCCACCACAACCCTCACCACCTCTCACCCTCCATTGTCCACCATACCTTATGGGTGGGCCACCACAACCCTCACCACCTCTCACCCTCCATTGTCCACCATACCTTATGGGTGGGCCACCACAACCCCAACCACCTCTCATCCTCCATTGTCAACCATACCTTATGGGTGGACCACCACGATCCTCCTCTCCTCGCTCCCCCCCCCCCCCCCCCCCCCCCCTGCCCACCATTCCTTATGGGTGGGCCACCAATGTCTTCACAACCTCTCACCCTCCATTGCCCACCATACCTTATGGGTGGGCCACCACAAACCTCACCACCTCTCACCCTCCATTGCCCACCATACCTTATGGGTGGGCCACCACAATCCTCCTCTCCACTCACCCTCTCATCCCCACCATACCTTAAGGGTGGGCCACCACAGTACTCCTCTCCTCTCACTCTCTTCTGCCCATCATAACTTATGGGTGGGCCACCACAATCCTCCTCCCCTCTCACCCTCTTCTTCCTCCAATAACTTATGGGTGGGCCACCACAATCTTCCTCTTCTCTCACCCTTTTGTGTCCACCATAACTTTTGGGTGGGCCCCCACAATCCTCCTCTCCTCTCACCCTCTCATCCCCACCATACCTTATGGGTGGGCCACCACAATCTTCCTCTTCTCTCACCCTCTCATCGCCACCATACCTTATGGGTGGGTCACCACAATCCTCCTCTCCTCTCACCCTCTTCTGCCTATCATAACTTATGGATGGGCCACCACAATCCTCCTCCCCTCTCACCCTCTCATCCCAACCATAATTTATGGGTGGGCCACCACAATCCACCTCTCCTCTCACCCTCTTCTTCCCCCATAACCTATGGGTGGGCCACCACAATCTTCCTCTCCTCTCACCCTCTTCTGCCCACCATAACGTATGGGTGGGCCACCACAATGCTCCTCTCCTCTCATCCTCTTCAGCCCACCATACCTTATTGGTGGGCCACCACAATCCTCCTCTCCTCTCACCCTCTTTTCTCCACCATAACTTGTGGGTGGATCACCACAATACACACCTTTCTTAGGGGGTCAAACTTAATAAATACATTTTTAAGTTTTGAAAAATGGTTGAAGTATGGAACATTTCGAAAGATCAAAGGAAGAATGAGACATTGGTAATGACCTTTTGGCAATATCCTCCAAAGCTTTGGTCAAATGACTTTTGAATTGACAGTTTTGTAAAAGTCACTCAGCAGTATGACTTTTACCTTTTCGGGTGACTCTTGACTGCTTTTGACTTTTCTACTGACTTGTGACTCTTCTGTGAGTTTTGTCTGGCTGACTGATTTTCAACTGAATTTTGCCTGACTCACTGACTAACTCCCTTATTGACTTTTAATCTGACTTTTGACTGACTATCAACTTTCTCACTGACTTTTGACTATCTTTAAACTATCAACCTTTGGACTATCAATTTTCAATGACTATATTATCCTCTTGACTTTCACCTGATTTTTTACTTTTGGCCTGCCTGCCTATCGACTTGTTGACTCACTGTTAACTTTTTGACCAAATTTAAACCTCTTGACTGACTTTGACTTTTTTGACATTGACACAAAATTTAATTGAAATTCAGTTGAAGGGTTGAAAGTCAGTAGAAGGAAAGTTCGCCTTTGGACTTTCCAACTCAGTTGTCAACTCACAATCTAACTTTTTGAAAGTCAGTTAAAATGTTGAAAATCAGTAGAAATCAGTCCAGAGGTCTTATGGTGCTCAAAAGGTCTTGAGTAAGTTGAAAGGTTGAAAGTCAGTTAAAAAGTTCACTATCAGAAAAATCAGAAAATCACAATCAGAAAAAAAATTTGAGTTGTCCCAAACTTTCAAGTTGGGGCTCATAGTTATAGAGAGAACTTGTTCCCAATAATGTGAAACAGATGTTAAGCCATAAAACATCAGATCACTTTTATGTGATGTGTCACTGAAGACGACCCACAAGTTGCAAAAAATAATATCATCATATTTAAAAGCTGAAATGAAGAGAATTCTAATAAAGTTTCAGGGCACCTAATAATGGGGTGGGAAATGGGGAAATGGATGGTGATGAGAGTGAGAATTTCCTGAATATTCAAGCCACTAGTTGACGGCTATCTTGTGCCGATGGCAAAAAATGAAGCCACAGATTGTATAGCCTCATATCTCTAGTTTCTCAGGTGAATGTCTCAAGTGAATCGAGCCAGAAATAAAGGATTGGCAGGTGTTTTTGTTAGGCCATGTTTGGTGAAAATGTCGAACGGCCCATTATTGCCGATCTCGCAGATCAGACATGCCCTATCGTTTCCCTTCTGCAGCAAGCTTTAGACATTGTTGAAAGTTGCCATTTGAGGGCCTTAGAGAAAACATATCTGTCTGTAGATCCTGTAAATCTCATAACGTTCGGTGGAGATTGAGATTGCTTTTTTGGAGCACGTATTCGGGACAAAAGAAAAATTTGGTACAAAAAAAACGGAGTCGATGCCATAACTTGTTGTGACTTTTGTCGAATTTCTGGTGGTGTGGCTTTGGCCTATCCATGCACAAAACTTATTCATTCTTGACCTTTAATGTCTCTAGATCATGGGCATTCTTAGTTTGAATCGATACGAGCAAGTGGAAGGCCACGAGAGACCGAAATGTGATGCAAGCTCCAACCGGGCCAAGAGCAACATGTTTCGGCCATTTGTCTAGAATTTTCCAAAAACAAAACGGTTGATTTCACCAACTTTCAGGGTAGCTAGGGCTTAGATATTTGAGTATGAGATGCAGAGGTCCCTGTTATACCCTCGTGCCAAAGGAGATTTCATTCTAAGCATATTTTCATTTTCAAAACAAAGGATTTATTTGACATTGCAAAGTAGGTAAGAAGAATAACCCTTTTTAGGTACATCTCTATTGCACAAATTCTGAAAAAGTTGACTTTTTTCTGGTGGCCCATAGAAATTTTGTGAGATATTGCCCTAGTCCAGTTTTTTCTCCTCTTTTCAAATCTGGCCTCCATTTTTTTCTATTGGCATTATTGGCGACGTTATCGGCAATCCGACTGTTCCTGCCAGGTGGCAGTACCATAGAACCTGGCTTTCACTAGGTGCCCTCACAGGTTACTACATGGTATTTACAATTTCTATTAGAACAAAAGTCTCACTAGTGATACTTATATGAGGCATTTATACCTTATAGATATTACACTTTATAAACTTGGGAATATTGAAAGCAATGTTAGATATTACTTGTTTTGAGGCAATGCGTGAAAACATCCAGGTAGGATACTCCATAATTTTGTATAGTATTACTATGATACCTGCATTTAATAAAGGTAAATGCCAGCGTCTTCAGTACTGCAGCAGGTGGGAATTCAAGGAACTAATGCATGAAACAATAGAAGTCACAATATTTTGTTCAAACTGCGTCATGAGACAGAATATGGTTGGGGGAATGCACAAAGCCAATAAAACAATGTTATCATATTATTTTGTGTTTTAGGGATGAGTGCATTTGCTTCCATTCACTATTAATTTCAATGGGGAAAACTCATTGTGATACAAGTTCATCTGAATAACCATTTTTTTTAGTTCAATGACCCCTTATTTTTTAATTGGGAAGGTAGAATAACATATATATGCAGATTTTAATAAAAAAAATTCAATTGTCTGCTATGGGAAAAATGCAGAAAATACCCGTTTTCCTCATAGACTGACATAGTGAACAGTAATAAATTTCAGTGATCCCTGAAATAAAAACTAATCCAATGACATATATATATATATGCTGTTGTGGGGCTTTTAGGGTTTCCAAACCCATGTTCTTTTTGAATCCAAAGTTTAAACAAGTTATAAGTTAACTAAGTATTAAGTTAAGCAATGATTTAATCAACTATTTTTCTTTTTAACTTTATAATCAGTTTAACTTAATATATACCTGGCGTTTCCAAAGGAAACAAGTTCTCAGGCTCAATTACTTGTGCCCGATGTCAATTGAAATTTAGTCTTTCTTAAACTGGAAATGCAGAATATTTACCTAAAAATTCTTACATTTTAACTTAAATTATATCTGATTTTTTTGTGGAACAAATATTGAAAAAAGTTTGTCAAAAAAGGTTTGTCAAAAAAATTTTGTCAAAAAAAGTTTGTCAAAAAAAAAGTCCTGATACATATACATGTCACAGTATCGGCAGTCATTCACCCGGTCCCTTTAAGAAATAGTCCAGGGTCCACCCTGCCGACTTTTTTGGGTCTGTGAATGGCATCTCATATACATGTCACAGTCTTGGCAGTCGATCACTTGGTCCCTTTAAGAAATATCTTAATAGGGTCCACCCTCCTCCACAGCAGTTGTACACTTGGTCACAATACCAATGGGGTGGGAGACTAGTAATGGGGTGGATTAGAAAATCTGTCAGTCAACTGCCAATGGGATGAGAGACTACAAATGGGGTGAATTAGAAAATCTGTCAGTCAAGCTCACCTAAGTGTGCAATCTGTCAGTCAACTACCAATGGAATGGGTGTCAACTACCAATGGGATCCCAGTGGGATGGGAGACTACCAATGGTCAGTCAAGCTCACCTAAGTGTGCTGACTTCCAAGTGCGAAATTTATGACTGATCGCGTGAATTAGATATGGCTACCCACTAACACATCGCCACAATCAGCTTTAAACAGATTTATGTTAGATTTAAATGATAAAAATGATTGGCATAATTGGTATCGAGATCAACAGTTCTCAGGCTTTTCAAGCCATAAACCAAAAATATTCCACTGGAGTACTAAAGAGCCTACAGTCACTACAAACCCTCAGTGGAGCACTACAAGGCCTACAGTCACTACTGAGGCCTAGGGTCACTATGAGACCCTGACTCCCAAAAAGTTTGATAGTCAGTTGAAAAGTGGAATGTCAGTTGGAAAATCAAAAGTCAACTTTTTGACTGACTATTGATCAACTTACTTTTAACTTTTCAACTGAATTTACATTAAATTTCTTGTCAAAGTCAGTCAAGAGGTCTGTTGAAAAGTTGTTAGTGAGGCGAAAGGTTGATAGTGAGTCAAAAAGTTGATAGTGAGTCCATAAGTTGAAAGTCAAAACGTCAATAGTTGTTGAAAGTTGATATTGAGTCGAAAAGTAGATAGTTGAAAGGTCAAAAGTCAGTCAGATAATTGATAGTCTGTCAAAACTGAGAGTAAAAGAGAGTCAGTTAGTCAGGCAAAATCTGACAAAGTCCCTCAGAAAGGTAAAAGTCAGACTGCTGACTGACTATTAAAAAACTGTTAATTCAGAAGGCTTTTGACCAATGTAGCGTATGTAATGTATTCCTTCGACATAATAGCTTTAGGGATGAGATTTTCATGTTGTACCAAATTCTGTCAACGAAATGGGGCATTTGGAACAAAGTTGATATTTTTTGTTCAGTACATAATGTGTCCTGTCAGGGAATAATCTGTTTGGGATGAAATTGATATTTCCCTAATTTCATACTAAATTTTGTGTACAAAATGGTCTGTTCAGTACAAAATTGCTTTTTCGTTATGATATGAACCTAGGGGATCAAGTTGTGTGTATGCTAATAATTGGAGTTTGGCAGGCCTGGAACAGATTTTATTACCTATTTGCCAGTGCAGACAAATTTAATGGGCTATGGCTCAGCAATAGGTATTAATATACTCATTATCATCATTATCATCATGTCGACCTATTAGGTTCTTACTGTAGTATTGTAAGAACATTGATTTATCTTCTGCCTGTTTCAGTAACACAGAAACTACTGAGGCATATATGTACTAAACTTTAATTAATTGTTTTTTACTCATTTATTATGTTCTCTCTATATCACCTTTATTAATTGTATCACATCTTCCCAATCCAGGAACGGCCGGAAAAGATGGTACCAAGCCATATCATAGGCATGTAGACCTGTAAGATGGGCAAAGGAGGGAAAGAGGAAAGGATTATTTGAGTTTCCAATCCAAGAGTGTAAGAGTAGAGGAGGGTTGTGATGTCCCACCCATAAGTTAGGGTGGGAAGAAGAAGGTCAGAGGGGAGGAGGATTGTGGTGTCCCAGCCATAAGTTATGGTGGGTAGAAGAGTATGCATGAAGGTGGATTGTGGTGACACACCAATAAGTTATGGTAGGTTGAGGAGTGTAAGATTAGAGGAGGATTGTGTTGTCCCACCCATAAGGTATGGTGGGCTGAAGAAGGTAAGAGGAGAGGAGGGTTGTGGTGTCCCACCCATAAGTTATGGTGGGCTGAAGAAGGTAAGAATAGAGGAGGGTTGTGGTGGCCCACCCATAAGTTATGGTGGGTTGAAGAGGGTAAGAGGAGAGGAGGGTTGTGGTGGCCCACCCATAAGTTATGGTGGGCTGAAGAAGGTAAGAATAGAGGAGGGTTGTGGTGGCCCACCCATAAGTTATGATGGGTTGAAGAGGGTGAGAGGGGAGGAGGATTGTGGTGTACCACCCATAAGTTATGGTGGGCTGAAGAAGTCCCACCCATAAATTATGGTGGGCAGAGGAAGGTGAGAGGAGAGGAGGGTTGTGGTGTCCCACCCATAAGTTATGGTGGGTTGAGGAGGGTGAGAGGGGAGGAGGATTGTGGTGTCCCACCCATAAGTTATGGTGGGAAGAAGAGGGTGAGAGGGGAGGAGGATTGTGGTGTCCCACCCATAAGTTATGGTGGGCAGGGGAAGGTGAGAGGAGAGGAGGGTTGTGATGTCCCACCCATAAGTTATGGTGGGTTGAGGATGGTGAGAGGGGAGGAGGATTGTGGTGTCCCACTCATAAGTTATGGTGAGCTGAAGAAGGTGAGAGGAGAGGAGAGTTGTGGTGGCCCACCCATAAGTTATGGTGGGCTGAAGAAGGTAAGAGTAGAGGAGGGTTGTGGTGGCCCAGCCATAAGTTATGGTGGGTTGAAGAGGGTGAGAGGGGAGGAGGATTTCGGTGTCCCACCCATAAGTTATGGTGGGCAGAGGAAGGTGAGAGGAGAGGAGGGTTGTGATGTCCCACCCATAAGTTATGGTGGGTTGAGGATGGTGAGAGGGGAGGAGGATTGTGGTGTCCCACTCATAAGTTATGGTGAGCTGAAGAAGGTGAGAGGAGAGGAGGGTTGTGGTGGCCCACCCATAAGTTATGGTGGGCTGAAGAAGGTAAGAGTAGAGGAGGGTTGTGGTGGCCCTCCCATAAGTTATGGTGGGTTGAAGAGGGTGAGAGGGGAGGAGGATTTCGGTGTCCCACCCATAAGTTATGGTTGGCTGAAGAAGGTGAGAGGAGAGGAGGGTTGTGGTGTCCCACCCATAAGTTATGGTGGGCTGAAGAAGGTGAGAGGAGAGGATGGTTGTGGTGTCCCACCCATAAGTTATGGTGGGCTGAAGAAGGTGAGAGGAGAGGAGGGTTGTGGTGTCCCACCCATTAGTTATGATGGGTTGAGGAGGGTGAGAGGGGAGGAGGATTGTGGTGTCCCACCCATAAGTTATGGTGGGCTGAAGAGGGTGAGAGGGGAGGAGGATTGTGGTGTCCCACCCATAAGTTATGGTTGGCTGAAGAGGGTGAGAGGGGAGGAGGGTTGTGGTGTCCCACCCATAAGTTATGGTGGGTTGAGGAGGGTAAGCGGAGAGGAGGATTGTGGTGTCCCATCCATAAGTTATGGTGGGCTGAAGAAGGTGAGAGGAGAGGAGGGTTGTGGTGGCCCACCCATAAGTTATGGAGGGCTAAAGAAGGTGAGAGGAGAGGAGGGTCTGCCAACTGTTCTCACCATAAGCTATGGTGGGTCAGGGACAAACCATTATTTGTCCACTTTAAGCCCATATATAATGGGGGCGACAAGAGAGAGAAACCCCATAAGTTATGGGAGGGATAGTGTGTCATTGGGTGCTTTTGGCGAACTATTTGAACGTGATCTGTCATAGTTCTCACGCTTTGTTAGTAGCGTCTCTGAACTCACCCAGGCAACATGGAGGAGACGTTCTGCCTTCCCGCAAGAATTGTGCGGATCATTAGAATAAATGCCCATACAACCTTGATCATTTACAGGTGCTCACAAGGCCGACTACACAGAGTTGTCCGACCGATGTTTGTGTAGAGGGTTGGTAGAGTTATAATGATCATGATGCTTAGTATTAAGAAGTTTCAGTTCTCGATCAGTTTCTGAAAAATGATTCCACCGGTATGTTTGGCCCTTATGCCTTAGCATTCCCCCCGGCGTTCACCTAGCTTTCCCCATGTGCAGGAAGTCTGACGTAAGCATGGATGCTTGCTCATAGACAGAAGGGCAAATTAATTCAGGTCGATCGGCTAATGAATGAGATGTTGTTAAAATAGCATTTGTTCAACATCTAGTGCCTGAACAACATGTTTTAACTCTGATCATTTTAATAAGCCATGAACCATTTCTAAAGTACATGTGTGACTGCGAGTATTTTGGATTTTGGATGGGGCGGCCAGTGCACGTGGATCGGATATCAAATGTGCAATATTATATGCGCTAACCTTTTTTGTGATAACTGACTGATGTGAATGAAGCCCTTAACAATCAAAATAGCAAATAAGACCATGCAATTAAGATATATACTTGAGGATGGCAAAGCTGGCAGAAAGCTTGTGAAAATAAACACTTTGATCTAAGTATTATTGTTTAAATATAAACTTAAAGATACTGCTGCCCCATTGATATAGCGGCTACCACCCAGTTAATTAATAAGTCCAAAAGAAATACCCTCAAATCGATCGGTATACGAAGCCTTGCTTAGAAGAGAAGCTGGGGCATGTTATATATATAGACGTGCAGTCTCCATGATCAAAGCATTATTTTCACAGACCTTTGTTACACACAATTAAACAACTATTCTTTTCTGATACCAAACTTATATTGGGTTAACAATGATATGAATTGATGTACAGATCAGTGTACAGGTCTATCGACATGCACATGTCCTCAGCTAGCATGTGTCAATCCATAGCTCTATTTCCCTTTTCGCAACGCGCAAAACCTAACGTTTTTTAATGCGCAAAATAGGCAAAATGAACATCAACACACAAACCATAACAACACAATGCATGATACACATCAGAGAGAAACATTTCTTACCGGGATATCTTGATTTTGAGGTTGTTGTAGTTGGGTGATTTCTAGTGGCTTTCACAAGCTGTTTGATATACTTCTTCTCGGTGCAAGGGTCAGGAGGAAAAGGGGTGACTGCTGATGGTTTGGTGACCAGTGGCTATCGCTAGTACTTTTCCACTGGCTTGCTCCAGGGTTTGGCGGGAAGCAAACGGAAGCGATCGATAGACTTGCAGCAAACAGTTAGTCTCTTGAAAGCCTCGATTCGAAACACTTGTATAGAGGGATGTAATATCATGCTGGCCAAAATATCCATGATTGATATGTTGTAATCAGTATAAAGGATTGTTATTGGTTCAACTAATAGATATTAATTAGTTAGATTTATTTACAAAAGGAAGTGGGTTAATATTGTTTGATATGTAGAAAGGACAGGGCAAGTTGAGTCATATGCAGGGGTGCAGCGCGATGTTTGCAGCAATGGCCGAGTGCATATGTACATAGTGTGATCCAAACCTACAACTGGTTAAATAACCTTAGGTGGTTGACATTTTACTGTTCTTATTTTCTTTTTTTTGTATAAAATCAATGCCTATACATTTATTTGGCAGACTGACAACTCCTGGTACAAACATATATGCACAATTCATGTGTGAATGGATATGCATAAATATTAATTCAGCTCTTCATTATAATCAATTCATAGTACATCTCATTTTTGTTTAAATTGAATAATTAGTTGTTTCTGATATGGGCACTTCTCATGAAACGTCGACAGAGTTCCTAAACCTGTATTTCATGATAATGAGTCATTTAGAAAAAAAAATAGTTTGGTATTTGACTGAATTTATTTTTGTTCAATGCTAGATGAATATGGGCACAGAATGTAAGCGAAAACAGACAGGATTTATTTTTATTTGGCCCGAAATGCTGGGAAATTAAGATTTTTAGGAGAATTTGTTAATGAATAATAGTAAATGATATTTTTTAAAACAGATTTTTCAAAACATATCATTCAAGTAATCTGTCTTTGTGGGTACATAATAAGTGGTCGTAGGTGGTCACCATCACCAAATATGATCACAATGCGATGAAAATCCTGATGGAATTTTATCACTTGGTGAAGGGGGTACATCATCCCGCATCACGTTTTATTCTAGGTACTGGCTGAGAAATGTGAGTTATAGTAGGGGTAAAAATTAATATTGGTATAGATAAGTATGTAAGCAGATGTTGAAAAATAAGGAAATATGAACAAATTTCTATTACAATTGTTATTTTATGGGGGAACAAAGTTTGATTAGTGAATTTTGTGTACAAGGGATATCATCCCGGAAACGCATTTCAACAGCCTACAAATAAGAAACAAATTGAATTTGAGAATCTATATTTTAGAAAACATATATGGGCGGGGCTCCCGAAAATGTCCACTTTCAAAAAAATAAAGTCAAAATTTTCTTTTCTTTTAATTTATCTGAGCCTTCTCCTGATCATAGCCAATGGTACAAGCTTAAACATACTAAAATTATAAATTTTTCTAAGCTTTTTCTGATTTCCCATGAAGTGTATCCAAAAAGTGTCCATTTTTGGCCACAGTGCCTGTTGTGTTCGGGGAGGAAATGAACAAAATTGTATAAAAAAGGAAAATAGCATTATATTGTTGTTATTACTCCTCGTCTATTTAGATTTACATGAGTTCTGTTGTATTTAGTTAAGAAGTAAATAGTTTATATGATATTTCATGTATTTATTCATTTCTATTTCCTGTTCCTTCAACCACTATTGCTTCACTGCCAATTCTATTCCAAAGTTTTCCCTGCTAACTGATGTAAAATTGAATATCTCATGTTTTCTGCTTTTTTAAAGGATAACTCAGAATTTGGAGGAGTTTTCTACCTGCTTCTACCTATTTTTATTATTATCTCATTAAAAAACATGAATTTATTGGACCAAGGAAGAACACTATGCTATCCCAGTCCCCGAACACAACACATGTCAATTTTTATGGAATTTAACTATTATTTCTACTTTCATACTACATATATAGATTTAACTTGATAAAACTCAGGCCTATATTTATATTTTTTTACTATTTTATAATAAATATTGTATTTTCTGGGTTGTCCCCGAACACAACATACACACAAATATTGCAAAAATACCTGTAAATACCTATCATATTGCCATTATCTATGTCTGTATTCATCTGATACCCATAGGGGTGTCTTATTTCGGATTAATTTTGATTCTATTATTCATATTTTCACTTTACTTACCAATTTACTCATGCTGTTTAAAGGCCCCTGTCCCCGAACACAACACCCCATTTATAAGGTAAAAGCCAAGCAGTAAATGGGAATATAACCAAAGATTTATGTGCAGAATTACAGAGAGAAATGATTAGAATAGTTTACTTTTTCATTATCATTCAATTTTATCATTTTTTGGTCATAGCATATTTGTACCCGAACACAACACCCCTGTCCCCGAACACAACACCCCACCCTGTCCCCGAACACAACACCCCACCCTGTCCCCGAACACAACACCCCCTTAATTTAAGGGAAAGAAAGTAGTCATTTGGAATATAACCAAATATTTATGTTCAGAATTATATACACAATCAAATCGAATACTTTAGTTTTCAATTTTATCATTTTTTCATCATAGTATATTTGTACCCGAACATAACACCCCTGTCCCCGAACACAACACCCCATCCTGTCCCCGAACACAACACCCCACCCTGTCCCCGAACACAACACCTCCCTTTTCTATGTGAAACTCAGCATTTAATGGCCATATAACCAATAGTTCATGCATACAATTGCATACACAAATGAATTGTATAGGATTTATTATTCAATTTTATCTTTTTTCCTAATTGTTTCTATGACCCAAACACAACACCCCCGTCCCCGAACACAACACCCCCGTCCTCCAACACAACACCCCATCCCCTCCCCGAACACAACAACCCCTTTGTCTAAGGGAAAATAAGCAGTCAATGGAAATATAACCAATGGGTTATATACAAAATTTCATGCATAAATGAAGGGTTTAGTCGATTTTCCCATTACTTTTTAATTTCATTACTTTTTGGTCATAATCTCTGTGTCCCCGAACACAACACCCCTGTCCCCGAACACAACACCCCTGTCCCCGAACACAACACATACTCAGAAGGTGGGTTCTCTGCTAATATATTCAAAGTCAACATATAAGATGGGTAAATATCAAATAAATGTTCATAATCACAAATGTATTTTCATGAATATTTGAATAAAAATGCACTTTATCACTGTGAGAAGAAAAGGCAGTCAAACTCAGAATGTCTATGTCTCAACTTTATGGAACCATGAGTATGGTCAAAATTGGAAAAAAATAAAAATTCAAAGTTTTATGTGATATGGGACTATATCAAGAACACAAAACCGAAAGCAAACCATTTCCTAGGTAGAACCTTTATTGTGGATTTTATCAATTTATGAATAATCTTCATAAGTTATTTGGAGGGATGTGAATGAAAAGATAGAAAATAATAAAATAAATAAAACAAAATTAAATTAAAAAATAAACTCAGAAGGAGGTTCTTACATATGCTTCATGAAGAATTAAAGACAAATAACAAATTATTAAGTTTTATAAAACTTTTCATTGAAACAAAAAAGAATTTATGCCAGGGACATGCATTTGGGGACATTTTCTAACATAAAAATATGATTTTTTTGCATAAAAAGGAATTTTTATATATATTTCTCAATATGTCCTTATTATAGACTTGGGGAGGTACAACATACTGAACAATTAGTAATGTGGCATGAAATCCGAATAAATTATGGAATTAAAATTGGTGATTTTGGCAAAATGGACATTACATCAGGGACTTATGTGATTCAAATATTATTCTATTATTCCTTTGTTGGGAAAAATATATTGGATATTGGATATTGGTTATTTACTCAGAGGCCGTCATCCTGCATCTCGCGTCATCCCGCGTCACGCTGCGTATATGTGTGCGTATTTTTAACGCACACTGGTGCCACATAGGTATAATAGGTATAAAAAAAAGTATACATTTCCTGAAAGAGGAATTTGTGTTCTTTGTAATGAAACAAAAATAAAAGGAATATACTGATTTGTACGAACACAACGAACGACGGAATGAATGGATGAGAATTTTAGTCAATTGTAAATCACAAGAAAACCAAACCCATACAAATTGTATGGGGGTCGATTCCAGAAATTCAATTACAATTTTGATGTTTTTCACTTTTTTTGTTTACATGATGAGGCTGTAATAATCCACATTTCAGCGAAATAATATTATTGTACCTGAATGCAGTGAATATCTATGCTTATACCTCGGCAACTATTTGAGATTTTTACAAAATTTCAAAAACATTAAATATCCAAGGTGTCTATCTAACATTCCTAAAATTGTATGGCTATACCACTATTCTATCTTTTAATAGAGATATGACGCTTAGGCTTTGATATTTTGTTTCTGCATGTAAATAGAGCCTTTGTCGACGTTTCATGAGAAGTGCCCATATGCACCACCCCTTTTCAGTAAATAGACACCATTTATGTAGTCCAGAGCTATGTATACATCATCATTGTGATACATTAATTTATATACATATTTATTCTCCCGGCCCGTCAACGGATATAAATTGCATGTGCACAGTGGCACTATATGGTTGATGCATGTAGGTTGATGTTTTTATTGAAAATATATTCACTGCATGTATGTGAGTAAGTGTGATTGTTGTGTCTCATCATAATTATAATTAGGCCCAACGTCGAGATTTTACATGGATAAATTGTGATATATTGCCCATAGGCTCCCTCTTATGTATAGTTAGTGTACTAGGGTATGATGCACAACAGTTGCGCAAAAAAAATGTTATAAACACCATCTATCTGGATATATTTAATTTGATCAGTTCTAACTTGCAATTTAAGGTTTGATATTAGCCGGGTTTTTTAACAAAACCAAATAAATGACATTTTATTTTACAAAACCAAATAAATGGCAATAATGACATATGCTAAACAAGCGCTGACAACAGCAATATATATTGCTTAAATTATTTCATCTTATTATTTTCTGCAATAATTCTGCATTAATAAAGTGCGAATAATGCACACAAGGAAATACTAATGATTTGCTGCTTCCATATTATTCTGTGGTGCAATGAATTAGCAATACTAGAACGCAAAACAAGCGCTGACAACAGCAATATATATTGCTTCTTTCATCTAATTATTCCTGCCATAATTCTGCATTAATGAAGTGCAAATAATAGGCACAAGGAAATGCTATAACGGTTCATTGCTTCCATATTATTCTGTGGTGCAATGAATTAGCAATACTAGAACGCAAAACAAGCGTAAGCAAACAAGCAAACAAGCGTAAGCAATATATATTGCTTCTTTCATCTATAAGTATTCCTGTAATAATTCTGCATTAATAAAGTGTAAATAATGCGCACAATAAAATGCTAATGGTTCGCTGCCTCCATAATTATTATTCTGTGGTGCAATGAATTAGCAATACCAGAATGCAAAACAAGCGCTGACAACAGCAATATATATTGCTTCTTTCATCTAAGTATTCCTGCAATAATTCTGCATTAATAAAGTGCAAATAATGCCGCAATAAAATGCTAATGGTTCGCTGCCTCCATATCGTTCTGTGATGCAATGTATTAGCATTACTAGAACGCAAAACAAGCGCTGACAACAGCAATATATATATATTGCTTATTTCTTATCTAATTATTCCTGCAATAATTCTGCAATAATATAGTGCAACCAATGCGCAGAATGAAATGCAGATATTTTGCTGTCTCCATATACCTATGGAGTGCAAAGAATTTGCAATACTAAAACGCAAAACAACCGCTACCAACAGCAAAATATTTAGCTGTATTCATAATTATGCGGGGTGAGATAATTCCGCAATAACAACATGCACAACAAGCGCTAACAACAGCAAAATACATTGCTGTAGTATGCAGTGCAATGAAACAGTAATAGTAACTCGCAAATCAAGTGCTAAGACCCGCAAAATATTTTGCTGTATTGAATACTTCAACAAGAGAGGAAGTAAAATGTTGGCTCTAAAAATAAACCACGCGAAAAAAAACTACTGCCAACTGCCAGAAAACTACCACAAATAAGGACAAAAATTGAAAAGACAATATAGTGTCTAATTTTCAGACCGGGGACAAATACAAAATCAGGCTTCAAGGACAAGAACAATCTGACTCTATGTGCAAACCTTTGGAGATTATCCTTAAAGCCGGGGATTTTATTGAAGATTTTTGCTTAGACATTGTCTAAAGTCTTGAAAGTTTAAAAAAACCTATATTCATCACTGATTACTCACTTGTTTGCCCAGGTTAAATTCAAATCTATGGCAAAATTGTCTCCAAACTATAAATTTCGAGACAAATCTTCAACATTTCGAGACAAAACTGCCTAAGAAAAGCTACCGGTAAAAGGACAATTTTTTTTATGAGCGCGGTATTGTCTAGATTTGCTAAAAATTGTCTCGTTTTAATTGTCTCTTCTTTATGTGCGCGCCTGCTGATGAAAGATGTTGGGCAAATACGAAGTTCCTAAATAGCTATTCTGTTGCAGGAGGTTATATCATATAGTATGTTTGATTGTATTGTTATACAACGTGATCATCGGCATAGTGTCCATCTTGAAGCGGGTTATCTATTCTGTTCTGATCGGATCCCTACTTTTATCGCGGTTGGACCGCGTCTTACTAGCAAAAGGCTTCGAAAGCAGAGATTCCGGTAAGTATATGCTTCACAGCACAAAAAACGACCTTATAATAATTATTCGCATGAAGACCAGTGATCCCTATGAAGAAATATATTTATAATTAGGCCTATATATTCTCATGGACTATTTTTCATAGAGTATTATTTTCTCTTAAGGACACAAGGCCTACCTAGGCATGCTGTACGTTGATCTCTATCATAACCATCCAATAATGAGAGCATTTGTGCAAACTCTCAAAGAAGCTGCCAATGACTCGCAGACACCAATGGTTAAAGGCAACTCATCGAGAGTCTCTCCTGTCAACGATAAAATCGGTTTGTATTCATTCTTTTTATATTGGCACTGTCTTTCTTTTTCATGTATTCATCATTTCTTTTTATTCTAGTTATTATCTATACTATTCAGTACTATACAATATTACTATTGCCATTTTCCTATCAAACCTTTAGCACAATAATATTGTTTTGCGGAGGATTAAGGTTCAAATTAAGTAGATGCTAACTGTGACTGTTTATATATATATATATGGTTAAAGATGGATTGATCGTTCTTCTTTGAGTACACCACCGAAGATAAAATTAACGATAAATTGTATTTTTTGACCCACAGCCAGTGAAACTCAAATGAATTCCAAGCCGGTGGTGAGACGAATGAATAAAAATGTCCGGAATAAATGGTGGAAGTTTATTACTCTGATTAACAATCCAACCCTAGTCATGGAAACAAAAATGAAAACTTACTGGGAAGACCAGCGCAAATTGTTGTTTGAGGTCAGTGGTGACAGTGCTTTGTCCGTTTGAAATTTGAATCACGATGAGATCACACTGATAATCCGTTTTCCGTTTTAAAACCTCCAACTCTGGATGTAAAATATGCGACAATTTGTCCCACGTTCTGTTGTTAATTTTGTATGTAAAAGTACCACCCTATTCGATAATATAGTAGTAGCATGGTGGAGTAGAATTTAATAGAACCTCAACTCGATCGGAGTTGACAACACCCACTTTTCCACATACCCCTTCGAAAAATGTATCGTCTCAACACTCTTGCTAGCTCTATGACTCGTGTATCGAAGAAAGGTTTTGTCTCGTGCCATGAAGAAAAATTGACAATTCCTCGCGAGGCTCCATTGTCGCATTGATTCTGGATAATACACCTTTCTCAAATCAATTATTTTCTCTTTTGCATTCATACTCTTTAGAATCCTGCTCAAGATTTTGATGTGGCAAGAACATCATACGATGCCGGTTTAGTAAACAACACTTCAGTTTGAACGGTTACGAGGTAAAATTTGCAGACCTGTCTGTCAGAATGGGCCGGTTCAGCAAACAATTATTGAGTCCGAATATATTACAATTATTGTGGATAGCAGTCTTTAAATATGTGTATATGCCTGGGTCAGTCGCCTCCACCCCTCCCCCGCCCCGTCCCCTTTCAATTCACCACCCTTCTGATCCTCCCTGCCCCCACTCACATGGCTACTGTTTCGATCCCTCCAGTCTGTCAAACTCATAATTCCATGATGAAATTTCTAAATATGATTATATAAGGTTACGCAACATGATAATTATTAAATATGAATTTATTATATATACCATCCCATCCTCCTTGATAAAGGCCTCTTATTGGCCGAAACGTTGGACCCCAATGAACAAAACCACAACCAACTTACTAGTCCCTGTCCTCCTTGTTTACGGGTAATTACGGAAGACGAGAGTGCTCACGCATGGAAAGTTTCATTTTTTAAATAGAAAATCATTTTCATTTCCAAAATCATTTTGAATTTCAAAATCATTTTCCATCTCATTTAAAAACTAAAATTCCCTTTGTTTTAAAGTATGTTTCAAAAGACACAGGCGTTTTCATTTCCGTTTTGAATTTGATTTCCGTTTTCATTTCCATCTTGAAATGGGAATGAAAATCTATGAACGAGACTTAAAACGAGATGAGATCTCACGAGATTTCGTGCACAAAATGGCGGTCCCCATAGGTGCCGCCATCTTTGATTCCTTCCTCAGGTGAAGTGAAGGGAGAGAGAGAGAAAGGGAGGGACAGAGAGAGAAAGGGAGGGACATTTGGATACATTTGGATGGGAGCCGCCATCTTGGATTGTTTATGCTTCTGTTCCTGTTCCTGTTCTCTCTTCCTACTCCTGCCCCACCTCAACCTCCTCCAGGGTGACTGAGGGAGTGTGTGTGTGGGGGGGGAGGAGAGGATGAGGACAGGACAGGAAGGTAGGAATGGGAGGAGGAAGAAGGAAGGGATCTAAGCAATGGAGGAAGAAGAGGAGAGGTGAAGGCAGGGGGGGGAGGGTAAAAGGGGAGGGAGACAAACTTTTTTTACGACAAACTTTTTTTACGATCAACTTTTTTTACGAACAACTTTTTTTACGACCAACTTTTTTTCGACCAAACTTTTTTTTATGACCTAACTTTTTTACGACCCAACTTTTTTACGACCACCTTTTTTTACGACCACCTTGATTTTGACCAACTTTTTACGACCAACTTTTTTTTATGACCGACTATTTTTACGACCAACTTTTTTTCAACCAATTTTTTACGACCCACTTTTTTTTACGACCAACTTTATTTCGACCCACTTTTTACGACCAACTTTTTTTACGACCAACTATTTTTACGACCAACTTTTTTTTCAACCAACTATTTTTACGACCAACTTTTTTTTCAACCAACTATTTTTACGACCAACTTTTTTTGACTGACTTTTTCAACCAACTTTTTTACAACCAACTTTTTTTCGACCAACTTTTTTTCGACCCAACTTTTTTTTACGACCAAGGGAGGTAGTCAGGGTGGGGAAGGAGAAGGAACATTGATAGATGTATAGGTGTGTGTGTGGAGTGGTGCAAATTTTTTTCCATGAAACCCTCTTTTTATTTTTATTTTTTTATTGAGAGTAGGGCCTATTTGTCAATCGATACAGGAACAAAGTATATAAGTAGAGACATAACAAACAGGTCAATATACACAAAATTTTGTTTTGCCTGTATACAAAAGGTAGGAAAACGGCCTCAGTCCTATAGTGAAACTAGGTCTGGTATGATTGGCCATTACCTGATGGTATAATCATAACTGTGACACATACCATACACATAGCAGATATAGGGCTAACTAAGTTAGAAGACTAAAAGAAAACTACACTTATATCAGTCATTCTCATCTCTCCTCTCCCTCTCTTCTCCTCCCCCTCTCTCGCTGTCCCTCTCTCTCTGTCCCTCTCTCTGTCCCTCTCTCTGTCCCTCTCTCTCTCTCTCTGTCCCTCTCTCTCTCTCTCTCGCTCTCCCTTCACTTCACCTGAGGAAGGAATCAAAGATGGCGGCAACTATGGGGGCCGCCATTTTGTGCTCGAAATCTCGTGAGATCTCATCTCGTTTTAAGTCTCGTTCATAGATTTTCATTTCCATTTCAAGATGGAAATGAAAACGGAAATCAAATTCAAAACGGAAATGAAAACGCCTCTTTTCTTTTGAAACATACTTTAAAACAAAAGGAATTTTAGTTTTTAAATGAGATGGAAAATGATTTTGAAATACAAAATGATTTTGGAAATGAAAATGATTTTCTATTTAAAAAATGAAACTTTCCATGCGTGAGCACTCTCGTCTTCCGTAGGTAATATCACCTCCCTAGATTTTATAATATATAAACCTAATGAAAATTTCATGTACTAAACATTACATGCAAGTATTTCCTCCGAGGAATAACCGTTGAAAGTTTATGTACCAGACATGATAATTGTCTAATGTTCACATGTTACCCATACTCCCACAGCAGAGCTTCTTCCTTTCGTTTTCTCAGTCATAGATTAGTAGAATCTGCGCTGGCTTGGGAGGCTGATGTTACCAGCGTGTCTACATATATGTTATCACAACAGTTTAACATGAAAGCAATGACAGTTGGTGAGCCCGACAGTCTCAGCCAAGCTGTCCAGCTATTATATATAGGCCTACATAATCGTATTAATTAACGGTTGGTCACATGACCACCTCCCCTTCTCTCTCTACCTGTGTCCACGTGATCTATATCCGATTGGATATGCATATTATGATAGGATGTAACGAGGTTGGTTCTGACTTACTGTACACGCTGCCCACAAGTTTTTTTCGACCAGGGATCTCAAGAGAAGCCGCAAGCTTCGAGTGAGATCCCTGGTCGAAACAAGTATTAAGTAAACAGTTGATCTATTCAACTTTAAAATTAGTGTGAACTTAATGTAACTACTTGGCGTTTCCAAGGGAAACGTTTTTCGGGCGCACAAGAATGTGTATTAAATATATCTATGCACTTTGAAGCTCATCTTATAGAGCATATGAGTAATTCTCCCAATCAGGCATCATTTGGTTTTCCAGCCTAGGGTGTCTACATCCTGCATTTGGGATCATCACGCATAATTATAACCACTTTATTTGAATTCTCTGGCAAAAATAACGCTGTGGGAACCACACTTTCAAAGCTCTTATGCCAAAATCTTCGCCGCTATTGAGATAAAATAGCTTTATCAGGGTAGAAAATATGTAATGATTATCAAATTTGAATATAATACACAGCCTGATTTAGAAAGTTTAGAATATTACTACTGCTGAAGAAAAATGGTTTCTACACATGCACACACGTTCATTATATATAATCATACATTTAAACTGTTCTAGAATTGGAAAATATTGTTTTGGAATATTTGTGTTGCCATTACAACATGTATTAGCTTTAAAGGAATGAAGTGTCCCTAAACTAATCATATCATGCTGCATTTAGGTTTTGGAGGAGGGAAGATGCATATGTATTTATATTTCGGTAAATATAAAAGTTATTGGCCTATGAGGTTTATGAACCCTTTTATTCCATCAAATAAAATTCAATGAATTGATGTGGGAATGTTTTAAGTTACGTTACAACATGTAATATAAATCCCATATTTAAAATAAAATATATTTTTATACAATTTACCCTTTTCTAATAATTGTTTAGGCCTGCCTGAATTTGATAAAATATATAGATATGAATAAATACAGATGTTGAATTGCAGTGAGTAATCGAGGAATCAAAATATTTGGCACAGCCTTCCCAAACTTTGTCTGTATAATGCTGATATTCCCTTCTATATGTACGCCAAGAATTGTAGAGATTGGACGAATTTTATTTTTCTAAAAAAATGGCCTCCTGAAATCAAATGCTGCCGTTTGAGAGAATTACTCATATTTAGCTACTTTACTAGTAATTGGGCATCCAGAGATTAGTTCTAGAATTGGCATGCTCTCATCCTTTCAGAAATGCTTATATCTCAAAATTTATTTTTTGCGACTTGTGACTCATTTCTCTGTGACACATCACATATACTGTCATATACAAGGTTCCTGAGGTCAGTAAAAGGTCTGTTAAAGTAATTATGATTTTGGGTTTTTCAGGACATTAAAAGTAAGAAATTTTGTATGTGCTTCTCTCTAAAATTAGTAGAATGCACTAAAACAGCACTCAGAGTGAGAGAAAGAAAGAGAGATGGGGGTAATGGCTGAAAGACAAGGGAGGGAGCTGGAAGGCAAGGGAGGGATAGAGCCACAACAGTGGGCAACCAACCATGACTGGGTGAGGGGCAGGCCTGGTTTGTCTTATTATGTAATAACCAGAGGGGGGCAGGGAGCATGTGCCAGAGTGGAGTGGTGTATGGTGGAGGTGAGAAATGGGTGGTACATGCATGGTGGAGTACACTCTAAACGCGGATATCATAGATTTAGGAGATTTTAGTGGAAATTCCCCTTCAAAAATCACCTAATCCTTATTTATCCTTATTTCTAACATCGTAAATCATATATTTAGAAAGCTAAAGGATTAGGAGAAGTTTCCTAATCCCTAAGACCCCTATAGGCCGCCGCCGCCAGTCCCAGACAAGCTGATGCAACCATTAGTGCATGACGGCCACTATAGTGCAGAACCACTGATGCCAAAGCAGAGAAAAAAAAATTGTCCATGCTTGGGTTTGATCTAAGAACCTTGGGGTTTACAAGCAAGCATCCTAACCACTACACCACAGAACCAGCTGTGAGTAAGACCTCAAGGAATCAGTCTGGATGATAATAGTGTGTGTGAGAGAGAGGGAGAGAGAGAAAGAAACAGAGACAGGAACAGAAAGAGAAACAGGGGGAGAGGCAGACAGGAAGATTGCAATTGAAAGAAAGTAAGAAAAAGATGAGTGGGAAAGGAGAGGAAGAGCAGGGAATATTTTTTTTCAGGAATATATATTGAATATATCCAGGTATATGTGTGATGTGTTACAGGAAAATGTGTCACAAGTCTAAAACAACTAAAAAATATTGCTTTCCACTTTAGATAGCTCATAGCTTCCTCAAAATAATTCCGATCTAAACATAAAATTTATCCCAGAACCCAATGAATGTCAGAAAGACAGCCCTGCTTTCTGAATTACAGTCACATGGTTAGTTCCTTTTTAATGAATTATTTCCGTCAGCTTCATCAAGTCATTCAAAATGATATAAATAATATAATAACTTGTAATGGAGATTTTGTTTTGTAAACATATACTATCATTATTGTATTTATTTTTCCTTTTTGCACGGGCAACACATGAAATATAGTCACAAGGTCTGCTATGCATTTTTGAATATGACTATGAGATTAAATATTTGTTAATGTAATATGACCAATAAAAAATATCTAAAAATAAAAAAAAAATTCTCCACCGAGAGATATTGCAAGCTTCTTTTCAAACATAAATATATCAATCATGGAATATAGAATAATGAAATAATTCGATTTAATTTCTGGTAGAATATACTTCCTCACCAGACACCTATTTCATGCAACAGTGCTACAAGGGAATATAAATTCATATTCGCACCTAGTTATATACAGAGAAAGCCTTATGGGAGGTGTTACTTAAGACAATGGCTAGGAAAGCCTTCCCATTTGGGTGCGCTTGAGTGATTGCCTAATCTCCGCATTGTGTTATCCCAATGCCTGATACCGCGTAGAATTATATTATATTATAATTACGCAATTCACATGACACGCTATGCTATTGCATACTAGATCTAGGGATTTTTCTTAGCGTGTAGATAAGCCTTCTCCAAACATGCGAACAGATCAGACAGATGATTTCACACTGATTGTTACCCTATCTGATCAATGATTTAATCAGTGATTGGCATAATGGGGGTTGACACCAGTATTTTGAGGATTTCATCCCTCAAAATGAAAAACGAGTGGGCAGCGTGTACAGTAAGTCAGAAACTAAATGAAAATGAACGGTGAGATATGTTGGTTATTGAGTAAAACCTATGTACTGCCCCTACTCGAATATGCGAGCCCAATGATCATGAATTGTAAGGTTGGCACACAAAAGAAATTGCAAAAAGTAATATTCCAAGCTTTGAGGCTGGCGTTTGGTTGGGAGCTAACTAAAAAAGAGCTGTTGATCAAAGGAAAGCTATTGCCATTAGAGTTTAGGAGGGAAATTGCACTAATCAAGACGCTGTACAATAAGAGAGAAAAATATATTGATATGAATGAGAGAACAAGGGATCTCAGAGGTAGAGGCGGTATATTCTTTAAGACCTTTATTCCGAAATCAGAACGAATGAGAAGGAGCCCTTTTTATAGAGGAATATCCTTATGGAACCATTTACCTGAGATAATTCGTAACTGTGTCGACCCTATGGACTTTAGAAAGAAATTAAAAGATCATTATTGGTTAAAGCTCAATGAAATGATTGAAATCTAGCAACCACTGTTAAGGTGGCTATTAAATGTCCCTGTTTTTAATGAAAGCTCTCATCAGAGCTAGGCGATTATGTGTGACAACGGTATAGTAAAAACCAAATTGGAGCCATTTGCACAGGTATAAGACTGAATATAGTAACGCAAGTAATATGTGAGATGAAAGTTCTAATAATTTGTTAGTTGGATTAATGTGAGGATGAAGTTAATGTATTGTTGTAGGGCCGCTTAAAGCTGTTAATCTTAGAAGTTTGGCACATATGTTATGCCGGTTTTGATGTTGACGTTAGAAGGTAGACTTATATTCAATGGTATGGAAATTAATTTAGGCATTGCACGAATACATCCACGTAGTGGACACACGCTTTTTGTGAATTTGATAAACTTGTACGGCCAGATTTGTAATAAAAAAAAAAAACAAAACCAAATTACATCCTATTTTTATACCACGATCTCATATTGTAAAATAAAATTAATAAACAAACTATTTATCTACCTCGCTTTGCTCCGATTACCCGCCATATTGATTTTTGTTATGCCAAAGCCTTAGACAAGCATATAACTGATTGGCTAATCAACGACGGCACGGACGGCATATGACGTCACAAATGGGCGTGACGTCATGAGCGAGCGAAACGTCAACCAATAAGGATGCTTCTTACATTTAGGCTAAAAAAAAGGGTCATATTTTCAACAAAACAAAGGGTCATATTTTCAACAAAACCATCCACTCATTTGCAGCGTGTACAACCCCCGATCGTGGTATAAACAGCATTATCTTTGTATTAATGTTTCTCATTGGTTAATGTATTCCTGTAGTCCTACTCCCATTGGTTACCTAACCTGACACACCTCATTGCATAGCATATAACCCCATGTTTCGAGAATAAAAGATTACTTCTCAGATTATTCTGAATCTTACATAACTCTCGATCCAGCTTATTATTATTCATATCGGTAACCGGCCGATATTCCTTCCCCGTATATAATTATAATTATGTCCCTCCCCATCTTCTTCTCGCTCTCCCCTCTTAACGCTCTTATTTAACAGTTATGAAGTTCTATACACCCATCTTCTACTCCTATGATTAATTTATGGCTCGAATGTATTTGTACAGAGCCTCCTCCCCTACACCCGTGTACATCTACACTTGCATCGCAAATAATCCATAATAATGTACATATTATAGGGCCCATGGACTTTTGAAGTGGGCCTTCTGAAGTACTATAAAGAATACTGTCATTTACTGAAGTGGTATACACAATATTGTTATTTATTGGATTTTTTTTATTGGACTCGATCGATTGATTTGTTCTGCTTGTAGGCGACCCTTTCCTCGACGCTACAAACCGGAAGTCTGGTAATGAATTGGATGCGCGACTTTACATATACATGTATAGATATAGATGGATAGTAAATTGGCATTTCCTTTTGATTATCTCTTGTCCCATTATCACTATGTTATGTAAAGTATTTATTTCTCCTCTTTGAAATTCTTATATTTTTAACTTTTTAAAAATCCTTTTCGGTATTTCTGGTCTTCTTCTGTATGCAACTGAATATGTAAAAATGAATTACATTATACAAAGGGCCAGCAGTGAATTATTGTATAAACCGAAATCTTAGGAATCAGGTACTAAATTGCCAGGTGCTACTACATGTATGAAGATTCCATCCTATAACCGAATTCGATTTCACACTTTTTTTGGTTTTTCACCGCATGATACGTGTTAATGATTTTGTGTTTTCGGCCAATAAACGGCAGTCTATAGGCTCCAAGAAACTGAAACTGAAAACAAAGATAATTTGGGGGTTCGTACATATTGTTTTGTTTGCATTATTTCGTATTCATATTGAAGTGATGGCTCATGAGAAGTGTCGATTCTAGTTATGGTATACGCCGTGGGTATACGATAGCTATTGTTCCAACTTGTCCCTTTCTTGAAATAAAAAATATATATGTTATATATGGATCTTATACAAATATGGATATTTTTATGAACATTCAACACAATGGAAATCGGAATGATACGATGTTAATTGTAATCGAAAATTATTGCTAATATGATGAAAAGTATAATTGATGGACACAATTATGGTTATCAGCGGAACAATTTAGAATCGAACTTGGTTGTTTAGCCTCAAGTCCTTACCAGAGACTCTGACCAGGGACTCATGATAGAGCCTCCATATCTTTACATAGGTTTCATTCTCACAACCATTATGTCGCAACTGTACTTTCACAGCACCACCATGCTAATTGTCTATTAGATATCGCTAGGGAAACCTGCACATTATTGTGATTAAGCATGTGCGTCGTGCATTCCCGGTGAGTAGTAGACACTTTCAAAGGCAAAAGGGAGACAAGTACGTGCAGGTGACCATCACCGAGTATATTGGCAACGGGAGCCAGGCAACGCCCACTTAATGGGAACCACGCCCCCCCCCACCCCACCCCCACCCCCCGCGACACCTGTGTTATTACCCAATCATCGCACGCCACGTCACAATGCCCTCCCACCTTCCATGAAGGTAAACACGCCATTCCTCAACTCCCATTCATTTCATCCACACGTGTTTGATTTTTTTTTCTTTTTTACTGCATTATTCATATATGTGCTATGGTGAATAAACCTCCTTTATTGGTGGTACAAGACCATCCCTGTCTTATGTCTACTCCTTTCATGTCTTCTACTCCAGTGGACTAGCCACATATTAGTGAGTAATTCACAGACCAAGAAATAAAACAAATCACTCTCCCATATATAAATATAATATATATATATATACACACACAGTTCTCATTTGGTTTGAACCGGAACCACGCCTATTATTTGCCTCAGTACATTCGGTATACATTTCTTACAATGAGCTGACCCTAAACATTCTCCGAATTTAAACTGTACGTTGTTCAAACCTCTGTCAATATTTAAAATTGGCATAGGATGGGATGTGTTATTCTAACAAAACGAAATACGCATTGCCATTATATAGCTATGAAGCACGTTAGATGCATAGTCTCTTAGGTCCTTTACAATAACGATACATTAAGAATAAAATAAGTTTATGGATACACACAATAAAAGAAATACAGGTTAAAATAGATTATTGAGATTACCTGCGATATACACATTCTCGAATATTTGAACTTATCAAATATAGGAGTATATTTGCACAAGCAATTGGGAGGTCAATCTCTGTGCCATTGCAACTTTATTTCACGGTAACAGATGACATTGAATTACAGTCTTTATAGCGGAGGCCTTGTGTGGGCTTGTGGCAAAACCCTATCCTGCCAAAGCAGGGCAAGATTCTCCTAGTCTGTCTGAGGATGGCGAAAGGAGAGACGGCCTGATGCAAAATCCATGCACCACTGCAAGGGAAATTGGAGTAGAAACGTCGATAAACACTCGTTATCTAAACCTGCACAAGTATGAAGAAATCCAATATCATACAGTATGTTCTAAAACTGAATTGGGAATAATTATTCATTTCTAAATGTTATAATCAGCAACATAACACATGAATGATTTACATTTCCCATTCTCTTGTTTGAGGAAGACGGGATTTCATTGTCCAATCCATTTTTCACCAATGCACAATAGCAGTGTAACGATTTCCAGAAAGTGACGCTGCAAATTTATTTCAGATTAGGACAAAATCCTCCATTAATTCGGAGCTTCCCAGGAGTGGCTTTATTAAGACTAAACAATCACCCAATACACTCGTGAATTGTGGCAGCTAATGAGAAATCAATTTGATCATGAACCCACCCTGATGCAGCCGATCTGGTATGACGGTAACTAGGCTCTCGGTTCTGCATACAGAATGGGTCTAGATTCAAAAGCTCCCCCGGGGAGCAATCAGGGTGGATATGTGTGCCAGCCGTCTTCCTATCCTTCCTCGATCGATCTCTCTTTTCTCGGTCAGCCATGCAGAACGAATCCATGGCGGCCATTCTGCCTCAAGTGAAGAATGGCCAAAAATGAAGCATCTCAATTGCATCCGGCTGGGATAGTTGTAACCGCATGAGTACTGCCTGATCAAGTGGAACATCGACAGGTAACACTTCTCTTTGACCAATTGTCTGTTTTCCAGTATGCAACTGTATATGATATACCTGACCTGTTGTTGCTTTGAGGTTGGGTGTCTCTGGTGACTCAACATCTTAAGCGTATGCTTAGTTTTCATTCATCTTGGAAGATGGCTTCCATGTATATAAGTCTATGTTTGGAAAGCACAAACGTTCTTAATGGTATATTCCCAATTCAATGCCCTAGGAATTGTTGTTAGGCTAGCCATTTGTATCAATCGATATAAGATTCCATTTTAATCATGACCACTAAGATCGTTACACATTTAATGTGGTGATGTATAGACATTTACAGAGTGAATATTTATCAGTCGCAATGGTAAGTCTATGGGGATTGTTCATTTGCGGTCAACACATCAGTGCAAGTGCGCGCATCAATTTCTCAATCACCCACTGCCCCCACGACATAATAAAATGCCCCATATTGGTAAACGCCGTTCGAACGTTGTCCATGTTACGGGGTCATTTGATGTGAAAATAAGTCAATGGATCCTATATATTACCAAGAAATTTATAATAATCAGGATCGGTCCATTTGAGTGATTCGTTAAAGTAGGCCTACATGATTACGGAGCATCATGCCCTAGTGTGCATGTACGTAGTTATAGCACTTGGTCTTTCCATCTTCATAATAACAAATCTGAGATCATTGGACGAATATTATGTTAAACAGTTGTCAGTCAAACGCCAGTGGGTTGTTGACTGCAATGCTTTCTTTCTACACTGCTTCCTATCTATAGATATAACCATAGCGATCCCATCACGAATTCCTTTATAATACTTATCCTACACTTGGTGTGGAGTCCCTATTCCCCAGCATTGGCTTGGGTGGACTCCTATGCTCGAAGAGTACAGTCCTTATTCCAGGTGCATTCTTTGAGCATTCTGAGCGGACTCTTTAATGAAAGAGTCCGCTCCTAAGAGTCCTCTCAGATGCCTGGGCGGACTCTTTCATTAAAGAGTCCACTCAGGTATCTGTTGCAAATAATTAATTTTGAACTAGGATTGGCCTGGATTCGAACCCAGGACCTCTCACATAAGTATAGGCTGGCAGGTAGAGTTGAAGGCTCTACCCACTCAGCCACAGAGGCTCAGATAGGATCTGTTGTATATAGCATAGTATGATTCCTTAAATAGAAAATGTGATGTGTCACAGGAAAATGAGTCACGCGGAGTCCAATGATGGTAAACAGTGGGGTGAAGTATATCTTATTTAACCAGTTGGAATTTTGTGTAGTTTTATAACTATGAGTATACACTGAGTTAAAAACTGAGGAATGAAAAACCAAATAATTAATCACTAGAAATTTCGAATTTGATTTTGAGTTTATTATAAACAAAAATGGCCTGGATTTAAACCCAGGACCCCTCACATATAAGGATAGACTAGCAAGTAGAGTTGAGAGCTCTACCCACTCTGCCACAGAGGCTCAGATAAGGTCTGTAGGTTATAGCATAATATGATTCCTGAAATGTTACCAGTGTAACAAGGGAGTTCAACTGTATCCACCTGTCACGTTCACCTGTAACTCTACAGACCTTGCATATTTGTTTCTAAATATTGGCTATATTGTGTGAGGTTCACTCACTATAAGCCATGTATCAGTGAAAGTGAGGAAATGTACATCTCAAAGCAATACTGAACATGGATCGGGTAGTTGTGGTAGGGTGGTTGGGTGGTAGGGGGAATTTGGTAACCACAATCATAATAAACAATTGAAGCTGTAGGATAAGCATGCTAGAGTACTCGAAGTTGTACTCTTAGTGAATAGGAAATGTCCGCGGCCTGACGGCCTTGGACATTTCCTATTCACTAAGAGTACACCTTCTTGTACTCTATCCTACACATGTCGCACTGACACAAATCAGGGGAGGGCATGTTTGTATACAGTAGAGCTCTATTGGTTACTAGTATAGGACCTGATTGTTTTATATTACTTAAGGTATCCTTACACGCAACCGGAAGAATAAATTGTCTACCACATTGTCTTATACATGGAAGGTACATATTCTAGAGTAGAGGTGCTTTAATTAGTTCATAGCCCTTAAACGAATATTATGTATGTATGCTGTTTTTCACGCTCGCCACATGCATGCACAGCATTGTCTTTCAACACAACAGATCCAAAGTCCCTGATGGCATCGTGTCTTTATTACTAGTATGTCTTATTTTTCTTCTGTTAGGGGGTGATTGTTAATTAAAGTAATTATGCTTACATTTGTTGACTTTCAGACGGTCGTAGAGATGACGGGTCGCGTTTCAGTATTGCCAGGTGCCTTTGAGGGTCCTGGACAAATAAGACCCGTTAGACGATGTATACGGAAAGTCCTCCATGCCATTAAAAAGAAGGACTTAGAAATATGCATTATTTTGCTCGTGCTAGCAATATGTTCATTGGTGATCCCTTCCTTGACGAGAGATCGGAAGCCTACAAACGAAGAAACAAGACATTTAGAAAGTAGTATGAGGAAATGGAAATTTGAAGCAGGTATGTGCGACGGATGCAACGCATACACCTACAATAGGGTTATCACTCCAAAAGGAACATGCTCCTATTTAGACAACGGGAAGAGTCCCGACCTTTTGATTCTAGTTAGTACTATCCACCAACACAGAAAATACAGGTGTTACATCAGAAACACATGGGGTTCGTACACCTTGAATAACAGAGGAAGGGTTCGCTTGTTGTTCCTATTTGGGAAAGACCCCGGAATGAACTCTACTGAAGAAAGACTCTTACAGGAGGAAGCAATCCAGTTTGGCGACATCCTCCAAGATGACTTTAACAGCACTTACAGAAGAGGAGGGGAGATACAACTAATAATGGGCTATGAGTGGGCCGTTAGGTATTGTTCAAGTGTGAAGCAGGTTCTGAAAGTTTCAGATGATAGCTATGTAAATATACCAATGGTTCTTAGATTGATATCGCAAAGGAATCTCTCTCACAGTCTATGGGGACAGTGCTGGAATGCCTCTTATCCAATGAGAGACAAATCACACAAATGGTATATTTCGCCAGATGAGTGGCCAGCAGATAAGTACCCGAAATATTGTGCAGGTGCCTACATGGGAACAACTATAGAAGTTATTCGAAAAATTCTAATGGTTTCTCCATACATTGCATGGAGTTCAGGCAATGACGATGTTTTATTGGGAATGTGTATTGAAAAGCTGGAAATACCAACCCTAGACATCCCTGGCTTTTATGTATGGACCCGATTAAGTCCATGCAAAATGAAAAGACCACTCTACGCATTACACACACATGGTCAACCACCAGAGACTTTACTTTATTTTTGGTCCATGAGGGATAAATGCTTGGAGTAATTTGTATGTATAAGAAATAAGGGAGTATTGCTCTTATTCTGACATACGCAAATCTGACACTTGGACCACAACGTATACTACTTATACTCTGGTTCATTAAAAAGGAGACAATACATACTTTTGGGGACTCTGTATTGCTATAGACTTTCACCGAAAACAATCGAGCCCTTCTTTGTTGAATCTGTAAAAGGCATTTGCCAAACTTCAAAACAGATACTGACACTAGCTTCAAATTCTTTTTCCACGGAACTAAAGGGGGTGTTCCACATTTCGATTTTAAGCTTAAGCTTTGGTCGTGTTTTTTTTAATATTCCGGTTTTTTTCTCGGTTTTTCCTCCTGATATTTTGTATCGGTTTTTGTATCCATTTGTGTCAAAATATAAAAAGAAAACGATCAAGTAAACCGATTGGCAAAATGTCCTCTTTAGTCTGATCAAATTAAAGTATGCCGCAATGGCGCCACTACAGCTCAAACTGGTTTAGGGGCCGGTGCGCAGACATATGAATAAAATCATCGTCCTTCCATTTTTTTATTTTTTTTTAAGAGATTTGATTGCGCGACAGTTTCAGACAGGCTGATAATCTCATGTCCACAAAGAAAAACTTACATTTACATCGAAATATGTTCAAATAGGTGACAGGTCAATTCATCAGAGCTATATCTATTTTTAATGTTTAACATTAACAATTTCTAATAAAGTAAAGAGCAATAGGATTAGCCGTCAATTAATCGTTCACGGTTAATACATGAATTTGGTATAGACATACCAAGTTTGTTTCTGTATTTTTTCCTCCAATACTTAATTCTGCGATACTTTATTCATCGATTTTCAACTTCTTGATGTTTACTGTCATAATATAGTATTAGTAGAATATTCAAAACCCAGCCGGCTATACATGGTCCGTTGCTTTCGCAAAAGAACACTGAGCTTATTACTACACATGCAAGTACATGTAAATATGCATGTATTTTCGCGTATATGTATAAGATAAGATACCACAAGAGAATTCTTTATTTGCCATAAGAGTGTTTCGACAAAAAGGTTGTAGTCATCTCCTAAAGAGGTCTTCCAGACTATGCCTTTCTTGTTTTCTTCACTTGGTTAAATAATATCTACCTACACTACGTATAGAACCTTCCTGTGCATGTAAATTACATAGTATGTATCTACAAATATGATTCAGAATAGTCTAAAGAGGTCTGAGTTACATTGTGTTTCAGTTTGGAATAGAGTTTGAAATAGAAGCAAAATAAAATACTCAATACCCTGCCAGTATAGCCCAGCCTCTTTTCCTCATCGGACGATAGTTTCTTGTTGAGAATATCTTCCTCATGTCGCTTCTAAAACTCTAAACAGGAAATTAGTGCATGTTTGACGAACCGGATGTTTCACTTTTGGATGTGTTAAAGTGAGCTAACGTTCAGATACTTAGTTTCAGACAGTCATTGATTTTCAAATTCAAAAACTCATATAAAGGATTATAGTCTTAATAAACACAATGTTAGAATGACAAATCTTTTTTTCTCCAGGGTGAGCTTATCATGTATCGCGACCAAACGAAAACCTGGGGAAACCTGAGAAATAATTTCAAATTAAACTTCCCGATGATTCACCCGCAATTTTAAATAAAGTTCAATTACATTCACTATTCCCAATCTTGTATCCGTTGGCGTTCGATAGCCATGTATAATTTATCAGGCATAAGATCAAGTTGAGATTTGGGCATAAGATCAAGTTGAGAGTTTGACATTTATTTGCGTAGGTCGTACACTGGGTCTGAACAATGTTTCAGAAATCTCTTCCTTCATTAAAGAGTCTCTGTTATAGAAGATTTATTAAAGAAGCTTCTAGTGTGAAGACATTTCAGAAGGTTTTCTTTCTTTCTTCAAATATAACTCTTTAAAGTTTAGTTCAATGAATTGAAATTAAACCTCAAATTAACTAAAGAAGTCAACGTAATACTATATGCCAATCATGCATAATGTTCGCCGCATTGGCCATGGGCTGACGCCGGGATCATTAGCGACAGGACACCACAACCCATTTCAACTCAACCATTACGCCACCTGTCACCCCATATAAACTCTACTCACCTGTGTCCAACGCACACTTCTCCTTCGCCTCTTCAACATTGCCCACCCACCCACATCCTCTCTATATTCTCTTCAATTTCATCCGTGAATTTCACCCATAGGGTATACATGTACGTATTATTTAGTTTTACAACCATGCATCATCAAAATATAAAAAAAACATTATTTATATTTTACACCTCAAACTTTACATAGATTACATTACCAAATCAAAATAATAAAATTGTAATTCCCAAACTGCCTTGTGTTCCTGATTTCCCTAATGGTATTCTAATCTCACAAAAAAACGAAAGAAAAGCATTTCACCTGATAGATAAATTTATTTTGTTTATATCCAACAGAATATTAGCAGAGTTTGGTTGCATGCCAGAACTTAATGTTCACCAAGACAGGGACTTATCTACCCTCATTTCAACATTAAAGTTTAGATTCGACGACGGGCGAGTGGTGATCATCGCTCTAGACAAAAAACATACCGGTAACAGCAGCAGGACTAGGAATTGTTAAATCATCCACTTGAAATCCATCTATCAATGTTCAAGTCATTTTGCTTTTGGCGAAACACCAAGATAATAATTATACACTCAATTTAAAGCCTTACTTAAACACCAACATTGCCTTCTGACCCACAGCGATATTTAGGCTACCGGTACAGGTACTACAACAACATTTGGAAACAACGACTCAATACCATCCAGAGACAAGTAATTTAATTATTCGCTGCTCAATGCTGCTAGCACAAGATTGAATTTAATCATGGACAGATCTGATGTGCGTGTGTGTCCGGCGTTGCAGAGGGGGGTGGGGGAGGGTAGCGTGTTGGCATCTGGGTAAGCTGCGGTTCTTTTGATTAATGCTTCGCAAAAAAGTCAATGACCTGTTGCTGAAGCTATAAATATATTTCCACGAAATTCACTGGTCGAAGATGAAACGCTATTATCTCTAAAGTTCACAAAATATGTAATAGGATCTTCATATCCGTTTAACTATGTGAAGATTCCTCGATATTTAACAGAAATTCTAAAATTGCCAGTTGTCAGCCGCCTTCAGTAGCATTGGTATGCAAAGATAGGCCTACATTAAGAGAATATGAACCTCGGTTGTTCCATAGAAATCAAGACAATCGATTTCTATGGTTGTTCATAGCAACTATTATTATACGCATTTAATCGAAATAAAGTGGATTGCACATAACTCACTTTGTATATGCATTAATTACTTATAAAATAGCCAAGTAGTATCCGGTGGAATTATTTTCTCGTGTGTCCGTTTCTTGAATAGTCAGTTGTAGAAAAACTTGTTGGTATCAGCAACGAGGGTACATTTAAATGTACCCTCGTTGGTATTAGACAAAAATCTCAAACTTAAAAGACAACTAGCCTTCTTCAAATACCAACATGCAGATCAGAGCGTCAACCAATCGTGTGTACGGCCGGTCGGCCGGAATGGTTGTTTTATACATAATTAATCACAAGCGGGTAAAGCCAATCGAACCTTATAACTCCGTATGGTAAAAATCGATGGCAGCCGATCATGGTTCGCTGATCATGAATGGAAACCAGAATCAGGGACAGTTCGAGGCGGGCGTTTGTGTAACCGTGTAACTCAACAGATCACCAAGCCGCCACGCTTCACCTGAGTGAGGAACTGATGCTTCGTTTAATAGCGGAAGGAGGACATTGAATAATTTTCCACCCGGGTAAGTTTACATTATAAGCACGATCTCTATACATATCATGCATGAACAGCCTTTGTGATGACGTACTGACATCATTCTGTTCGATGTTTTGTAGAACTTAATTAAAATGATCAACAAGTTATTGATTAAGCAAATATTATGATGGAGGTATACACAAATTACCTGAAAGAATATAAGAAAATAAGTAAGGTAGGGAAGGACGTGGTAAACGTTCTGATGGAGGCACCTGTGCATAAACCAGGTTTATGCAATGGGCGGCAGATCGATTGAACGGTGGAATTATCTAAGAACTTGGCCTACATTTACCCGTTATAGCATGGAGGAAAATCCTAAGATTGGATGGATTGCCCCTCTATATACTTAGTCACCCGTGTAGATTTATTGTTTTCTTAGCTGGAGATTGATATGATCGGCGGCTTCGTCTACAATTCTTAGTAGGGAAAGGTGGTTTGTTTCTATAATTCGCTCAGCGTTGCTGACGAAGACAGAGCCATGGAGAAGGGTAAAGAGGAGGAAGAGGTGATGCAGGATGCCAATAAGTGGAAGGGTGTGTGTGTGTGGGGGGGGGGGGGGGGGGGGGAGTAGGAGAAAGTGCACTGTGGAGCAAGCGGGCTCTGAGTTGGATAAAGAGGAAGTGATTAATTCTTCTTAATCGATTCCCGACAGTGCTTCACATTCAACACCATCCTTTACGTCTAAATCATGAACTGATATATACATGTGTACGGGTTTTGTTTTTTCCAGATTCGTCATAACGCAGGTCGCAGGATGTTTGAGATTGGTCGGAGATACCGATAACAACAGCATGCTTCACTATTTGATAAGAAAGTCAAATAAAATAAAACTGAATACTCTGGCATTCGGTTTCCTGACAGGAACGTCTGTTCTAGCACTATGGGCATTCCTACTTGGCCATTACACACTTGTACTGAGAGCGAAGAGAGACGACGGAATACACGGTGATTTCATAAACTATCAAGCGCTACTAAAGTGGCAGGTTGTAAGGACTGACAATGCGTATGTATTAAATGCTTACTATGATGACAGGGAAAGAGAAGGAAATATTAAAGTCATCGGTATTGAGAAATTGGACCAAGGACCAGGAGTGTGTCTTCTATGGTACCCCTGGAGGAAAGACCCCACTGTAGTAACATTGCGGAAGATGGCCATTCCGGAACACCATGGAAAAGAGTGAGTATTTCTTTCCCTTCACCGGCGATTTTTCACAGACTTACATGCTTTCACGCATATTATCATCACAAAAGTACAACCCAAAATATAAATTCATATTAGTATTTTCTGTTTTTCCCCAGGTACTGGCCTTATATATACACGTGTCCAGTGAACAACACGGAACCCGTGGCTGTCTCTATAGTAAAAGGCGAACTGAAACACCCGCCAAATCTACTACCAATTCCTCGAGTTTCTCAGCACAAAGACCTGAAAAAAGTCAACTTTACTGTGTGTGTGGCTGTGCTTCACCGACACTATGATAACCACCATCAGGTTGTCGAAGCCATTGAACTATACAGAATGTTTGGTGCACAAAAAGTCGTCATATACTCATACTCAATTGGTCCCAACGTAGCCAGATTATTAAAATATTACACGGGAATTGGTGTGGTTGAACTCGTGAAATGGAGTATTCCTGTGCCAGATGATGAACTTCACTATTATGGACAGATCCCTGCTATAAATGATTGCATTTATCGATATATGCACGTGACTAAGTATCTCGTTTTCTCTGATTTCGATGAAATAATTGTTCCTCGCAAGTTTACCACGTGGACTGACATGATGAACACAGTAGCTGAATCATCTAAACATGCCAGATGGTCCGGCGCCTACGTATTTCAAAACGCTTTCTTCCCACTGGATTGCAGAGACAGTCCAGCATTCACCAATTCATCCCTCATAACCTCCTATCAGATCACCACCCTCCTCAAATCCGTAAGACTTGGACAGCTTTGGCCGCATCTGGTTCGTTCGAAATGTATCGTTCGTCCAGATGCCGTTACCATGTCAGGGATACATTATATGTGGGGTTTCACTGGTAATTATACTCATTATAACGTAAGCAGTAATATTGCGACCCTTCATCATTATAGGCAATACATGAAAGGGTGTTCTGAATGGAGAGAAGACAGCTTCATGTGGGTTGAGGATAAGACCATGTTTAAATTTAGGCGAGATATTACCAAAAGGATCTGGCGAACAATGATCACGATCGGGGATTGTGGTCAACCACCGCTAACATCAAGTGACTTAGCTTCTTTTGTCGTTAGAGATAAATGGACATAATTTTGATGTTCAAGTCTAACAATGGCAAACAATTCAAAGGAATGTCATTTGCAATGTTCCAAATTTGATATTATAGTTGTACACTCTACTCGGGAATTTTATGTTTGTTACCAAAAAATGCTCGGGATTTGATGTGTATTACACGCAAAAAACAGGGAAGCTCCCAGTCGTTTATGTATAATGTATGTATTGCATTCTTATGTGCATATTCATTTTTAATTGAACCTGCAGGCTGCAGGCTGTTAACGTTATGTCCACCAGGGTATTCAATATCTATGTTTGCCACTAAGTATAATATTATGATCCAGTGTTAAAAGTACGAATTCTTGATAAGAATGCTGTGCGCCACAAACATGAGTACAACACGGTATAATAATTATATGCCGCGCTGTGGAAAGCCTTATATCCCGTCCATATTCTGTCATTGGTATGCGTTTCATGTCGTGCATCTTGTGGTTATACTAGGATTGTGATATTCATCCCAAAGTGCCGTTTCATATGCTTTATCGGGAAAGTATAAGAACGCTTGGAGCAACACAACTGTGATTGATATATTTTTAAATCATCGAAATTATCATCTTTTATTTGACACGTGTTCCAGTGTGCCTGTTGTTTTTGTGTGAACACTTCCGAGGTGTCGTAATATTGGAACAATAAACGTTGGATTCCAATCATCCTTGATACGAATGGTTGGAAATAGTCTCATGTTGTATGTAAATGGTTTATATAGACTTGCAACCACAGGGTTGTCTATAAAACTAAAAACAAACTTAATTGTTGCTTTTATTTACACAAAAATACTTGTTTCCCAATCAAAATGCTTTTCCCATTTTATCTGCAGACTCCTCTTATTCGATTGTGTTTGTATGTATCTTCTACTATATCAATCCAGCGAAACTAGACGAACGGCAACCTTTCCGCTTTTTCCCAGGGAAAAAGTCGAAGACTTCTTATCGATCTCAATACCCGTTGCAACCCCCATAATAATTGTACGCTTAGCGTCTACTGACTCCTATACTTATTGGCTCGTTCTCCTTATTTTTCCCGGTGACAAACATTTTCACTTATTCAAATCGTCCTAGATACCAGTTCTGTACACTTCAGTTTACTCCAATTTTGTAATCTGTTCTCAACACTTACACAGTCTGTAATAATCCATTGGGTGTTTTACGGTAGGCATACAATCGGCGCCATCGTTCACGGCATGTTCGACGCATTTTAGTTCCAACACAATCCGCTCCGGCGCTACCGTCGGCAACACTTCCGTAGTTGCATCAACTGACACCAGGGGCGCTGTTCACTGACTGAGGGAACAGCGCCTAGGCCCGGGTAGGGTGTGGGGGGAGAACCAGGCGGCTGGGTGTTGGGTAGTTCATCGGCAACTGTTTTTCTTTATTCATATAACCAAACACTAACCATAGCAAACCCTATACAAATCGTAATATCTAGCGGGTAAAATATCTTGATCGAAAAGCGAAATTGCGATTCGGTACATATGTTTAAAAAATAATTGCTGGAACGAAATAAGTGACACTAATAGATCATATCGTCATAAGTTAATCCCAAAGTGTACACGCGGAATCGGATACACCTTCGACAAGCAGGTAAATACATTTACAACTTCCGGTAAGACAAAGTCGTAAATTATCTATCTTTTTTTTAAAAAAACTAAACTTGGATAATTCACACAGGCGATTAGAAATATTCCTAAACAGTGTGTTGGATAATGATAATAATAAAACTCTTCACATTCTACTTCCTATGATCGCCGATGCAGTATGATATACAGTAGCCTTGAATAACGACCATTTCAATAATGCGACCATCCCGTAATTACGACCAGTTTTGCTCAATCCCAAAAAGGAGATAAGGTAGGAAAATATATCCCATAAAGCGATCAGTCCAAAAGGCGGTCACCTAAACGGGAGTGTGCCGTCTAAACAGACTGTAGAAGGAAGAGAGTTGACTTCAGTGAGGCATGCCTTGGCTCCGTTACAAATAGTAATGACTGGTATACACACAAAACATTTAAGTTCAGTAGTTTAAAGGGTTTTGGAGATAAAAACTAAATCCTAATGTCAAGATAGATAAGTTAGAAGCGCCTAATAATTAAACACTATACGTATAGGCCTACATAGTAGCAATCTCGTAGCTCCCAACAACCTCGAACCTCTACAGCTAGCTTAGAATTAGCACCACATTTTAATAATTATAGTGAGGCATGTTTTCGACATGTTTAGACCTTCCGGTAATTCTGGAATACTACAGGATGGAATGTGGATTGTGATATTGAACATGGAAATAACATATTGGAGATTTCATATATTGACCCACTAGAATCGATGCAGGCAAACTTTGAGGAGGTTAATCACAGATTATGACAGAGGATCATAACAGGTCATGGTGTGAAGATTCAGTGCTTACTAATTCCGGACAAATTGCGATCAATACTCGAGGGCTGCCATAGTATTTACCATCAGCAGAAATCTCATTAATGTCCAAATATTTAATCCATTTGAAATCCGTTGTCCGAGTCCGTTGGTATACAGCTGTTATGTATAATGCGGCTACTATACATAGCATGAGGATGTATTGTTCCCCATGGATCCGAATCTATATCGGTATTGAATATATACATGCAAGTGAAAGGTCTGATTATGCAATTGTCGCCATTCTGAAATGTTGACGAATAGCTTACCTGCTTTACGTATACTTACCTAATTAGGAATTTTGCGGAAGAATCAGTTGGCCTCCGGTCACGAGGTCATACAGGGGGCATTATATATACAGCAAGCCGTTATAGATATATTATAGTATAATGTTATGTATATAATATAATAATTATATATTATATGTAATATACATGTATATTGTTTCCGTTGGTATTTTCTGGTTCTTCATCGTTCGTTGATAGTTCATAACGATAGGACCACCAGGAGGAGATCAGCTCACAAAGCCTTAACATAGGTATATAATAACAGGTTTACGGCCGAGGCAGTAGGCAGTTTGTATATCTATTTCTATGAATAAAGACTTTAAGTGTATCAATGATTAAGCAGAGTCAGCAGCAGACTGATGTACAAGACAACTTGAACAGTAATTATAATTATAAAAAGTGCCGACGTTCCATTCTGAACTTCTCAATCGTGAATTGGTAACTGCTGGAAGACCTGGAAATTAGCCTAGAAGCATGTCGACCAATTTGTTAATCCTCCTCCATAAGAATATACTTTATAGTCCCAAGCGTATCCGCTACCGGACTGAGTATATGTGGTTGTATGTAGGGGTGGGTGTAATGCAGAAATCTAACATGCAAGAGAACTCCTTTATCTATAGCCTTTCTGCCAAACCCAAACATGCACCATCGATTCCTTGACACCCACTTGCGTTGGCTACTGGATTATTCATTGCAGGTTCATACCTTCAATAAATTACCATCCGTGTCTTTTCTCACCGTTATTGTATCCTTATCTACATAGTGTCCTGGGTGAAACCTGCATTGATAGTAGAGAAAACAGTATCAGTATCCTTATTTAAAACAGGGCCTAATATTAGTGTTATTGACCGTGCACCACCAGGGAAAGTCATAATATAGCTACCTCATGTTTTGAAAAGGAAATTGGTTGTTGGAGGGCTCGCATCAAAGGGAAGTCATATCTTTTTATACAATAGATGGCAACGCACGAAATCAACATTTTATGGTGATGCGTCTTTCCTTAATTTCTTTGAAATGTTAAATGTGATAGACCAATCAAAATATTTAAAAAGAAAAATACTTCCACCACTAAAATGTCCATGGTCGATCCTAAAAATTGCAACACGTACGAACCAACGTTTTATTCTAATTTCGCTTAGGTTTCCCTATAGGGAAACCTAAGCGAAATTAGAATAAGACGTTATATATCTTTTACAAGATCGATTTGTATAGATGCACATAACAGGACGGTCTCTGCGCGGAGTCTTATATTCTATATGGCATGAATTTCTGGTAAATGTTTTTGATCAAAATTTAGCTTCATGGCGATTCTCGATGATGTTGGATTATTTTTGTATTCTTAACGCAAAATCGGAATCGTTGTCGCCTTCCACCATTATATTATATATAATTAACGGATATATACGTATGCATGTAGAAATTTCTCAAATCAGTTAAAAACATATATATTTCCTGCCTCTTGAACCCCTGAAGTCTTTCCCCTGGAAGGCAACCACTCCATAAATCTACATGTTCAACCTCCCCATAAATATGGGTAAGTGATGAATTAAAATTGAAGACCCTCGCGAAGACTGCCCAGGAGTCGGAAATGTTTGCAGAAGGCGGACACTGTTTCATATCGATCATACCAACAAATCTAGTTCCCAAGTCAAGAGTTTCGGATGAGAAACTCTGCAGGTCCTGTCGTCCCACGGAGAGAAGCCATTGAGTGTCCCCAAAGTTTTCAACACCCTCCACCTCCAAACACAGACGGTTCTCTTTACTCAGAAAACAAAGCCGCACCTGCCTCATACAGTTCGTGCCATTGCATTATTTGCGAAGCATGTCTCAGTTGCAGTCCTGCTTTTAGAACTGTCAAAGAAGCCATCCATTGAAGGTCTGGATATGGGCGATTGAAAGGATGGATGTGCTTTGAACAGGCATTTTTTCTGGTTAAAAACGCTTGTACGTGTTTGTGGTTATGACGCAACTTATAGACATCCGGAATATAGTATCTATAGAGTTCGTAAAATGGATCTTTTTGCTTCCAGTACGTGGACCCGTTTCCATGCAGTAGTCAAGGTGAACCTAGCCATAAAAATGATGTCCAGTACTATATAACGACTGCATTACCTCGAGCAGTGCCAAACCTTCCATATCCTCGCCATGGGACAACAGGACATTGCAACTCCTTCCTATCGCCAGACAATTAGGCAATTCGCGGTTAACACTACCGCCCATGGCGTAGGAAGAATACATGCTACATCTTCGGTTAGAAGAATGATTTGGTTGGTGATACTCCTCAGTTCTTTTTCTTTTGTTGTGTATCAGATAGTGACACTCGTAATGAGGTTTTCGCGATTTGAGACTGAAACAGAACTCACAGTATCCTACAATAGAAACATGAATTTTCCAGCAGTGACAATTTGCAATCTGAACCCACTCAGAATTTCAAAAATCGTGGATCCTCAATACTTACCGAAAGATATTCTTACTGCAGTACCGATAATCAAGCAATCAATAATGAACACCTACAGAAACCGTCCATGGCTGTATAACATTACCGGGATAGATGATATAAGCCGTGCAGACCCTGTATGGAAGGATATTTTCAATGCAGAAAATCAGACAGAGCAAATGGATTTAGCTGGAGGTAAAGTATTTTGTATTTTAATATTTGTATTCAGCGTTTCAACATTATGTAACAAGTACATTGTTCTCAGAAGTCGCAGAGAAGAAGAGATTTATTAATTACCTCAAGACAGAGAATATATATCCAGGAAGTTGGTAAAGTCTCAATAGTCAGCTCCACTTAGAGGAAATTTAATTTGCTGACAAGATTATTTTCTTATAAACCCTGCACACACAGCCGATTTGCCTCCCCCCCCCCCCCCCCCCCCCCCCGATTTGGGTCTCCCGACGAATCCTATGATTTCATTGCAAATCCTGGTTTATGTTTTTGAAATACCATCAACCAGGATTGGAAATGAAATCCTAGGATTCATCAGGAGATCCAAATCGGGGGGGGGGGGGGGGGGGTGCTATCGGGGGGCCAATCGGCTGTGTGTGTGCAGGGTCATAATCAGTCAATTCCAACTTATTTTTTAACATCCAAGTGCGATTACACCGCATACATCGCATCTTGTGTTCATTTATCATGCAACTGTGAAAAATATTGAAAACATATTGAGCATTCTCATAGTTATTTCAAACATGTCATGCTGTCCCTTTTTTCTTTCAAAGGACTTGGCAATAATAGCGACATCTTGGCCATTCTTGACGCCATGGGTATATCGGGAGATAAACTATCACAGGTGAAAGTGAGAACATTTTATGGGGGTGTTGGTCATGACAAATTCTATATTGTTCCATTTCAAATCTGGGAAAAAAATCATTTAAAATTTGTAAATGCATTGAACTTCTATAATTTATCCTTCTCCAGGTGGATCCTGGCTTTTTACGAGATGCTGCTTTGGCAGTATTTCTAGCTTATGTTGACACAGACACAATAAGAGAGGTTGGGCATCAAGCAAAGGATTTGATAGTGGATTGTTCTTTCAAAGGATTCAGATGCAATTATACGTAAGTCGGGGATCTTCATTGCTATAAATGTTCCCAAAACAATACTACGATTCAATTAGAGGTTTGCATAAAAATGTCATAAATGAATCCGAGTAAATCAGCCTTTAAACCTATATATTCATATAGATTACTTCAGAATCACTCGACGTATACCGCATGAGGTAATACCATTGGGAATAACATGTAATGAGATAATAATCTTGATACCAGTATCGATTGAGAACTGGCTGGGAGTGTTGGTCTAGATGGAGTTTTATTGGATGGTCATGCGATCTAGTGGCTGTCCCGATTGTCTTGCATGATTAATCAGGTAGAGGGTTTGGATTTGTAGAGGTCAATATGAGCATAGCCCTTTGTCAACACATTATCTTGTTTGGGATGGCAACATTAAGTGGAAATGGCTGGCAGGGAATATAAGCCGTGTTTACAACGTAATCCAAAGCCCATAATAGGCCTTTCCTACCATAAAACTTCTTATACCCTTGGACCATGGCCTGAGGTTGACATCGAATTGCCAATATCATAATAGTTCACCTCGAGATACTTAAGATCGATGTTTCCAATCTCACTTTAGCCTAAATCATATTTCAGAAGTTAAGCACGATAGTTCAGCTCATGGGCTGCTGTGCCGAGATTTATTATTTTGTTGAAAATCGGTCTCATGTATACTTCACTACATTTTCATTTATCTTATGAGGATCAAGATGGAAACTCCTTTGGACTAGTTCAATGCTATGGCCTTGGTTACATTCAGGAAAACGTTTAGGAGAAAAAAATAACATTCCATTTAATATTTTTCATAGTCTCTTGCTAAATTGCTTTATCGCCTGTTTCAATGGTACTTGATTATTCCTGTCCATGATAAAATCAAGCAATAATAATTGTATCTCAAAGAAAGCAATCAACAGTTGGATTTCGTGCTTAAGGATGATTAGTAAAGTAAAATTCGCTATAAGTAATTATATGTATACAAGTAAGTACTAATGACCGACCTTTTGAAATGGAGGTAATTAATTATTTTAGTCTTCGCCTAAGGTGGTTATAGCCCCGGACCATTCAAGGTAGAGACTAACTATATGTATAAAATGTTCTTTGATTCGTGCCTTTGTTTTCCTCCTTTCCTCATTGCCAACAACTTAAAAACACCTTTAGACGGGTAAATACAACATAACAAATAATATTGGCATCCTCAGGCCTTCCTGTTATCCGTATAAAGATGCTCCACATAGCCTTGCTTAATAAATGAATGATGATTTATGTTTATGTTAATATACATATCTTTAATTATCAAGGGATTTTCTTCAGTTTGAAACAAGTGCTCTCGGAAATTGTTTTACCTTCAATCATGGGAAAAATGACTCCGTAAGACATACAACTCTGGCTGGCCCAAGGCATGGTAAACATGTAATAAATGTATTCTAAGTCGATGGAACACCAAAACTATAACCGAAGCGATTTTTTTAGAGGTGATATTTATTCAGATGTTTGATATAAATGTTATACGAAGGCAAACTCCCTTTCTTCCTTTCTTTCTTTCGACTTTAATTCGTCATTTCTTAAAGCGACTAATCAGTGGAAAATGTTCCAAGTGTCACTCAAGCATGCATTAGATATGATGATCTAAACGCTTCTAGATTGCAGTAATTTGGGATATTATTGGTAGAATATTGCTAATTATTATTCTGTATAAATGGAGGCGACGCAAGAATACATCCACATGATGGACATGCGTTTTTTTATAACAAATTTAAATGTACGACCTATTTTGTAACAATAAAAAAATGTATAAATATTTCAATTTCTAACTCCAAGACACTGGTATCTGTTCATGCTATGCGGAGGATACTTGCAATTCACACAATAGTTAATAACGATAACGAGTAAGTATCCAAAGTGTCTAACATGAATAGAGAAGTGACGTTCCCGTCCCTCACTATACAAATAATTCAATTTACAGCACTCCGCCTGATGTTAAATCTGGAGCAGTATGAGTATCTTACTAGTTTAGTGAACGTTGTCGGCCTACGAGTTGTTTTTCATGATCAAGGCATCCACCCTTTCCCAACCGAAGAAGGAATAACAGTAGCCCCAGGGTATCACACGTATGTTGGATTAAACCGGGTTGGTATTAATATTGAAAACAATTTGAGAACAAGTAAATTCAATTTGCTGATGACAAAATTTAATGTTTTCGAAAGGAAAGTCACATTGTGAGGTATCAATATAGGATGTATTACTAAATAATGAATAATCGATATTGTATTTACCATACCAGCTTAAGTAGGCGTTACTAAAATGAGGTATATATTATATATAATATCCTTGTACTTTCGATTTCTGCACTCGGAAGCACAGAAATAATTTAAATATAACAATGCCCTTTATGTAACACAATGTCTATAGACCTACTCCCTGTTGGCTCATAGGAATGTGCCCTTTGTCCCAGCGTATTTAAAGTTAACTTGCTCTTTTTCTAATTGATGTTTTCTCTGCTGATCACCCAATCCGTCCACTCAAGTCGGAGCGAGGGAGGAAAGTGAACCATCCTCTATTTCTAAGGGTCCAACATCCGGCAATACTATAGCCTTGCCAACCCTTAAAAATCGGTTTTCCACGTTTCTTCTATCCGGGGCAATGGATATGGGCCTTAACAAAGACAACTGGCACGGCACCAATTGTAGTTACTATTGGAGTAATGAACACAGTGCACGCCGAAGTTCCTGCCAGGAATCCTGGACCATCGGCGACCAAAAACCGCCTTGAGAAAGGCGGGCGCAGCCAACATATTTAGTATCCATCTGTCGCCCTGGGCATCTAGTGTCAAAACCCTACCTTATATAGAACTCACAGATCATCCCGTTCTCATGTTAAACATACCGATAGCCGACTTTCTTACCCTGAAATCGCAACTATATTAGGTGTCCTCCAAGTTTTGTCCGAAGAAATAATCCAACTATGCTTTAGAACCGATTATCAATATTCCTATACTATTCCTATGGGGATGTGTTTGGACTTGCTGTACCGCCATTGGCACCACCACGTTGGAGCCCTAGGGGCGCACACTACACACAGCCATAGGCATAGAGCGTCCCGTACACACGACGCCAGTGGCGGTGGTATGTACGGGATACTATAGGTAGGAGGGGGTGGGGAGGAGGGGGGGATGATAACAAACATAATCTTTCTAAAATAATCATGCAAAACGTTCCTAAGCTCTCTTATATATCCTTGTGCAGTCAATTTTCTGGACCGTCAGCACTCTCCGCTTCTTCCAGGGAATGACTCTATTTACAATCAAAAATGGTGCGCAGATAGACTAGGGTCCAACGAAATAATGTTTATACACCACACATATTTATCCACTTGTTTGCAATATTTTCCCCGGTGAGAATGTGTATCAATGCATAAAATACTCCTTTTAACGTCTTGGCTACAACCTAGTGTACTTGAATTAACAATTCAGTTAGCAACACTTACACAGTCTGTAATAATGTATTGGATGTATTATATATGTCACACTCGTCATGCGCACTACAAGCGCTGGGTACTGCTGCACCGAAGAGCAGCTGTACCCAGGGGGGGTTAGGGTTATATACCATATATTCAAAACGAAAGATTCCATAAGTAAATAGCCAAAGAATCAACTCTAGTGGGCACACACTCTCCTGGACACCAGTACACCGCCCCAGTGTAATTGCCTTGTAGGCTACTTTGTATGCCCAGACTTTTGAATGTGCTGAGTGTAAGGAACAACTACATTGTGAATACTTCTCTTGAGGGTTAAGCCTACTGGCAGGCATTCTGTTAAAAATTAGATGCTGAAGCCGCATAGGATTTTCAAGATGGTGGCCATACACTCTATAAGGAGTGATAGGCTTAGTGCCCCAGTTGCATTTATAACATGTGCGATGTTGCACATGCCTAGTTATGAGGGCTCGTAGAGTATTTTGCTTTGCATAATGTGCGACAGTCACCATAAAAATCCATAGAAATAAATCCATAGAAATAATTATATATGTCGAAGCTCATCAACTGCACTTTTTGCAACGGTTTCCACAAGAGGCCTAGCTGTTGGGTGGCCTGGAATAGGGAAAACAAACTGCGAAACAAGTTGTCGTCCAACATGGATCCTTCGAAGGTGGCCGCCATTTTGGAAATGGATTCGAGTAAGTTTCCATCTCCTGACACGGAGGACTATCTGATCTTAGTTGAAAAGGCAATTACTGTGGCAGAAAAGAAGAAAGAGGCACGTGATTCCCTTCAGGATAAAATCGCTGAGGCTGAGGAAGCTTTAGCCAAGTTGACTTTGAACGTACGTCCTCCCCGTGTTAATCCTGATCAGTACGGCGGCGGTCAGGGGGTTCACACGCCGGGTGCTCAAGCTCAAGTTCCCCATGTATTCCCGGACATTAGTAAGTACCGTCCAGAGACTTATCTTGATCATGTTTCGTCATATGAGTCTATGTCTTACAGGGACCTGATGTACGGAGGTTTATGTGTCTTAAATACCCTGATGGAGTCCAACATGCCCGCAGTAAGCATTAAGGGATACTTGAATCATCTTCAGTTCATTGCTTACAAAGCCCACCGTAATGCCTTTGTTGACGAGGCCTTAGTCGCCTATGAACGATCTACCACCACTCGTGTTATTCAGGGCAAATCTCTGAACTGGACAGGCGTGGATGGGTTATCAGAGTCCATGTTCCTTTCTGCCGACAATACTACTGCTGTTAGAGAGCTTTTGGCGAGGAAAGATAAGTTTTCTCGCAACTCTGGATCTAACAGCTGGTCTGGTACGCGCGGTACTACAAACAGGAAGTTAGTGGAAGAACGTGGGCCTATGTACGACTTCGGGAAATGGCCGCACGGTAATTGTTGGAAATGGAATAATGATGATGTCTGTACTAATTGCTACTATAGTCATGGTGTTTGTGGCTTATGTGGCGGATCGCATAGAGCAAAAGTATGCAAAGTACAGCTGGATTGGGAACAATCTCGCACGACATCACCAAAGAACCCACCTATGACTTCCGGCGGAAGTTCTTCGTGACAAGATGGCGACCAAAAACAAGAATCTCCAAATTCAGCTATTTTGACTGACGTTTTCGGTGATTATGTCAAATTACCACAGCTTTCTACAACCAGTGATGTGATAGATACCAAGGACTTGGCTTCTCTCTTATATACAGCTTGTTCCATCAAGGATTGGGGGATTTTAGCTGGTGTTACGCGTCAATTTAAACCATCCGCCTGGGCCCATGCTTTGTGCTCAGCTGACTATGTGGACACCGACTGTCACTACATCCTCGACGGTGTGGTGAATGGGTTCAAGCTTGTGGATCCTGATGCTAATATTATTCCTTACCATCGTGATAATTATGCTTCATGTTTCTTCCCCTTATCCAACATGTTCAAACTAGAGAAACAGTTGTTGTCTGAGCTTACCACTGGTAAAATGTCATGTGTGTATGATACGCCCACTTGTGTTCATTCCGTCGGCGTGATAAATAGGAAAGATGGTGATATTCGCATGATTACTGATTGTAAGCGGCCCCTCAACTTGTCTGTTAACAAGTACACTGGTAGTGTTTTTTCTCGATTTCAATATGCAAAAATTGACGATATTGTCAAAGGTATGAATAGATACTGCTACATGTGTTCGGTTGATTTGAAAGCTGCCTATAGGTCTGTTGCCATACACCCTAGCCAGCGTAAATTTTTTGGTGTTTCATGGGAATTTGCGGATCGTACTTTTAATTTGTGTGACAACTCTATGTGCTTCGGCTCACGAGTCGCCCCGTATTGCTTCACTAGAATTACGAACTCGGTTTGTAGAATCCTCCAGTCTCGTGGGCACAATGTGATATCATATATCGATGACTTTTATTGTATGGGCTGATTCCTATGAGGAGTGTGTAAATAGTCAACAGGCTTTGATTTCCCTAGTTAGAGAATTAGGATTTTATGTGAGTTGGCCGAAATGTTCTAGTCCTAGTCAGTCATGTATTTTTCTTGGCATTGAGATAGACACTGTCAATTGTCAGTTGAGGCTACCTGATAACAAAATAGCTAAAGTAGTTGCTGAATTGGATTTCTTTTCTGATCGTAATTGGGTGACTGTACGACAACTTAGACGACTCGCAGGGGTCCTTAGTCACGCAGCTAGAGTAGTGAAGGGTGGTCGGATTCATACCAAAAGAATTTTGGATGAATTAAATCGTCTTATTAGAGGTGATATTAGACGGACCAGAATATCGGATGAGCTTCGAGCAGACATATTTTGGTGGAGGGATGGTACGGATATTTTCAATGGTACCTATGATTACTCAAAGGTTGACAATAGCAAATCTATTGAATTGATTTTTGCTCCAGGTGCATTTGTAGCTAATTATGAAGGGAATTTTTGTACTGGTATATACAATGTTGTGGGGGATTTGCCCGCCAGTTCACCCTCTTCTAATGAAGTTCTGGTACCTGTCGTGGAAGACAAACACTCTGATTGTGTTTTGGAGTTGATGGTTGTTAAACATGTTTTTCACCATTTTTCTCAAAGCTTGAGTAATGAAAATGTTTGTGTGCTAGGTATCTCGAACAAGACTAGAAATATTTTAAGTTCTTGTAAAACAATGTCATCAATTGAGGCAGATATTGTCCGAGAATTATTCTGGTTTTGTGTCGAGCATGATATACGCATTTTCCCTTCTTGCTTCTGTAGAGCTGCTTGAACAAGAGGTACTGGTGATTAGACGACAAGCCCTTGCTGTTTCATCTTTGCGTACAAGGAATTCCCAGTGGGACAAATATTTTCATTTTTGTGAGATTTATCACAGAAATCCCTTGCCAGTGAAACCTGATGTCGTCGCCATTTTCCTTGTTTGGGCTTCACATACATTATGCTATACATCACTGAACAATTTGCTGTCAGCAGTGAATCACCTCTCCAAGGTCCATGATGGACATGATATGAGATCGAACTTCAATATTAATTTGCTGATGAAAGGTTTTAGAAGGACCTTAGGTGACAAACCTAATCCGAAAGATGCCCTAATGCCAGAGGACTTGTTGAAAATATACCAACAGGTGGACTTGTCACTTAAGAAGGAGATTGCTTGTTGGATTGGTTTACTGCTGTGTTTCAGGACAATGCTTAGGAAATGCCATATATTCCATGGACCTGCGAATGTACATCTGCTGAAAAGAAAGGATGTGGTTTTTGAGTCCTGGAGCTGTAAGGTGACGGTCCCCTCTGCCAAGAACAATCAGTATGGATTAACTTTGTTAGAGTGCCCCGTTACATACTGTTTCTCGGATCTGTGTCTGCCTACGCAATTAGCAAGATGGTTTCAGGATAATCCTACAGACGACGAAGCTCCACTTATGTCCATTGATGGTTCTCCCATTATGTATGCTTATGCCTTATCTACCTTGAAGAGGTGGTGTAAAAGTGCTGGCATTACTAAGAACATTGGACTCCATAGTCTTCGTAGGGGTGCAGTTGTCTCCATGTATTTGTCTGGAGTTTCTGTTTCAGACATTCAACTAATGGGGGATTGGCACAGTGACTCGGTTTTGCGATATTTGTCTACCCCTCTGCATTATCGAATTTCGGTGGATAAACAGGTGTCCTCTACCTTCTCCTCCTTGTCAGGATTTAATTAATATTTTTTTATTATTTCCTTTACTGGGCGTTGGGCAAAATAAAATCCTGACAAAGGTTCAGCAAAGTTCTCGTATTTATTGCTATGCTTGAATTAATGTGTTGAGTAATTATGGTGTGTATTTATTGTCAAATAAATATAGGTATAATTGTCGACCTACCCTTGGGCCATATTGTATTTGCTGCGGATAGCGTCACTGGGTTGCTAGGGGCAATTCCCGCCAGTATGTGTATGTAAGCTTGTTGCAAGTTGGTGATGGTTGTGGATAGTCGTTGGAATTTTTTTTTTCTTTATTGTAACTGAGGGGCAAAATAAAATCCCGACAAAGGTTCAGCAAACTCTCGTTCTCGTATTTATTGCTATGCTTGAATTAATGTGTTGAGTAATTATTACTACTATTTCTAGAACGCGAACGCGAACCGCGATATATATCTCTATACCGCAGTAGATACCGCGACCTGTCATCTCTATAATATTATACAACTACTTTTAAACCGCTATAAATACCGCGACATGAAAAATTGCTGCAAGTCTGAATAAAAATGTTTTCAAGTCGTTTCTTTTTTTAATTTAGTGGGGTGTTTTTTATACAACAACCATCAAACAATACAAAGATATTTCAATAAGGCACATACATTGCCCCCGTTGCATAACAATCTACGAGTAGCTTTTTCAGTGTTAATATTGCGCTCGCAGATTGTTATGCAACGGGGACATTGTGCATTGTCGGTTATAATACAGTTGAGGTCATTGAGATGTGGTCTGACAGTAGGCTATTCAGTGAGGATCGAATAACCATGGTCTTCCGCCTACTGCTGTGCCAATATGGCATCTCTCCATGCAAAACACTGATGTATGGTAAACTTGACTCCATTAAGGCATTTACAAAGAAAGCGTAACCTTTAAGAATCAGTGCCTGGGGATAATTTGTTTCTAAATCGAGGAGGATTTTTTTCTTTAAAGGAACCTCCTTAACATAAATAACTTATTTATCTATTGTTATAATACCCTTATGACGCCAAATTCCAGAATGGTATTCAACGGTTGCCTGCCCCATATGGGAATTGTACATTGGGAACGATGGAACAGATCATTCCTGGATACAAATACTCTGTTATGGTAGGTTTGTAATAGTGATTTGTTCCAAACAAAGTTGAAATAATGCCAAGTGATCTAATGGAGGAAGTTATGAAATAGTTGTGTCAAACTAACAATTTATTGAGCAAATTTTATCATTCAAGGCTTGTATGAAATTGTGTTTACAACGGATGGTAATGGATCTATGTGGATGCATGATCCCCATGGTACCTATGAGAGGGGAACTTCTCCCCGTGTGTAGTTTTGCCGATGGTAGAGACGATTGTAAGTAATATTTGTTGTCTAAAATTCAATTAGATAATAAAAAATAATTAGTTTCACGAGTTTTTAAAAGTCAACCGGTTTTATTTGTATAATATCATGCTTATTCTCTGCAATTTGATTTATGAATTTGAATTTAAAGATCTGTGCATGGTTCGTGTTGTGACTGAAGAAGAGAAAGTTGAAAGTTGTGAACACTGTCCAGAATCCTGCCAGTAAGTATCCTATAAATAAATCGGCAGATTTATAATAGCTGCATGCACATAGCTAATGCCAAAGTTGCAACCCTGCTTAAATAAAAACGTCATTAAAATCTTCTTTTTTTAAATAGCTCGAATGGTATATTAAGATGTTGTTCCTGTCACCACCATTATTTTATACTTATACGAGACAATCCATCTAACTTTAGACGTTTCCTTTTATGCTTGTATTGTTTCCAGTGAGCAGAATTTTAACATCCTCTTGTCGTTCGCCGATTGGCCAGATGCAAACACTGAGAAGGTAGTTCTGACCTTTTTCTTCGTGGACAGGGAAAAGGGGACTTTAATAAAGCGAATATTCTTTTTTTAAACTAAAAGAATCTTTCCATGACAACAATTCGACAAAACATGTAGGCTACTATAGTATTGTTTACGCCTGCATGAATTGTGTTTTTGCATAAGCAACTGTCTGTTTCCATAATTAATCATTTTTAGAAGGATCTAGCTGACCTCGTTGGAGAGAATGAGATTCTGACAAGCATGCCATCTGACAGCAATCTTCTTGACATCAGGTAAATTGTATAAAGTACCATTATCAATATTGTTCAACATCCAAATACAAACGGGTACATTTCCATTCAGTCAATATTACTATTATTATTGGTAAGAAATTTGTATGTCTATGTTCTTCCTAACAATTGTGCTATGTAGGCTACCGTTTTTTTAAATAGGCCCATAGTAAATCGCATCTATAGAATTTACCGTTATAAATATGTTAAAACATCCTAATACAAATGAGTACATTCCCAGTCATTATTATTACAATGTATTCGTTTTATTACTATATTGCCAGGGAACTTTACTTTTTACTATACTCTAATAACTGTGCAATGAGATCAAATGGCAAGTAGTACATAGAAATGGCAAAGCATTCATCGTGACTGTTACTAATGCACTTGTCAATTGCAACCCCCACCCTCCCACCCCGGGGATGTGGGGGAATGTCCTGGGCCTTATGGGAAATTTGATGAAATCCCTGACCCCCCAGGGCAAGAAATGCTTGTAAATCCCCGACCCCCCTGGGGCACATTTTTCGGTGGACATTTTTTTTGCCAGAAACTATTATTGCAAAAATATAAATGCTTTACTATTATGGCTATGATTTTGATAGAAAAGTAAACACTTTGAATAACAACTCAGGAGACAGTCTTAGTGTTGAGGTATAAATGCATGGTAGCATGGTTGAACATCAATTTATTTATTACATATTTATATTTCTACTAGTTTAGAACGATTTATCAGATGCACTATAACTCTTTAAGAGATACTTGAAATGGTTTTTTTAAATAAATTTTATTGAGAACATTTCCATGCTGACATAGTAATCTCATGCTACTCAAGTGAAAAGGATTTACCGTACATCAATAAATTAAGATATAATTTAAGTTTTAAATCATGATTACATAAGTTGATAATGACATTGGATCATTTAGATGATTTTGATCGTCAAATGGCATTTTGCCCATCTAGTTTCTTGAAATACAAAATAATATGATATAATATGGTCGCATGACGACACTTATATTGTAGAGATCATTACATATCTGAGGCTTAGGGCCTTGTCTACTCTAACACATACAAGCTTTTTGGGGTATTTTTCTCCAATAATCATAGGGAATAACAAATAAGAGTACCCTTATTGAGCAGATAAAAACAAACATTTCATACCAGGGAGCAACTCATTCATAAGGAAGGATGGTATCACTATTTCCACCAGGTTTCGTCTAGTTTAAGATGTTTCTTCATAGACTTCCACTCACTATTCCTTATTCATGCTGGTAATTTATTCCAAATTTTAGGACCATTAAAATGTGACTTTTTCTCACTTTTTCTGAGTTAGGTTTTACCGGTGTTAAGTACAATACCCTCATGTAACCATGTTGCTCTTTCCCCATCATCTCGAAGAACATCTTTTTTTATATACATTATCCGTAATAAGGATATTTTTGATCGTTTCATCAATTTACTGATGTTACATAATTGACTTAAAATGTCAATATCTCTCTGATCGTTTTGATATATGATTTTTACAGCTCTATTTAATATTCGTTGCAATTTTAGTTTTGCATCTGAGGTTGCCATGTCAAGTAATAACAAGCCATACTCTAGTACAGATAGAATGTGACTCTTAACAATAGTTTTAGTCATTTCTAATGTTAAATATTTTCGTATTCTATGTAATTGTATCAGCTTGTACATGGCAGAGCTTTTCAGTTTCAGAAGACGGGTATTCATTGACAAATTTGGATCAACCTTAAAGCCTAGATATGTGATGTTTTTTGTCCAAGTGATACTGTGTCCATTTAAGAATATGTTTCCAAGTGCTTTGATATTTATTTTCTTTATTTTGTTTTTTGTGCTTAGAAGTTGAATCTGGCCCTTTTTTCATTTAATGTTAAGAACATAATTATTCAATGCACCATAATAAGATAAGCATTTGTATATAATCACACATTTTCTGAGCGACCTGACCCATATGTATTTTATCTATTCATATATATTACACTTATATATATAAATATATATATATGGTCTATTCTACCATTGCGAAGTATTTACCATAATGAGTGATATCTTTGGAAATGATTCGTTTATGATATTCTAACCATCAGAAATGGTTTCTGTTGAGCAAATGAAGCAATGAATACTATCCCCACCCCCCGCTCCTGCCCCCTCTTATACATATACATAAACAATGAATATTTAGAAAATTAGTGCAAGGTAATAATTTTGTTCACCCCATTTTTCTTAAAATAATAAAGTATGAATGAAATGAAGGTTCATTTAATTGTCTAGCGCTAATTTAATGTTATTTCTACCTTTGTATTCTTATGATGGCATGAGTATAAATTCATTAATTCATAATTATATTACATTCTGGGTCTGTGTCAAAATTTGTTGGTGTAGGTTTTGTATGCTAAATTGATAGTGATAGTTGGTATCGATGTTACTCCTCCCATGAGCCCTACCACAAACTGCAATATGATATTTGTATTATGGATAATGGCTTTGCTATAACTAGAAATGAAGCAAAAGTCGCTATTCACAATGTTTTCGCCATTCAACATGTTTTTAATGTGTTTTATAGATTGTATTATATGTATTGAAACACATGATATTTTAAGATAATCGAAAAATTCTATCAGTTTTTCAGTCTGCCTCATATTTTGTTTAGTATAAATAATAGAATACCTTCCTTCATTTCGTTGTTCACTGTGTCAGTACAAATTATGGGGAGTCCTTACAGTTTTATTTCATTATGAAGAAAACAAATTCCTATTCCAGGAAATGTATACTTTCTATACCTATCTCCATTATCTCAAATCTGATGGTATCTCAAAATCCACCTTTTGTGAATTATGACTCATCTTCCTGTGACACATCACATTTTTCCGCAACAAAAAATGTTTACAAAAAAAATTAAAAGGTCGGCATGTGCAGAGGGAGAAGTGAGCAGTATGAAAGTGAAAAAATTGTTTTGATACTCTAGAAATTAGTGAAGTTATAGTCTTTCAAAGTTCCCTACCTACCTCAGGCTCTGCTTAGTTCAGCCATTCAGCTATTGTCTACATAGCATATATCAAGTCTAGTTCAGGTGTGATGATGGCCCAACACCACTAAAACCCTGTCACCTTCAGGGTTGACACTTTCTGTGTATATATAGGGGGAGGTTTGTAACTTTTGTATCTTTGTAAGATAGCAACAGCTCTGCTGTAGAGTGGGCACTGGTGGACATTCCCCCACCCTTCAGTTGATATTGCTGTAAACTAAGGGAAATCTCCGCCTGGGTGGGGGAATGTTTTCTCAGACATTCCCCTACCATTCCCCCACTTCCCCGGGGTGGGGGTGGGGGTTTCAATTGACAAGTGCATAAGCGGGAAAGAAGGGCAAGGGTATGCTATTAATGCTCGGTTTTTGGTACATGTATGTGCGTTTTTCACTATTTATAACAACATTTGGACATCATGAATTTCTTTAAATTGAAACCTACCCCTGTCCGTGTATCTCAGCCCCATTCCTCAGCCCACTCCAATGAAAATATCCCACTCACACGGCGCTTGAAGTGAACGTTTCTCATTAACCAACCCCCAGTCCTTACAGGTCCAATCTCTTACGACTGGATGTGTTCTTCCAAGAGCTGAATGACATCCAGGTAACTACGAGGAGCAGTTATGAAGTAAGTGCAACACACAGCCTACAATAGAGTACATTCCAGTCCAATCTTATTAGTAGAAATTATGTATAGTCAGTTAAATCTTGCTGTCCATCCTTCATATAGACTGATATGATACTGGGATAATTGATACACTGAAATAATACTGTAGTATTTGTGACAACAAGAACCTTTGGCCAAGGATATCATTCCATTGTTTCAAATAGATTCCCTGTACATGTCTGCCAAATTAAAACTTCTGTACATACAAGTTAATATCTTTTTCCACGCAGTGGCCTAGCCTAATCAGTGATGTGGGAGGACAGCTAGGATTATGCATTGGCGTGTCGGTCATGACCATTTGTGAATGGTTTGAGTTTCTCCTGGACTTATTGCTCGTATTCTGCCACAAATCGCAACCGAGAAATGAGAGAACTGCGAATCATACGAAACCACATAATTGAAAAGTGGTCAATATGTGTACAGTTAAAAGCTTCGAAATAAGTGGATGAACTTTTATATAATTACAGTGTAAAACGAAAAAGGAATAATTTCATTAAATCGACTGATATATGTATTATGTTCTGGTTATCCCAGGTACCAAAACAGGTTGGACCCGGCTAGGGACTCGAAACTGGGAACCGGCTAGATAATGTCCCTGGGTGCCATGCCCAAGATTGGCTGGTCCAATTTGGGCTCCAACTGGGCCACAGAAGGACTGGGATCTAATATACATGATCTCGATCATGATTGTGTTTGTAATATCGTTTTTATCGATGAGAGCTATTTACTATTCGTTATATAAACGTACACACACAACATATATATGTAAGTTAGTGTCTGGGTTTACTTCCCTAACTGATCCACTAAACTAAACCGATGTTTCCTGTATTGATGTAATCATAACATATCCTCTAAATAATATTTACCTACATGTTTGTTAAGGGATATCTAATTTCTAGAAGAATACAGGTGGCTGTGAAATGCTGATTGATCCTTAGGAGGTATAGTAGAATATATCTGAAGTAGAAGAACTGCCGTCGTACGCCTGATTCAAAATTATATTTAACAGTATTTTATATAGGAGCGAATATTTTCTTAATTGGTCCAGTACTGGATCAAACCGCCTGCCATATATATCGAGTATACCATCTAGCTATCGATCACACCCTGAGACACAGGCCACCGTGGCGTGCTCACTATTCCACCAATTGGTTTTTTACCCGACGCTCTGCAGAACGGTCTTTTATATAATGTTTTGAAAAAAAGGCGGTTAGAATTTGAACGATTCGGACTGGAGGGATAGCTCCGGGATAGCCAGTTAGTTCACTGCGTTCATCTGACTGAATTTGGTATCGTTTTTTTCAAACAGTTTTTAGAATGTAAAAATCCGTCAAGACTCATGGGTATGCCGATTGAGTCCCTGATATTGATTTATGCATAAGCCTACAGGTAAAACTGCTTAATTATTTTTTTAATGATGTTTCTAAAGGCCGAAGATACCAGAATAGTTAATAGGAGTTTGAAGCACAACCAACATCGATCCTTAGCCATGAATTATTTTAAACCTCAACCTGACTTGGGCCCAAACTTAGCACAAACCGCTTCATGCATATATAATAGTATAGCCCAAGGTGACTCAAGCCCAAGCCAGTGCAGAAAGTTTACCTTTGATTGTCATGTTGCTAGGGTTTACGGTTGCCCGATGAAATTTAGAGTCGTAGTCCAGAAGAGTAGGCGGCTGCTAGTCGGTGCTTTGCGAATGTAATTTAGATAATGTTTAGGCCGTTTTTGTATTATTGTTGGTACACATTAAAACACTATATGGATATTTTGTTTCTATAGCCTGCCTTTCCCCTCACCACAAACCTTAACACCCACCCACCCCCGGGCCATGTAGTGACAGCTCTACACGGCCCAACAAGTAGAGGATGATAAAAAAAAAGCTGACGGACCCTGGCAAGGTTTGAACACTCAACCTTCACACCTGCAGTCGAGTGCTCTAGCCTCTGAGCTATGGAGTTTTGTTGTGGTGGTGAGGCTGAAGTTTGCTAGTGATATGAGTAGGGCCAACCCATGTGTAGTGGTGAAAAGTGGCCGAAATCGTTTATTCTACAGCTCTGTGGACAACGGCCTTGTATAAGCAGTAGGGTTATAGTCGGGGGGAGGGGATGGCGGGACTGGAACTGTTCGTGACATGTGATTTTAAAAAGTTAGATGGAATATACCGGCAAGCTCTCTCTATGTTGCCCCAACCGGGAACGGTAGGTGCGACTGCCCCAAATCTCAGGAGAGTTCCCGAGACGGCAACATAGGTGCCGCCACTGAGGTCGCTAGAAGTCCAGAAAATGACCCGCACAAGGATAGGAAAGTATAGGGAGCGTTTTGCAGGGTTAGTTTAGTTAAATTATGTGTGTTATCAACCCCCCCCCCTCCTCTCCCCCCCCCCCCTCCTCTCCCCCCCCCCCTACCTGGTGTCCCTGTACACACAGCCGCAGTGGCCGCCACTGCCGTTGTGTGTACAGGAGCATGTGCCTGTATGCCAGTGCCTGCGGGAGTGTGGCGTGGTGTCATGTGCAAACAGAGAGGTGAGGGGTGAGTGCCGTGTGCAAAGAAAGTGTCCAATTTGAGTGAAAACAACACTTCTTAGATTTAAAATTGCTAATTACCTTTACCATATTATACATAAGTCGTCCCCTAAAAAGGCCTCATGATAAACACGACTTGCCATTAAGACAATGTAATGGTGGGCATTTACATGGGAAGACATAGAAAACAAGGCCATACGTACAGGTCTCAGTAAGTAGAGAAAAGACCTGATGATCTGGGCAATGGGATGAGGTGTTGAGAAGGGGCTGACGCCCTCTAGAGGGCGTGTCGGGTTGCTCAGGAGTCTAGGAGAGTATTGTGGCCCCAGATAGCTGATAGGTCTATCGTCACAATTTGATGGGAATGAGTAGAAGTCTTGGGCTATTTAAATTCATAAATATGGAATGTTTTTGTACGTTGACATTGCCCACCATCCTGCCGACTGTCCCCCCTCCTCCCGTGGCTAGTGCGTTTAAAATCGTTTCGTTTTTGTGTTAAATTCGTGCGGGAATCATCGCCGATATGCGATGGTTCCCGCACCTATGTGTGGTGGAATCCCCGCTGCTATGACGTCATTACATGGGCCTCGTTCTGGAGAGGGTTCCTCTGGGGAATCCCCGTGACTATGACGTCATTACCCGGGCCTCGTGTTAGACGAAGCTCAATGATAGTCAAGCCACCGATGTCGGATTTCGAATCTTATGCATAGGCATAGGCGTAAGCATGTAATGCTGGAACTGCGTAATTATATGAGTAAGAGCTTAAAATCTTGGGTGAAATGTCTCTTTTAATCAATAAGCTTGAGACTGGGACAGGTTTGAAGTGTGTGTACATATGGGAACGTAGGGATTTTTGGAAATTATTTGCAGATTTCCCCAATAGTGTTGGCCCAATGAGCTTGGGTCGAATTGCCGAGCTGAGGTGTTTTATGCATGGCATGGCCACTTGGCGACTTCTCGTCCAGAGTGTTGTGGTTTGATTGATAGAACTTCCATTATACATTACATAGGCTATTAATGAATATTACATGCGATTCTCCGTCCTGAATAATAAAAACATATACTGAAGTCGCCCAAAAGTCTTGACTCCAATGATTATAAATGCCGTCCTTTCATAATTTATCACGATAGGCCTACTCGTTTTGATGGGTCTGTGTATGATATACAATATATTTATAAGCCTTAATAATTAGCTTACCACATCCGATAAAAAATATTTTTAAGGGAAAAGTGGGACGATTCAGTGAGACGATTCAGTGAAACGATCGCCTGAGATCAAAGCCAGAATAGTTTTAGTAGGCCTACACATAGACAATAATGAGAAAGTTAAGTCATTTTCGAAGAATGATTTAAGACATCGATATTATACATACCAGCGAAATGGAGAGACTTATTCATCAATACATACACTGCATCTAACATGGACTGCATCCAAGTCCTCTAATTAAACTATAGTCTAGAGGGATTATTATGTAAGCAAGGGCACTCGGTGTAGGTTTTTTAAAAACATGTTTTCCGTTTTCATTTAGTTTGGAATATGTTGGGTGCTGGTCGGATGCTAATTATATATGACACGTGAACAAGTGAATGGCCTGAACCAAGCGAAGCTGGGTTTTATTTTCAGCAAACACATAATAAACAAAGAAAAAATTTTCAAGTGAACCATCCGCTCAGTGGGGAGCTGGGTGAACGAATGTCAATGTTTATGTTGGAGCGTGACGTCATAGGCGCCGCCCAGGCGCGACCTGATTGGTCGACGACGAGAGGAGGCGGGTCCAAACAACCGCCCCTTGGCTACCCAAATATGGGCACCGATGAATCGGTTGTATATATGTTGGGTGCTGGTCGGATGCTAATTATATATGACACGTGAACAAGTGAATGGCCTGAACCAACGAAGCTGGGTTTTATTTTCAGCAACAAGGCCAAACACAAGAGAACACATTTTAGATTGACATGGTATCCAAGGCACTACCTATCGCTCTCTCACATTTCATTTGATCCTGTGGAGAGGGAACAACATACGAAGACACAATTGAAGATTTCCAGTTACCTCTCACCTTGATGTCGTTCAGGGAGATGCCCAAGGATGACATAAAAGAGGCACCTCCACGACAAAATGAATGAGATGAGAAGGAGTCCTTTAAACCAGCAGCGGATGATAATGCAGAAAGTTTCTTGGAGAATTGGTCATAGTCAAGGCTCCCACATGCAATGCAAGAAAACAGGGGAGCACTGGCAGGCAGATCCTGGTCTAAAAGCTTCCTGATCCAATACACTGGGCATAAAGGCTTATTAGAAATACTTCTAATAATTATAGAGAAGGGGGAAGAGGAAGATTTGGTTGTGCCAACATTAACAACCAGACCCCCTGATACAAGGGCAATGTTTTTGCGACGTAACATGTGTGGAGAGTTAACCACATGTCCTACCCTTAATAAGGATCTGAATAAAAACACAAATGCAGACCAACACATTAAGTCCAAATCGTCTTGTAAGTCCAGACAAGGGTAAATTTTTATAAGGTCTGAAGGCTTGATTGGCGGAGCAGGGGTAGGAGCAGCTCCAGGTAGACTCTTTATCCCACGAAGCACTGATTTAAGGGCTGGGTGAGACATAGGTGGGCAGTCCAGGCCCAACAACCTGGCATAAGAAATCACCCCAGCCACATATGTAGACACTGACGAATATCTCATGACTGAAGACAAGTAGGCACAGAACGAAGACAACTTTTGAATTGTTATAGGCATCAACGACGATGAATTATCATCTAGGAAAGACTTGAAGAGTTTCCATTGTCTGACCCTTTGAATCCTGGTAGAAGGGGCAAGGCCTAGACTCCTGAGTTGAATAACTCTATCCGACCATTTGCTGAGCCCTGGAGGAGACAATAGTCAGTGTTAATACAGCAGAGGTTGGTATGTAACAAAACATCGGGCACAGGGGCATCAGCCTTATAATAAGGCAACCGTGACAATATATCTGCAACTACATTATTGTCAGTCTTAATGTACTTGGGCGTCAGAGAAATGTTATAGATGAAACAAATCCAATACAGCTCATAGAGCCATTGCATGCATTGTCTACTACTGCTAGTGCCATTTCTTAACATAGCAATAACTTGGGTGTTGTCTATAAAACAAATAACATTCTTATTCTTCAAAACACTGGCCCACCGTCTGACTCCAGTCAAGACAGGAAATAATTCCTGGATATTTATATTAGAAGCCAGGTCATTCTCCAGGGGCACCGGGCATATATGGCCTTCATGCTTGACACAGTTAGGAATTTCACAACTATCCCAGGGTCCAGCGAACCAATCTGAACCCATGAAGGCGGCAAAACCTTTTGAAGATGAATCAGAAATGATTGGAAGGTGGAATATTTCTTTTTTCAACATACCCACACCGTTGAAACACTTAGAAAAAGATTCCCACCAGTTCAAGTCCATCCTTGCCTCAGGGGACAAAGGCATTCTATGAAGTTTTTTCACTAGCATCACCTTGTACATGTCGAAGAACCGTCTACAGAAGGTCTTCCCTCCATGAAAGACTGCAGAGCAATGGGATATGTACCCACAGAATTTTTCCAGTTGCTTCTTGGTCATATATTTAGCATCTTTGATATCACCGACCAGCTTAGTCAGCTTCCTCACTTTCTCCAGTGGAAGGGAAAGGGTCATCTTATCCGTGTTCAATGTAAACCCCAAATATATACAAGTGGTTGAAGGGGCAGTTACCTTTTTCCAAGGTACATGGAATCCCAAGAAGCGAAGACAATACAATAGAACATCACGGTAATAAGAACAGGTTTCATATACATTGCTGGTGACAAAGAAATCATCCAGAAAGTTAATGACAGAAAATTCGAACAGCTCGGAAATACAAGTGACAAAGAAATTTGAGATGTTATTAAAAATGCAAGGACCAGTACGGAGTCCAAAGCACAATCTGTTGTCCACAAACAACTCCTCTCTACCGTTAACGTCCCATCTAAAACCACAATAACGTCGGTGGTCAGGGTTAATTGGGACTGCCCTATAGGCTGATTTAATGTCAACTACAGCCATAAAGGCACCTTCGTCGATTAAGCTTATTGCATCATCAATTGATTTAAAAGTAAACTCACGTACCAGGCTGTTACAATGCTCATTTACCGACTGTCCCAAAGGTCTGCTGCAATCTGTTATAGGCCTAATGCCCCCATCAGCCTTTGGAACAGCTCCAAGGGAATGGATACAGGTAGGAACAATATTAGTACGAGAAATGAAACCTTCAACAAGTTCTTTGTTAACAATGTCATCCATCTTAGATTTAACTTCAGGTTCAAGTACAGATTTATAATTCGCACAATCGTACGGTTTTACTTCTGTGTCAACCACATCAAAGCCTTCTAGAACACCATAAAACACATCAATGTAAGTGATAACACTGCTTGGATTAAGGCTAAATAGCAAATATGCAAAACGACAAGGTTTTAACTGTGTACCATTTCCACCAAGTACATGGCGGCATTGACATTTACCACGAGCACAGCTAGCATATACATTTACGAAAGCACCACGACTAGAAGTCGGAGATGTAAAAAGTAACACATCATCGTCAATATCACTATTATCACGACCAAAATCGGCAATAATGCTCCTAAAGTCATTGTACTTAGCTTCATCAGGAGAATAAACTTCTTGTAACCGGTGGGGCAATGAAATCGGGAATAATCCAATTGTCGAATCATGAATAACATTGTCAAGTTCGTCACATTCAGCCATGACACTTTGGTCAAGGTTCAAGGTCGGGTCGTTACCATCGCTACCAGGGATGACTTCCGGGTCAAGGTCGCCATATTCAAAACAAACGTTCGAGTCGTGAAGGCTCGGAGTTTCTACTGCTAATTCACTATTAACACTATGACAGTCGGAAAATACAACATTTTCATCGATGATAAAATCATTTAGACAGACCTTAGCGAAAACACGACCCTCCTCATCCTATTTCGAGCCCTTTGCACCAGTACAAGCCTTAGCCCCGTGGTCGTAAGATCCGCAGCCGGAGCACTTATGAGGATAGTCACAGTTCTTCATGGAACAACCTCCGGGATTATTGTACTTGAAACATACTCTATCCTTCTTAGATTTAGCAGACTTGACTGTAGACACCTTCTTTGAGTTTTCAAATGCATAGCATCACAGCACCTCCTCTTGACGAACATCCTGGAAAGCAACCAAGCCCACCTTGTTGGCTCTTGCCCTTACGGCCTCGCCCTTACGACACTTGCGACCCCGCCTTCTCGCACATCGTAAGGCAGTGATTGACAACGCCCTGAATCTCGTCAAGGGACCTGGCATCAGTCACCAGCTTACTAACCAGTTTCAAGTTGACTAACAGCAAATTCTCAAATGAATCAATTGTTTCACCTTTCTCAAGATCCTTTGCTTGGTCGAATGGGCGTGTTCTTGATCTAGACCTCGAGCGATCTCTGGCACGACCGCGTGTACGATGGGCCCTGCCCACCGCGTAAATAGAACTATCCACACTTGACTCACGCTCCCTGTCGTTAAAAACCACTGTATTGGAGCTTGCACTTGATGTCGAAGGCAACGGAGAAACAATAGAAGTTGCTGAATCAGTTTTGTTTGCCTCTAGAGAAGTTATCAAGTCCTTCATCATGGACTCCAACGAGCCGATCCTCCCGTTCAATTCATTAACATCCACGACAGCCGGAGAATTAGTACAATCGTCGTTCAAAGGAGGCACATGAGTGGTTTTACACTTCTCACACAACTTTGCTTTCCCCATCTTGAAGAAATATCGATCAAACGTGGAGAAACGACCAACTTTTCAAATGAAAAATCAAAATTTTCAAGTGAACCATCCGCTCAGTGCCGAGCTGGGTGAACGAATGTCAATGTTTATGTTGGAGCGTGACGTCATAGGCTGATTGGTCGCGACGAGAGGAGGCGGGTCCAAACAACCGCCCCTTGGCTACCCAAATATGGGCACCAATGAATCGGTTGTATTAAATCATTGCTTTGAGGCCAGGTAGGCCTACAGCTTGGATGGCCGCTGCATCCAACATCACATACTATAGGAAGACAAGTGCCTTCGGCACTTGGATTGTAGAGACAGTTCTTTTTCTACTTCTTATAGGAATTCGACAATTTACTAAACGTTTTTTTTAAATATAGGAGATATTTTTTGGATTGCCACTTTTTGGCAAAAGAAATGGCTAAAATCACAGGGTGTCTACATTTGGGTAGTAAAGTCTGTAAAAAAGATTATAATGAAATTATGTCCCCCCAAATAGGGGTAACTATGATATGCATAAAGCCAATAATATTCATGAAAGAAAAATGAAACTTCTGTTGTTCCCCCTTTATTTGTCATGGTAGACAACTTCTGTTGAAAAGAAATAAATCTTGCTAAAATCCGCAGGTGCCTAGGTTGGGGGACAATTGATTCAATTATTCTGTTATTATTCATCTTTCCAAACTTAGCACCTATATAAACAAACAAGGTACAGCTAAATCTAATGGAAAAATGTTGTTTTTCTGCTAATTTGATATCAATCTGTCTGTCGTCGAGAAAATGCACTCATAACTATACATAGCATCCATACATACATGTATATATACCGCATACCATATATATAGAGAGAATGGGATGAGCCGGCAATAATCGAAAATTTATAGGACGAGATGCGTCCACATAAGCACGATGCCGTAGGCAGAGTGCTTATGTGGACGAATCAAGTCCTATAAATTTTCAATTATTGCCGGCGAGTTCCATTCTATATTTATTATATGTGCATAAAACTTGATCAAATATCATCAGATATCACTGAAATAGTATGAATCAAGCATCTACATCGACGGGACTTTTGTATGATGTCACGCCGCGGACACGCTAAAAAAACATCAACATTTTATCCACAATTATTTCTGGAGATTCCTCTGGTAATAATCCATACAAATGAACAATGAAAACATCTACAGAAAGAGGAGATTCAGATCTACAAATGCATTATGTTAAATCAATGTGGATATGAATGTTCCCGCATATTCACTCAATTGTTTACATGCTAATTTTTCCGGCCTACTCGACCGCAGTCCTTGAAAGCATTAAAACACATGAACAATGAAAATCTCTAAGAAGAGACATATAAGACATATATACTAATAAACTTATGGTTAGAGATAGTCCAAGCACCTCCGACTCTGTCTAGTTGCCTGTGGCATTTGTTTACATACTTCGCGGAGAGCCTTGGCTCTCTGAAAGACAGCGGAAGTGCAGGGGTAACGTCAGAGCTATTTTTAGACAACTACATTTTTATAGGACGCGTCCTATATGAATATTTTTATAGCACCCCACTTATAGCACCTCTCATATAGCATGCGCTTATAATAAAACTAACATATAGTATACATAATATACAGTATACATAACATACAGTATACATAACACATATATATGATAAAACAATGTTTATATTTTTATTATAACCTGATATAATGATCTCATATGTAAGAAATCATTTTGAACAAGGTATAGGAAGCATTTTATGTGGACATGTTTTACCCAGAGGCTAGGTTGGGCTAATCTACTGATTAAGCTTGTAGGGTTGCTTACCTGACTAAGGGTAGCAACCAGAGTTAATCCTTGGTAGAGGAAACATGATCTGAACATGTTTCCATTAGATTTAGCTGTACCTTGTTTGTTTATATGTATCGATTTTATATACCAAATGTATTGTAACCATGTTGTAGTTATGGAGTCCTGGGGACAGGGTTGGTCCGGTATATAAGACAGGTATTTAGTGAAGGTAAGGCAGAACTGCCTGCTGCTGTTACTTCACCAATACCTGCTCTATACTCGATTGATTCTGGACTCTGATTTCATGGTTATATTATTTACCTGAAATACAGTTTTCATATGATATTGGCTATTTGAGATGTGTTACCTTTACTTTAGCAGTAAGGCTCGTCGTACCAGAGCAAAGTCATTATAGATTAATATTCATTTGAATAAGTAACCTCATTCCTAAGTAATATTTGATTGATATTTAATATAGTCATTATTACATATACATAACAAGTCTCAAATTATCTTCATTAAAATTTAAATTGTTGAGTTTTTCTTCCATAGTCTTTGGTGAGAAAATATCCAATAAGCCAAATCCAATAAGCCAAATATTGTGACTTCCATCCGTCATCTTCATTTGTGAATTTTCCTAAACATTCAAATAAATATTTTAGTTCTCTATGATGTATTTCTATATTTTATATGTAGTGACAAATGAGTTTAAAACCTTAGATGTTATATTGTTGCTGTCTGGCGTTTTTTCATACAATAAAGCCCGATTTGATGCAACATGTTGAATCTGAATATAAGTTACTTAAAGTAATGCAGCATAGACACTGGCTTGAAAATACTGGATAGTTTGTGAGAGTTATAATATTGTCATCATTCAATTCATTCTTATTTTCACCCCAGAGAGAGGGTGGACAGAACTCTACGGATGAATGAGATGGTTTGTTAAACGACAAATTCCGAGAACATGGGAGATAAAGAAACCCCTCTTTTCCTTATAATATGGATTTCTACCTCTTTTCGTAGAAATCGCTGTGCCCGTATATTATATGGATAATTATGATAACATACTTATTTGTATGCATTTTGTATTTACCAAACCATGTTTTTTTCTCAAGACAGGGTTTGACAAAAAAATATTGTTACTCCTATTTGTTCATACATAAACTCCTTGAATTCCCGCCTGCAGCAGTGCTGACAACAAAGAGTATGATATAAAGATACACAAATATGTGAATATCTTTTTTTTTTTTTTTTTATTCAATTCAAGGCCAATACAATATTTAATTCTATATAGGAAAGAAAAGACGCGAAATCCACCATGGATGTTTACACACGTTGCCTAGTAAAAATTACTCGTTACACCATAAGAACACTCTCATTACTACGTTCGAAAATACTAATATGAACATTACTATTACAAAGCACGTTATCATTCAGGGTATATCAACTTAGAAGAACAATATTACATTGAATACATCGATATGAACAAAAGCAAGGCGCATGGAATCCCTTGCGATACTAGTACAAAATCATATCATAGACACTAGTATTCAAACTAAACTAACTCGTATCTTAGTAGTTATCCCTTCGGAATCATGTCGACTGTTGTCACAGTATCATGTTAAACTACATTACATGGCTCACAAAACATCACATTGGTTTAGGTCATAGTATAGAAGCAGGTAATTATCTACATTATTTACAATCCTTCGTTATACTTTCTCCACATATCAATTTTCAAAGGTGGTCTTGTCCCTTTGCAGTCTTAAAGGCATTGGTAGTTTGTTCCATAGTAACTTACTCTTATATAAAACACTGCCTCTCATGCAGTTTTTCTTAGCTCGTGTAATTTTAATCATGCCGGGTTCTCTATTTCTAAGAGGGAACAAGTCGTTTTCCAGAATTACATATCTGTCTATTCTGTCAAAAAGGTGTTTTAACGCGGCAATTTCCGATCTCTTTTCGAGGGGCAGAATTTTTTATAACTCTACTAACTCCGCATTTGTTGTTTCGCCACCATAAGCAAGACGAAGAGCTTTCTGCCATACTCTTTGGATTCTATTTTTTAGACATTTTCCTGCACTAAGGAGTTGAAAGTTGGCAAATTCAAGGATCGGTAGGATATACGTTTTGACCAGCCTAGCGCATATGTCTGGGGTCATGTATTTCCTTTGTCTCCTGAGGTCAGCAATTTTCCAATTAGCCAAGTTTATTTGGTTTTCTAGGTGGGACTTTGTCGATAAGTCGTCTCTGATAACTGTGCCCAGGTATTTAAAATTCTGCACTCGCACTAGGATTTTATCCAGGCAATTTAGGTCTCGAAAATTCTTTGCCAATCTTGCGTTTCCAAAGATTTAATAGAAGGTTTTATTTGCATTTGCTTGTAATTTGTTTGTTTGGCACCATTCCAGATATTTGTTTATTGATGGCTGAGCGTCCCTATGCAACGATTCAATATTGTCTCCTTGCAACAGAACAACTGCATCATCCGCAAAGAGAAAGATTTTCCCCGGGAAATTCACAGAACCAAGATCGTTAATGAATATATTAAACAATAAAGGGCCCAACAGGGAGCCCTGAGGGACTCCACTGCTGACCCCTACCATGCTTGAATTCAGGTTGCCGCTCTTGACAAATTGTTTACGATCCTGTAAGAAATTCTCAATCAAAGCAATCAAAATTGGCCCTAAACCGATAGCTCTCAATTTGTCTAGTAGCAACACGTGGTTCACCGAATTGAACGCTTTGCATATATCAAAATAGATGGCCACCACATTTTTCTTTACCTCCAAATTCTCTATGATAGTTTCCTGTACATCGAACAACGCGTCCGAAGTGGACATACCTTTACGAAAACCATACTGATTTTGGTAGAAATAATTGGATTCCTCTAGGAAATCATACACCTTGTCATAGATCAGTTTCTCTAGAACCTTACTTGTCATGGGCACCAGTGTAATAGCTCTCAGATTGTTTACATCCTTGGTGTCACCCTTTTTAGGAATCAACACAACCGGAGCATTTTTCCAGGTAGAAGGAAGGATACCCCTTGCTATGATGATATTCAGAAAAGTAGTGAAAAAAGGAATACACACACTAAGAGCAGTCTTCAACAACCTCGAATCCAGTTCGACAAAACCAGAGCTCTTATTGATGTCTAATTTCTTTACCACATTTTCCACCTCAAGATCAGTCACATTTGGTTCAATATCGAAAACAATATTATTGTTTGCAACCACAGGGTTCGGTGCAATGGCAAGATTGTTAGATCCAATTTGTGCGAAGAAATTATTCGCGTAGTTGATAGCATCTAGACCTGTTTTCAAACCTTCGGGAGAATTAAAAGTGTCCAAAGAGACATTTAAATCTACACGTTTCGGGTCATAAATTTCCTTCAGGGCAGACCAAAATTTCTTTGGGGAGTTGCTTAAGGCATTGATTTTATTTGTCAAGAAATATTTTTTCTTTTCAGTAATCAAACGCTTGAGCTCTGCACGTTTTACTTTAGCTGCTATCCAGTCAACTCTCAGATTGGAGGACTTCGCAAGTATAAATGCATTTTTCCTTTCAACCAATTTCTCCTGTACCTCATCGTCCATATATTACTGATGAGAGTGTCTAATTCTGATTCGTTTGTATTTGAAAGTGGAGTTACTACAATCAATCGCACCCTGGAAAAATCTTGACCACATCAATAACCTATATTATAATATGAATAAGTAAAGGAAATTGTAGAGCCTCCTAGTCTAAGGCGGTGAAACTAACGAGTAATGATAGCAAAAGTTGTAAAAGGAAAAACAACAAAAACTGTAAGAAATGGAATTTTTAGGATAGATAATTATCCATTGAATGTATAGGTTAATGCCAACAAGTAAAACATGTACCTATTCATTATTATTGTTAAAGGAGCCAATTAGCTCATAATTCGTGATTGTTATTTAAATATGTAAAATGTGAATTGTATGTTAACTGAAATTGTATAAACTGTTATTAATTTGTTGATATAGAAGTATACCCTAATATGCTACGGCCTCATGGGAAGAACAAAATTACTTGAAATGAGGACCATTTTCTCTAAAATTATTTTCTAAAAATTATTGATGTAACTGTATAAAGAGAAATAAAAATACTTATATTATATATGTGTGGTCAATGTCACAGTTGTCAATATCTAACTCAACATCTTCCAATTTGTTTACTACTTTCTCTTTGAACGTCTCAATTTTGTGTCTTAAACCCGTTCTAACCCATTTGTATTCTCTGTCAAGAAGACGTGTATGTTTCGACCCAAATTCAGATAACACAGCATAATGGTCCGAAATATTAGTCTCCAGCACTCTCCCTGAGACAGTTGGTACATTAGAGAAAACAACATCAATACATGTAGAACTTGTCATGGTAACACGAGTAGGAGAGTCAATTTTACACGCCATGGAAAAATTTCTCATCACATTCAGTAACCTGGTTCTGTTTCTGTTCTTGGTATCATTCAAAAGATCTATATTCAGATCGCCGCAAACTAGGATTTTCTTTTTATGAGAAGTCAGGGTTCTTAATACTTAACATCTAACATGTTGTATAAATACCTTTTATGAATCTAACTATCCTAATCTAATGCTAAAACAACATTTATGGGTCACACTCTACATAAGTGGTTATCCCATCATTAACATTAATATTATTACTATTAATATAATTAAACATTCTCACTAAAATTTCCTTGAATCACTCAACGACTATGTACAAATGTATTTATGTTCTTCAAAAGCTGGGTTACGCCAGAACATCCTACCACCATGGGAGGTGCTGGACCCAGTGGAAATAAAATCTTTAAAAAAAAAAAAAAAATACATACTCAAGGTGCTCAAAAAAGATAGTGGGATTATTCAGGTGGGCTGTATACGTTCACCAATACAAACTTCCCAAACATTCCTACTTTGATCTCGGCACATTGACATTCAATAGATTCGTTCATTGCATTCAAACCCACATACCTCAACAAGTCATACCTCACATCTTTGCGTATATACAGTGCCAGTCCACCACCTCTCTTGTTTACACCGCTTTCT